>JAHLJT010009436.1:32081374-32336001 GCA_031308135.1 Acheta domesticus
TTTTGGTATGGCAGTTCCAGCAGCAATAGCCCTTTGTAAAAACAACCAACTGTCTTCACCTCCAGGGCATTTAAAGTGCTGAGGGTTTAGAGTCTGTGCACATGCAGTGGTATAAAGTTGCAAAAATGGCAAACTTCATTTGCTGTACATTTGGGATATTTTTTTAATTGCACTACGATAATAGCCAGCGAGTTTTACAATAGTGTCTTCCTTTAGGCTTCGTTGTTTTTTTCCACCTAGTGTAACACCTTTTACTCTCCACTCTGACACTACATTTTTTAAGCCTGTTTAGAGTCTTTTTTGGCTGCATGATTAATGCACTCCTGTTTTCAATTGGTTTCTTTGTTCCATAAACACAGAGTGTTTTAAGATGGTTAAAAGTCTTTGCATCTCCATCTGAGAGAATTGTAAGGTAATTAAATTTAAAATTTGTTGATCTCTTCCATATTTGTTCTGCTGCTGCTACTACTTCCATTGCTAAAATTAACTTCACATTCAGCATTTTCTTTATGCACTTGCTGCCATTCTTCATATTCTTCTGTTTTTATGGACATCACTTTTTTTCTTTCTCACATACTCCACAGTACTTTGAAAGCACGTGGAGTCTACAACAAGACCTGTCAACATATCAATACCAATTTCCAGTCCATAATTCGATGTATGGCCATGTCTATGCCATGTCCCGTCATACGAAACTGAAATGTCGATAGTCTCACTAGAGGATAGTGTTTCAATCAATGTCTTGGTACGCCTTACGGATGACAGCATGGGATTTTTTTGAACACATCCTCTTTCACATTTTTATAATCTTCTGTTAAATTGTTCATATGAGCACTATAAGTGGATGCACTCATTACTGGAAACCCCACAGTCATACTGAACTGCTCAATGGCACTATGCCTTCCCAAATCTCAATAAATGGATTAACAATTTTTCTATTTATTTCAAATGGGGCCTACATGACTCAGAAGATTCAACACGGGGACTTGTAAATGCTTCATTGCAAATTACTTGGCAATTAATGCATCTGATTAGTTTATGAGCAAAGCCCATTTCTCCCAGTCTGTTTCACTTCTGTGAACATACCTGGCAAACCACACTGCGCACAAACACATCCATTAAACATTTCTTCTAATTTCACTAAAAACGCTGTTATGGATAATCAAGTAACTATTATCACCAGGTTGTAGTAGATGTTGTTGTTGTTGTTGTTGTTGTTGCTGCTCCTGCTGTGTTTGTTGCTTGCAGTTGTTCTTTTCTGTCTTTCTGCTGGTGTTCTCCTTGAAATTGAAAGCTGCAAAGCTTTCTGTGGCTCGCTGACTCTTGAAATAGTTTATCACATTTATCAGTACTAGATACCGTGTCCACTGCAACTAAGTTCGTCTTTAGTTTTCTTCCTTTGTTGGTAAACTAATCTCTTCTTATTTACTACTTTACTAGGCCTCTTCCTCGAAGGACGATTAATTCTATCCATAATGAAAACTAACCTAACCTAAACTGTACTATACTATTTTACGAAATTTGACAATAACTTAATTACACTCTACGATACAAAGAGAGAATTGAACAGATTAAATTAATACTCTCTTCAAGACATATAGTGTAAAGGAGAAAACGTAAATGAACGAAGACACCAAAGTTATTCGCCTCAAACTCACACCGGTACTCACGTGTAGACACCAAGATGAACACACCAAGGAACATCCAAAGCATCAGAGAAAATGTTGCCTAACCTGTTATTCGATGCTCACGTATTCCTAGGAGATTCCCAGAGAAAGAAACATAAAGAAAAGCCGGCAGAAAACAACATTTCTCTCTCAAAAGCGGATGATGCAAACGTCTAGAAAAGGAGGGTAAAAGAAGGCGTGGCTCTCGACGCGCACGGCCATTTAAACTTCCGTAGCAGGCATTAAAATGGCGTCAGGCTAAAAGTGAAAGTAGATAATGAATCCTAAACGTTCTAAGTAATGAACTGAAAAAACAAAAATTGAAATTTTTATTATTTTTCCCTAAATTTCACCGATGCGTCCCCTGAATATTTTTATTAGCAGCAACTTGTATACATTATTGCATTAGTGTGCAGAAGTGCTTCCAATGACTTCCAATAAAATTTCTACAAAACTCAAAATTTTTGTTTGAAAAAGAGCTTCAAATTTAGCACTTTAGCACTTGTGAGACCGCTTCAACGACATTTTCTCATATAACGGCTACAAATGTTTCAACGAAAATTACCATATTCGACGAGATTTTACTCTTCCATAACATTCTAGTTATATTGCCGTTCTGCCATTATGGGCACAAACACCTGAGAAAATAAAAAAAAATGTAGTTTGGTGGTGGCGACAGATGGCAGCTGAGGAGAGTCAGACAAAACCGAAAAACTAGCCCAGGCACCCTAAAAAATTAGAAACTAAGGAGTACGAGAAACTCTGTGCCATTCTGTAGCACCAAAGTTACTTTCTCACGTACCACCTGCTCACGTAGTAAATTACTTTTTCGTATGCTGTTTCGTAACTAACGTTGAAGAAGAAAGTATTGAAAGTGGCGAAGTTTCAGAAAAACTGGCTTTGCAGGGCCCTTATATTGAAAAAGTGAGTAAATGTGTCTATTGAAAACAATTTACGTCGTCTGACAAGTTATGTGATCGAATTTGACGATTTAATCGTCCCTGGAGGCAAAAAATGTATTGGCGGCAAAATGTCTGTCTGTCCGACAGACAATGCTGAAACGTAAGCGCCGAAATCATTCAATCTATTTTTCCAAATTGATCTTCAATGTTTTTACGTGTATCTGGCCAAAGTTCAAGCCCTGAAAACTGAAACTTAAAAATTTGATCTTTGGCGATACTTTGCAGAATTTAATACACTTTAAATTTAAATTGTAATTAACCACAATTTATAAAAATTAATAAGATTTCAGAACAAAACTTACAATTCTTTAGGAGTAAAATACAGTAAAAGCGACAAAATAAAAATAGAAATTCTAAAATTTAAATTTTAAATTTTTTTTTCACCCCCAATTGTGTTTTCCAAAATGTTATCTTATCAACAAAACAATACATTTTGGTATGTGAAATCTCAAAGTTGGACCGGGACCGGGAGAGATGGCTCAGTGCATCAATCTGATGTCACTGCAGTCCCTCTGACCTGGAGGTCCTAGGTTCGAGTCCCGACGGCGGTAGGATTTTCGACACTAGGTCGAATTCAGTCGCTGTCTGGAGGAGAATTCTAGCGGCATGCCGCCTGCTCTGATCGGTAGTTTTCCGTGGTTTCACTGATCAACACCAGGCGAATGCCGGAGCAGTACCCTAACAAACGGACCGCGCGCGATCTTTCCTTCCTCTTCCTTGTCCTATCCTATCCTCTTACACATACACTAACATGCACTACACTACCACACATGCCGGGAGAGCTTACAGCTCGTCCCGGCTGGGCGGTGCCCCGCTGGTGGGAGATACTTGGTTGAGGGAAACCCCGCTAGTCGACGTAGGTCGACGCCAGATCTCGCCATCCAGCGGGGAAAAGTTCATCGCCATCTCCCGACGAAAAACACGCACTACACTGACGGGACTAATGACCAAAGTAGTTGACGCGCCCGGAAACACGAATCAATCAATCAAAATCCATTTGGAATCCTTCATATATAGAGTAAAAAAAAATAGACGACATTTTTACTTGGTATTTTACAGAACCAAGAACGTCTTTCAATATTCTGAGTAGAAGGCTTAAATATTAACTCTTGAGCAAAACAGTAAAATTATATTTCGTTTTAAAAGTGAGGGAATGTAAGGTGGGGATATGTTTGGAAGTCACTTTTGAGAAAACGTCGGCTGAGAATCTCCGTGACCGAACAATCACCATGAAACTGTCTTTGCAAACAAAACAGCGTTCGGAACCCGTTTAAAGGGAAGTTGCCATGTAAACAGCCGCTTTGGGAATTCCGAGCATCGTCAACAGGCGACTGTCGCTTCTCTTCTAGGCAACCCTATCGCCTTTCCAGTCGCGTAATGTAGGGCTTTCAGAGATTAATGTCAATTTTCCTGATGACTAAAACAACAGATAAAATTGTTGGTTGTGTCAAGTTTTAAATCTTCACATATCAAGTGTGTACTTCTATTGTGTAATGGAGAGGTTTTTCCGTTCTCTACATGTTCTGTAATACTACGGTTTGGTTCATGTTTTATCTAAAATTTATTTGTTTTTATTTAAGATATTATTCATCACATTGCAAATATTTGCATTTTGTGATACCGGCACCGAGCATACGTCCAAGCTTAAAGGGCGTTCGCCATTGTCGTTCACATTGTTGTTCACTAGATTGTTTTCTAAGCTGCCTTGGAATTTCCTTGAATGGGGAAGTCAGATAATTGCTTAAATCAAAGGCATCAATCTCAAAAAAATGACAGCCACAGGATTAATGTTAAAATTCTATTTATTAATGCAAAATAACTTCTAAAAGGTCCTACGTTTGTTCTCTGAACTATACACATTCATGGAACAATAACGTTTCTGTTTTATGTTGTGTACAAGAAAACTCGAAACAACTTATAAAACCATTCATCGAACATATAAAAATGCATGTAATGCATAGTAATGATGGATGTTGAAATGAGAGGCATTACGCCGTAGTGCCGCATTGCCGAACTGTAAATGTATATCTATACCATTTTAGTAAGCCAATTTGTCGGCATTTTGTGAGTCTAGAATAGAATGAGCCTCGCGACTAGCTCGCTTTCCACTACGCGACTTCGGGTTCAATTCCACTACGCGTTTTCGTGCAATGTCATGTCCCAGTATATGTTGCTGTTGCTGTTCTCATGTAGAGAAGACTGGAATTCAGCGTGGGGATGTCTACGTGCTAACCACACGTACTCCCTTAACCTTAGGCATGGACGTCGCTGATAGGCCTGATCCCGTTCACGGCTGTCGCGCAAAGTACATACATACATAGAATTAATAGAATATTTCGATGACAATGTCATTATACACAATGACATTAGGCGACTGCTGGGTCTTCCCTTCATACTCCTCAAAACACTGATAGGTTCTGACTATTTCTGAAAATGGATAGTCACGAAGTGCAAATATTTGATCCGTCTCGATCCGAGCCTGGATCAAGGTACATTTGATTCACTTTTAGCCTACACCGAGTGGGTCATTTCTTTACATTCATTTCTATTCTGCCTTCCAATTGTATCGTAAATTTGATTATTTGTTAGAATTAAGGTACATTGATGTCCAAGATATTATGTTTGATTTTTCAAACGACGTATCTAAGGGCAAGACCAACACGAAGAAGAAGGGCAGTCTCTCCTCTATTTACAATGCTATTGTGATTGATTTGTTCGCGTTTCCGGGCGCGTCTACTTAGGTCATTAGTCCCGTATTTGTTGTGCATTTTTTCTCGGGAGGTGGCGGTGACCTTTTCCCCGCTGGATGGCGAGATCTGGCGCCGACCTGTCGTCTACTAGCGGGGTTTTCCCTCAACCAGGTATCTCCCACCAGCGGGGCACCGGCCCAACCGAGACAAGCTGTAGTTCCCGACCGGTCTCCCGGCATGTGTGGTAGTGTAATGCATGTTAATGTGTGTGTGTTTGTGTGTGGGTGTGTAAAAGGAGAGGATATGACAAGGAAGAGGAAGGAAAGATCGCGCTCGGTCAGTGGCCCGTTTGTTAGGTACTGCTACCGGCATTCGCCTCATATTGATCGGAGGAACCACGGAAAACTACCGATCAGAGCAACCGGCCTCTAGAATTCTCCGCCGGATATCGACTGAATTCGACCTAGCTGATAAGCTAGTACCGAAAATCCTGCCACCGTCGGAACGCGAACCTAGGACCTCCCGGTCAGTGGGACTGCAGTGGCAGTTGATGCACTGAGTCTTATTATGGTTGATGCACTGAGCCACGGTCTGCTATTATGGAATGTCGACGGGTGATACATAGAACACAGTCAACAGTAGTTATATATGTAGTATTGAGAGCGATAAGAGATGTTTTGCTCGAGAACGACATCCTATCCTGAGGCCCTCAGACCTGAGGAGTTGAAACTCGCCTGAGAGTTAAACACATCAAGTGACGCCGTAATGCGTTCAAAACATTGGTTACTAGATCCATGCTGAAACCAAACGATTTAAAACCTCTTTTAATTTGTCTCGCATCATCAGTGAAAAGAGACATTACTGTTTCCAGATCTCAATTTGACGTCAGATTAACTAGAGCGCGTATACATATAATTACTATTGCATACTCGTAGTTGGACAAGTTGGTTCGTAGAAATGGAAGAATATTGCGAAGTTCCGGGCGAAATTTTTCGAAAAGCTATGCAGTTTGTTTCTAGAAAAATCTCGAGAAATATTTTAGAATGACTATTTCACTCATGTCTGTCCGTGTCGTAAGTAGCCAGTGGTAAGCCTGGATATATTCAAATTAAACCAATCCAGATGTTTATCGCCATCAGCTTGTTTACCCTTTTTTTATCGCTGTAAAACCTTTGTTTACCTTTTTAAGATAACGATAGCAATTGTTTCACCTCCAAAATAGCTCTTGTGCATCAATATAATATTAAAATGTGTGGTTTTGGTAACGTTTAAAACTCTGAAATAGAATCTATTATTAAAGATTCAGTGCCGAAAAACAGCAAAAGGAATAGAAAAAGTGTGTAAAAGAAATTTCAAGAATTTTGTCAAGACAGAAAATACAAATGGACAGCACAAACTACAAATGAAGAAATTACACATGTTTTAGGCAATTAATATACGAAGATTAGATTGTGAAGAGTACAAAGAATATGCCATCAAAACTATGTGGAAACGTTACAACCAAAATTATTCAGGAAAATATTTTAATGAGTACACACGTGTGTTCAATCCATTCAAAATTGACGAATTCCGCTGCTAATTCATCTTGTACATCTTCCATTTCAAATACTTCTATGGAAGACCAAAACTTGGAAACCAACTTCCTACAACATTAATGATTGTGCTTTTAATAAATGTTTCTTGTCAGTAGCCTTGTTAGAATTGTTTTCCGAAAGTTTTATTACCATAAAATTTAAACATATTTGAAATCATTTTCTGCATTAAACTGTTATTCAAATGTTACTTGATTATAAGTTATTCAGGAGGCAGTGATAAGTCGGAACTGAATGAAAGGTTTTCATTTTTCGGTTGTAATTTTGAGTAATATTTCCCTTTTTCGTAATTCCTGTGATTTAAATTATCCTTTCAAATCATGTAATGTGTTTATTCGTGAAATAGTCACACTAAATATCACTCGAAGTGCTGTGCTAGCCGGTAAATACACTCCTCGCTACGCGAGTCGTGAATTTACCGGCTAGCACAGCACTTCTCGTGATATTACTTATGATAATAATGTATTTAAGAGTATACTATGCAATTGTTAGTTTATAATGTTGTCCTTTTTTCATGAATAAGAAAATATTACCTTAATATTTCTTTTGAGTGCAAAAATAACATTATAAACGAGTTGCATACGCTATTATTTGGATAACAGTATTATAAGGATTTAAGGAAGCGAAGTTGATTTGGATGTTAAATTGTGATCTCGAATTGATGTTATAACTGGGAATTCAAAGCCGATCGAAGCCGTGCATTTTCAGGATCGAAAAATCTTCGTACGCTGTCTTTCCGAGGGGAAGTAAAGTCGGCTTTTCCGTGTTGTAGATTGACCTGCACACCTTCATAATATTAGGGTATTTCTTTAGGTCGCTTTTCAACATCCTGGTCATATAGCGACCACCGTGATTTTTAGATTGTAGGGAGGACCTCACATCCATGACGGAGGGGATACACTCACATCCATGACGGAGGCGGGATTCGAACCCGCGTGTCTTTGAGCCAAGGCTGCTACGAATATTACGGTTTTTTCCTTACTTTAGACATATATTACTAGACAGGCAACGTCCTATCTCGTAGCGTTGGCACTAATAAAGTCATAATCTTGCGCTCGTCATGATCTTATGTCACTACAGATTCGTTCGGGGACAGTGATATACTCGTATATGGTTATTTTGAGCTTCTCTCTTTATTCTAATCAACTGCTGTTGGGTTTTGGAAATTGTTGAATTATTTACATCACAAAGGATTCCATGAGGATGAAAGATGTTGAACGATCAGGAAGGATTCCATGACCACAAGCATACAGCAGCAGTTTTTTCTAGATGTACCGAAAGCTTTCGATACCGCTTGGCACCCAGGGTAAATTTTCAAATTACGCAGTATAGGTACTCCATTATATCTTTCACGCATCATTGAAAGTTTTCTTACAAAGCGAATTTTTTCTATTCGTCTCCCAGGATCTCTCACTTCACCTTTCACCATCAAAGCAGGAGTACTCTAAGGCTCTACCCTCCCCCCCACTATATTTAACGTTTACACATCGGATATACCAATCACTCAAAATACTGCAATAGCACTATTTGCTGATGACACAGTACTTTATTCCTCAAATATCAATCTCGAATCAGCGTGAAAGATCTGCAACATCACATCACTTTATTCTCCAGCTGGGCCAAAAATGGCACATTCAAATAAATCCAAATAAAAGCCAGGCAAAAATATTCACCCTCCGTAGACCAGACGTCTCCCCCAAATCTCACACAGCAAAATGAAAACATCACCTGGCTCCCTCACAACAAAACTATCGAGTATCTTGGAGTTCTGTTCGATAAAAGACGTACATGGCAGCAAAACGTTCAACACCGAATAGCTCTTGCGACTGGTAGGGTCCACCAATTATATCCGATTCTCAAAACATTATCCCCCCTACAATTCCATGTGGCTACTCACCTCTTTAAAGCAATGATACGACCCATACTTTCCTATGCTTCCCCAGTGTGGGCTGACGCAGCCAAAACAAACATCAACAAAATGCAAGATACCTACAAACCATCATAAAAGTTCCCTGATATATTCCAAATGCGCAGTTACATATTAAACTTGGTATTACACCCATCCCCGTCCACTTCTCCCTCTTAGCCGCAAAATTTTATTTCAAAATATTAAAGATCCCTTCGGCCATTCACTTTCATATAGTGCTACGCCGGTCGCTCTCCGCAACACCGGGAGCGGCGGATTTACCTGCCGGGCTAGCTCAGATGGCAGATGGTTCGGCAGAAATAGAACTGATGGATGGTGGACGTGATGTTACATGCGAATGAAATTTAAAAATAGAGTTAGTTGAGGTCTGATAAAAACAATAATTCAATTTCAAAGCTAATAAAAAACATGTAAATTTTCTCAATAAGAGACCTCATTCACGAGCTCGTGTTACCCAAAATATCAATTACAATTACACTTAAATTTAATGGTTTAACAAACTTTTCGCTGGTTCTCTTAAGGGCCAAAGCGCGGCCACGAACCGTTCTTTGCAATTACACCAATTGAGAAAACTATGGATTTTGATAACCTAATGTTCTGATAAAAACATAGTTTTCTCGTCAGAAGGGCAGTTGCGAGCGCAGGCTGGCTCGAAAGAAACGTCACCCTCAAAGGTCAATGTCTTCTGTTCAGCCGGATGACCGCCCGCGAGACGCTGGGCGGAGAGACGTGAATGAAGTCCCTTTTCTTCTCCACGCAGGTATACGCCAGCTGAGTTGAATGCGGCGGCTCAGGGCCGACTCACGAATAGCTGTCGTGGCGAACGACGGCGAAGTTCTGGGTCACGTCGCGTGAATGCAACTGCACCAAGTTACGGCGGCTTAATGTCTCGATCGAGTTCGTTATAATGAGAATTTCACTGTCACTTTTCACGGGCAAGTACGGCTCGAAAAAACAGAGGTAACACTTGAGCACAAAATTCTCCGAGTGAAATTAAAACAATTTACTTCGGGGTACTGCTGCCAACAGAAGAAGTTTTCTAATTGATAATAATTGTCCAATTCGGCGATTATCTTAGCCGATTCGGGAAAAATTCATGAAGCGCGCGGACCCCCTTCACACGCAGCTCCGCACTCCTCAACGTTCAAAATTCACATTCCGCTGCGAGCAGTCGAGCAGTGCAGACCTCTCAGCGCAGCGCTACTGTCAGTAGCAGTTTACGATTCGAAGTGTTAAGGTGTATTGTAGCGATCCTGAGCTTGCTCAGTCACTATTTGGCGATAAGAAAGACCTTGTCTGCGTGCTTCGCCGCGCGATTACGTAACCCGTCGCCTTATCAGCGGTCGCTGGAGGAGTGGCGGGGGGAAGACAGTTGTTCCCTCCCCTACGCGGAAAAGAAGGGGTTGTAACGGCGGTGTCTGGAAAGTGCGCAGAATGTTTCGAGAAGCGGCAGCGTGAGGTAGCAGCGTGAATTTGGAAGCTGATGGTGTGGGGCCGCGAGCTCCAGTTAGCGAGAAAGAGGTTTGGCCCAGTGGTGGCTAAATTCACACCGCAGATGCGCGTTCGACGAAGGCATCTGGTCTTGCAGTAAGACGGGGTTACAGAGAGAACCCGTGCTTAGGCCCAGGACAGAGCGTCGGCAGCCGCATTAGTTCGCTGTGAGTTGTGCGCTGGTGGCGAACGCCACGGTCACCGAAATAAGGTCGGTGTTAAAGACAAAACAATTTTGTCTGTGATACTATAAAAAGTAATGAGAATTTGCAAGCAATTGACTGTAGAATGCAGGTTGAAGTGTTGTTCCTGTAGTTCACCGTCAGATTGTTTAATATTTTTTTTTTGGCCATTAACACTCTTGCATAATGTATGATATACCCGACCATTGGTATTTCCATAATTATTGTGGACTACTTTCAAAAGATATTTGAAGTAGTGTGTCTTTCTAAGGGGAGAACATCACTTATTTATGATAGAATCTTGTCATGTTAATACACTACAAGTGCAGTTTCTGTCTTTAAATCAAAAGAACATTTTGATGATAGTGTAAAATCCAAATCAAGTTAGAAACAATTTGGGTTATTTATGAACAATTAAAAGGTTATAAAAGTATATTTGCAATGAACTGTTGAATTTAAGTGAACTTAAATATCTTGAAATATTTATTGAAATTTGGATGCCTGTTGAGTAAAAATACAACATATTTTTTTAATTTCAACCAAAGGTGTAGGTTGTAATAAATGTTTCACATTTATGGTGTAAACACACATGTTTAGTTTTTTTTTTTTTTTTTTGCAATTTCTTTTGAATATTCTGTGTTTTCAAAACTATGTTTATTCATCTTAATTGTACACAACATATGTCTTTGTAATTGAAGTGAATTGTTTTGCAAGAAACTACTATGTATGCTAATGCAGTGTATGTTGAGGAAGAGTTAATTGCAACTTTTGTAAACAGAAAGTGCTGAGGCATTTTGTCATCCGAAATGCCTGTGCTCTACCCTCTGATGTACTATTATGTGTACTCATCTCCCCAGAGATATCTTTGATTCAATTTGTTGGATTTCAATTTATTTTTGTCACAGAAGATGTTGCTGTGATGCTAGTTTGTGTCAACTTTGAAATTCATAATTTCTGCAGTTGATTTTTCCTCAAAAAGTTTTTTTTATGCTGTTCAGTGTTGTATTTTTCTTTGTTCATTTGTTTATCTGTGCATGTTAGGTAATTTTGTAATTTGTGTTTCTTTTTTTTTTTGAGATTCAATTATATTAATGTTTGTGGCTTTCAACTTTGTGTTTTTTTTTTCAAAATTTCAACAAGAGCCAAATTACCCACGAAATTTCCCCACGGCCGACCTACACGAACGGTCACATAAATGGCGCCCAACTGGCTGGCTTGAAATTTTGAGAAATTTACACTATAGCCAAAGCTATTGGTGGTTCCAGCAGTGTTTTTTTAGTATCTTTGATGTTTGACAAGGTTGTGTTGTGTTTGTTAAAGGTATGCATTTCTATAGATATTGTAGGTGGTAAAATACTCACTGAATAGTTAATATTAATTTTTTGTCAATTTGAACTCAAATTACGACTGGTTCATTTTGTTAGATAAAATGGCTGATAAATACAACCAAGCTAGGGATTTGGGAGATCTTTCTTCAAATGAGGATGATGGGGAGACTACAGTCAGGGAAATAGTTCAACAGGTAGAATCACCGGTTGCTACCGAAGAATATGCTACTCTTGGTACGTCGGGAACTGAATCTGCGTCTCCTCAAGATCCAACGACATCAGAAATTGACATTGACAGGGCGAATAATATGATGATAAGATTAATGTCGCAGTTTATGATTCAGATAGATGAGAAACTTAGATCCTCGAATTCGGAATTAAAAGACAGTTTATCTTCTCAATTAAATGATAAATTAGCTGAACAGTCCTGTCAATTAAATGATAAATTAGCGGATCAATCTAATCAATTAAAAGACAGTCTATCCGCTCAGTTAAATGAAAAATTTGCGGAACAATCTACTCAGTTGGAAGATAGATTAACTGCTAGTTTTAATGCAAGACTAGTTCACTTAGAACAAGCCATAATAGAAAAGACTTCGCAACTTTCATTAGAAACAAAACAACTATCTGAAAATATAGTACAGATGGAAAAGAATTTTCAAGATAGGACGGAACAGTTGTCAAGAGATCTTTCAGACAAAACTTCACAATTGGAACAAAAGTTAACCGATACGACCTCTCAAATTAGAACTGAATTAGAAGAAAAGCTGGAGGAACAGATGTTACGTTTGAATATTAATTTTGAAACAAAAGTTGATAAGGTCAAAACAGAAGTCGACAAAAACGTTTCTGATATAAGAGCAGAAATAGTAGACAACGAGCACAAAATTTTGTCGCAATTAGACTCAAGGAAACGGGAATTAGAAGCTAAGGTAAACGACCTCCAAGAGAAGATTGATGGTTTACCTGCGGGCCCTATGACTACACATCCTATGATGGTTAGCTTACCGCAAGGTTTAACTTTTGGAGCCCATGGGAAGGAGAACCCCTGCGCATTCATAAAGGCAGTAGAAAATTTTTTTACATTGTATAATCTGCCTGAAAGCAAGAAAGTCAGATTGGTTTATCAGATGCTAGTGAGTAATGCGAAAATTTGGGCGGACACTCTGGATCCATTACCGACTTCAATGGAGGGATTTAAAGAAAAGTTCTTCATGAGGTACTGGAATCACGAAACCCAGGTTAATTTTCGGTTGAAGCTTATGTGTAGTACCTGGAAAAAAGGTCAGAGCATGCAAGACTACGCTACGGAAAAGCTAGCAGGCTTCAGATTATGCTCTCCCACGATTCCAGAAAGTGAAACCGTTTGCCTTATAATTAGACATTTTCCAATAGGCATTCAGAATTTGCTAAAAAGTCAACTGCCCATGACAGCAGAAAAGTTAGTGACGCAGTTAGGTCTGTATGATGCAACTTATGAGATGTCGGGTAAGCAGGATACAACAAAACCGACAAGCATTTCATCAGCAGCCATCATACAAACTTCTGGCACTAATATGGAAAATGGAAATGTGAAGAAAAAGGGAAAGAAACACGAGATATCAGGAGATCATGAAGACACTTCTACTCCGTCGAAAGTTGCTAAATCGGCTTATTATCAACCTGAAGCAGCTGCACAACTGTACAACGCAGAAAAGGGAAAGCAGAAAATGGGCAAGGATAATCCAACACCATCTACTTCAAAAGATCCTGGACGAGGGTTAAACTAATGAGGTTTGTCTCGTGTGGTCACCCCGAAACAAACCAAGAAATCAAGGAAGTAGAAGAGGTGACGATACAGTCTGTGACGTGTTTGCAACCATACTCAGAATCTGAAAGGATGCCGTTTACCAGTGTCAACGCAACCAGACGTAGGTGCCCGATGATCAACATAATATGCGAAGGAAAAGAAATCTCAGCATTGGTTGATACAGGGTGCACATGCTCTGTGATTGTAGAAGATCTGTTAAATGAAATCTCTAAATTGAATCCGAATATACCGCAACTCCCTATGCACAAATCATATATTGTTGGAGCGAACAAAAAGAGGTCGCGTCCAATATCTCGACAGGTCCTATTGCAGTTGACAATTGGCCTAAAGATGTATGATGTTGTCTGCATAGTAGCAAAGGAATTGCTGTATCCACTCATATTAGGGATGGATTTTCTGCACGACTACGGAGTGGTGATTGACCTATCTAGGAATGCTATACAATTCCCGTTGGACAACACTGTAAACTGTAATCCAGAAGACGACGAGCAGTGCATGGATCTTCACATCAACTGTGTTACTTCTACTAACTTATTAACATCCATTGAAGATACGATTAACAAAAATGAAGAAAAAACCATCAGCAAGGAAGAAGGGCGTTGAATTTCAAGATTATTTTTTCTTACCATTTCAAGACGTTGATGATGCGAAAAAAAAATCTTATTCATTGGGGGGCTATGTAGCGATCCTGAGCTTGCTCAGTCACTATTTGGCGATAAGAAAGACCTTGTCTGCGTGCTTCGCCGCGCGATTACGTAACCCGTCGCCTTATCAGCGGTCGCTGGAGGAGTGGCGGGGGGAAGACAGTTGTTCCCTCCCCTACGCGGAAAAGAAGGGGTTGTAACGGCGGTGTCTGGAAAGTGCGCAGAATGTTTCGAGAAGCGGCAGCTTGAGGTAGCAGCGTGAATTTGGAAGCTGATGGTGTGGGGCCGCGAGCTCCAGTTAGCGAGAAAGAGGTTTGGCCCAGTGGTGGCTAAATTCACACCGCAGATGCGCGTTCGACGAAGGCATCTGGTCTTGCAGTAAGACGGGGTTACAGAGAGAACCCGTGCTTAGGCCCAGGACAGAGCGTCGGCAGCCGCATTAGTTCGCTGTGAGTTGTGCGCTGGTGGCGAACGCCACGGTCACCGAAATAAGGTCGGTGTTAAAGACAAAACAATTTTGTCTGTGATACTATAAAAAGTAATGAGAATTTGCAAGCAATTGACTGTAGAATGCAGGTTGAAGTGTTGTTCCTGTAGTTCACCGTCAGATTGTTTAATATTTTTTTTTTTGGCCATTAACACTCTTGCATAATGTATGATATACCCGACCATTGGTATTTCCATAATTATTGTGGACTACTTTCAAAAGATATTTGAAGTAGTGTGTCTTTCTAAGGGGAGAACATCACTTATTTATGATAGAATCTTGTCATGTTAATACACTACAAGTGCAGTTTCTGTCTTTAAATCAAAAAGAACATTTTGATGATAGTGTAAAATCCAAATCAAGTTAGAAACAATTTGGGTTATTTATGAACAATTAAAAGGTTATAAAAGTATATTTGCAATGAACTGTTGAATTTAAGTGAACTTAAATATCTTGAAATATTTATTGAAATTTGGATGCCTGTTGAGTAAAAATACAACATATTTTTTTAATTTCAACCAAAGGTGTAGGTTGTAATAAATGTTTCACATTTATGGTGTAAACACACATGTTTAGTTTTTTTTTTTTTTTTTTTTGCAATTTCTTTTGAATATTCTGTGTTTTCAAAACTATGTTTATTCATCTTAATTGTACACAACATATGTCTTTGTAATTGAAGTGAATTGTTTTGCAAGAAACTACTATGTATGCTAATGCAGTGTATGTTGAGGAAGAGTTAATTGCAACTTTTGTAAACAGAAAGTGCTGAGGCATTTTGTCATCCGAAATGCCTGTGCTCTACCCTCTGATGTACTATTATGTGTACTCATCTCCCCAGAGATATCTTTGATTCAATTTGTTGGATTTCAATTTATTTTTGTCACAGAAGATGTTGCTGTGATGCTAGTTGTGTCAACTTTGAAATTCATAATTTCTGCAGTTGATTTTTCCTCAAAAAGTTTTTTTTTATGCTGTTCAGTGTTGTATTTTTCTTTGTTCATTTGTTTATCTGTGCATGTTAGGTAATTTTGTAATTTGTGTTTCTTTTTTTTTTTGAGATTCAATTATATTAATGTTTGTGGCTTTCAACTTTGTGTTTTTTTTTTCAAAATTTCAACAAGAGCCAAATTACCCACGAAATTTCCCCACGGCCGACCTACACGAACGGTCACAGTATCAGTGAATAGTTGTCTACACAGTGCAATCTCAATCTAAAGTGCAGTGATTAACTAGTTATTAATTCTTCATCAACATTCAACAACGCTGGCCTGAGCCAGTGCATCGACGATGCCTTAGCCTTGGTTTATCCAACTGACGGCCAAATGGAGGTCGTGGAAGGCGACGGCCGTGATATTTCAGCTTCATACGCACCAGCGTATCTGCTAACTCCACCACAACAAGCGCAGATATCTCAGCATTCAGCACCGGCAATGTATTCAATGCAGACAACAAGTATGCAGCAGCCTATGCAAAATAACATTCAACCAAATCAGGTCAGTCATTACGCGCAAGCCGAAGGCGCGACCTCGTCTTCAAGCTGCAGTGACAATGTCAATGCAAACTCTGTACCAGTCCCCCAAGTGAACAGTGGCAAACGTGGAAACAGTGATCCTATCCAAAATCCAAACCAATCTAAAAAAGTAATTACCAATTCGGATACTAATTATGCTATTCCCACTCAGAATAGTTTCGGCATTCTAGCTAACCTTCCTGATAATGATGATTCAAATCCCACCGACCCCACTATGCCTGAAAATATTAGAATCCCACCTATCCACATTAACAATATTACGAACATTATTGAACTAAATCAGGAAATTAAAACCCAAATCAGTGCGCAGTTCACCGTAACATTCAATAATAACAAAGCCAAAGTTAACTTCCAAAAAATAGAAGACTTCAGAAAAGCAATTCAGTATTTCGTGAAAGCTAATAAACAGTTTCATACGTATAAGGACCCAACCAACAAAAAGTTTTCCGTGTTTTTTAAAAACATTCATCCCTCCATCACGCAAGAGGAAATATACAATGACCTAAAGGAACAATACTCTTCCCTTAACAGTGTCACTAGGTTACATAAAAACAATGAGCCCATCCCAGTTGTAGCTGCTGAGTTCTCGGGCCAACAATCAATTGAATCAATTCTCCGAACAACTCAAATCTGCAACTTAAAAGTTAAAGTCGAAAGAAGACGAAAAACTAAAGGAATAATCCAGTGCCTCCGATGCCTAGACTTTGGACATACTAAAAATAATTGTTACAACAAAATCTCATGTATACATTGTGCCGAGAATCATTACTCAGTAAATTGCCCCAGCAAGAATGACCCCCCGAAATGCAGAAACTGTGAGGGGACTCACCGTGCTGATATCCGTACCAATGAATGTCAGTATTTCAGAAAACTATCAGAAAATAAAACTAGAACTTCCCAAAACTCCACTTCAAACATTAGAACCAGCAAACCAACCTCACCCCCACCGCCACCTCCACCCCCGCCTCAAAACGCCTACCACTTCCCTGGACTCCATAGAACTGCTAACATACCAAATTTTACCCATGAATCAGCTTTTAATCGCCCACCAAATAACATCCCGACATACATCCCAACTCACAACCCACAAAACAGGCTCCCCCAAAACTTTCTGAGTACTCCTTTTATTCATAATATTATCAATCAAATAATAACTCATATAATCAACATCATCAATTCAGTCATCCCAACTATTATTCAAAACATTCAACAAGCAATTACTTCTAATTTTAGTTTCCCCAATGGCACAAAATAATTCAAATCATAGGTTAATCCTAATGAACTGGAACGCATGTGGCATCAGTAAAAAAAAAACGAACTCCATTATTTTCTCCAAACCAATAATGTTGACATTGCTTGCATCACAGAATCTCATTTAAAACCTCCAGATACTTTCAAGCTACCAGGTTACAATACAGCAAGAATGGATAGGGCCAACTCCCCAGGCGGCGGAGTGATCATACTCATCAAAAACACTATCGCCTATTTCGAAGAAAACACAACATCCATCAATGGCATCGAAACAATAGCAGTTTCACTTACCAACACCTACCCGAATTTTACTATCATTGCCGCGTATAAACCCCCCAACAAAAGAACAAATTTTACAGATCTAAATAATTTACTTTCGCGCTTATCATCTTATATTCTTTTAGGAGATCTAAATGCCAAACATGTACAATTTGGCTGCAGAGTCACCAATGCAGCAGGTGCCCAACTCTTAAAATATGTAGTAACTAACGGAATTAAAGTGATCTCACCCCCAGAACCAACCTATTATCCCTATGACCCAATCAGGCTTCCTGATATACTAGACATAGGAATAACAAACATTAATGTCAACTTTCATTCAACCCCGCATTTTGAACTCGATTCTGATCACATCCCAGTGTTAATTTCTACAGATCAAATTCCCCCTCCCCATTCACCCACTCCTGCTTTAAATACTTACAATTTAAACTGGACAAAATTCAAAATTTAATCCAAAAACAAATACCCAATTTTAAAATACTTAACTCACCAGCGGAAATAGACCAGGCAATAAGTCAACTAAATAACATAATAATTAACACAATAGGCAAACTCAACCCCGTACGACCGACCACTCTTCGGAAACACACAGCAGACAAACTACCACAAAGCATTATTAAAATCATAGAAACTAAAAATAAAACCAGGAGACTATGGATGGCACTTAGAATCCCTTCATTAAAAAAAGAACTCAATACTCTAACCAAAATCAGTAGAAAAGCACTTGAACACTATAAACAAACTAAATACAATAATATCATTCATTCATTAAATACAAGTAATAACTCACTCTGGAACTTCACGAAAAGAATACTCAGAAAAAAAAACTATAATCCCCCCACTAATAACTTCAAATGGGAAAACACACGCAACTGCTGATAAAACGGAAGTATTAGCCGACCATTTCGCATCAACTTTCACACCAAACCTCACATCTCCCCACCCAGATCACACTCAAATTCAACTCGTCGCGAATTCCCCTAATTTTAACGTTCCACAACAAATTAAGTACATCACTCCACAAGAAACTCTAAAAGTTATCAAATCCCTTCCAAATAAAAAAGCCCCCGGTCACGATAAAATAAACAATGTAATTCTCAAAAACCTACCCAATTCTGCCATAGCTTTCATTGTAAACATATATAACTCATCTTTAAGAACTGGCTACTACCCTAATACCTGGAAACATTCTATCATCCTCCCTATCCCCAAACCCAATAAAAATCATAGCATCCCTGACAACTATAGGCCCATAAGTCTCCTCCCCACATTAGCAAAAATTTTTGAGAAATTAATTCTAACAAGATTAAACCAATACCTGAAAAAAATACACCTCATACCATTCTATCAATTTGGGTTCACAAATAAACTATCCACAGCACATCAACTTTTGCGCATATCTGAACATTTCCACTCCTCCTTCCAAAAAAAACAATTTTCAATAGCAGTTTTCATGGACATCGCTAAAGCATTTGACAGGGTATGGCATGAAGGACTAAACTATAAACTCTTATCAATAGGCACCCCTACGTACCTCTTCAAAATAATCAAAAGCTTCCTAACCAATAGAACCTTCTCAGTTGCAATAGAAAATCATAATTCTAACCCCCGACCCATTACAGCAGGACTACCTCAAGGATCACCTCTCTCTCCATTACTCTACAACTTATATACAGCAGATATGCCTACATCAAGATTCACTCACATAGCCCAGTTTGCAGACGATACGGTAATCTACATGTCCCACTCCTCAATTAATTACATAGCCAACGAAATTCAATCCCATTTAAATGAAATAGAAACCTGGGCAACGAAATGGAAAATCAAAATCAATCCCTCGAAATCTACAGCTAAAGTCTTCACTTTCAGACCATATTCCTTCCCTACGCCGTTTAAAATGAACAACAACATAATCCCTTGGACTCCCCATAACAATGCCGTTAAATACCTTGGCCTCCATATGGACACCACATTAAATTGGAAAATACACATAGACACCAAAGTTCAGCAAGCCAAAGCAAAATTAATACAGTTAAAACCACTCTTAAATCACAGGAAACTCTCACTAAGCAATAGCATCATCTTGTATAAAACCATCATAAGACCTCTTCTTCTGTACGCTTGTCCAATTTGGACAAATGCAGCAAAATATAACATCAACAAAATACAGATAATTCAAAATAAATTTCTAAGAACCATCACTCAAGCCCCTTGGTTTATTTCCAATAAGCAGTTACACCACGAATTTAACCTTAATCCCATCGCACACCACTTAGCATTCCTGGCCAATAACTTCTATTCCAACCTAACCCTCATCAACCAAGATAGACACATCAGCATAGGTAAATTTAATGAAACCCCAACAAGAATAAAAAATAGATATCCTATCCACTCATTCCTAAACATTTTTGCAAATATTAATGCTTCTTAGAGGTGCTCGGTGAGTCCCCTCGTCAATTGTAGTGTTCAATAGATTTAGTTTATAGTATTAGATGTAAGTCAACAAAGCAAATGGAGAGTTGTAAAAACTGAACTTTGTATAATAATCCTATTTAAAATAAATTTAAAAAAAAAAAAACGTTCAAAATTCGAGTCCTTCTTTCTGGCTGTGTCCCAAAGCAGCTGCCCTGTTTCCCCCCACCTAAATTCACCAAAGATTCTGGAATTATTCCAAAACTGGAGTAGTCTCATTTGAGATTGGCTGAATTTTGAAAATGTTCGGGGGCTTCATGTAAAGTACCCCAAAATTTTACAGAATCTTTTTCAAAATCTCAAAGCTTCGACTCAAGCCAGATCGACAGGGGCTTCAATTTGAAAAAAAAATCAGGTATGGTTTAGCTGCTAGTAGTGTTCACAGACAAGACAGACAGAGGGATGTTTTGCTTTCAATTGGTTTTTTCGGCCAAAGACCCACAAATGAGGAATTTTGGCTACACCATGTGTTAGGGGATTTTCCCCTTAATTTAGCAGCTAGATTTATCCACTTTTTCGTTATCAGGGCTCGACAACGAATGTTTTCTGCTGATAATCCGTTTTTTCGCGCAGCATTATATTACTTTCCCTATACTACGTATATTACTCCGTATATACGTACGTATTCGGGAAAATAAAAAACGATGGTGAATAGTTATATTGTTTTTGAGAGTAATTTTTCAAATTTGCGACAAAAGAGAAGAGAAAGTGGAATTTCAATACACAGGTTAGTTATTCTTATTACACAGTAAAGAGATCCGATCAGTGTTCACCACAAGGCAGGACTGCAAACAAACAAGATAATTTGGATACTAGAGATATTTGTACCCAATGAACTACGTGTTTTCGCGAATTGGAGACTCGCGTTTGATAGTAGGGTACACTTAAGTAAAGGTAAAGAAAAATTTTAATATAAACTTCATTTACGAAATTTTCGCATGAAGCGACGGGAGGAGCACTTTATTCTTGCTGAGATGGAAGATTTAAGAGTCTGTAATTTGAGTTAGAGAAACCAAGTTCCTTTCAAACTTTCCTTGCCGTGACTTACTGCTCTCTCCTGTCTTCGGCTCGCATTAAATACATTATAAGAAAATATCAACGTAGAATTGAAACGGGGGCTCGGCGTATACTTGGTAAAATATAATAATGTAGCGGCATTGGAAATTTTGTTTTCATTTCAAACTTTAATTTTGAAGTTTTAATTGATAATTTTCTTATGAACTTCACTCTTTCTGGAGGTAAATCTTGTAATATATTTATCTTGTCAATAGAAAATGAGTTTACAAAAAAGGGATGCCTCATTCCTACTCTACCTCGGTTTACAGATATAATAATGACTTGAATAAATCAACTACGTGCACATATAATGTAAGTGTATTAAGATGCGAGTCTATTGATATGTGATTGTAACTTTTTCTCTGATTTGCATACTATTGGTCACTAAAACGTTTGTTTAAAATAAGACTAAAAAACCTAATACAAAATTTGTCCCGCTCACTCATAAATAATGTTCATACTATATTGACCATTCTCTGAAAGATTTTCTCTTTTAATACATTTGCTGCGGATTGATTTTAGTAGTGTACACAGACGTAGTGTACTGAAATAACTGTCAAATCCAACTCATTGTTTAGCATTGTTTAGCAATAGTAAAGCAATTTTCATCATGCACATTTCTCTTTTTCTCGAAGCAATCCGAAGAGTTTGAGAACGGATAATTGTAGATTTACTGTTCTTTGCGAATTAAGACATTTACACAAATCCTTGTCTATTACAATATTTTATAATTAAATATTCACGTTCTACTCCGTCTTGGAGGGCCTTCTCTTTTCTCTCCTATTATCCCCTTGTCTTCTGAAAAGCAATTTACTCTCACTTTTCAGAAATATAGAAAATTTGATTTCAATAGGACATATAATTAAAAATATGAGTTTTATTTTGGAAGAACTGTCACACATTTCCAAGAAAAAAGGAATTCAAGAATATATTTCGGTGCAGCTTTCTGACAATGAGGAGTTTAAAGGTGGAAAATAATGTTCTGGTGCAATTTAAAAGTTCAATTTAGGAAATAAATAAATTGTACATGTAAGTAAACGTAACTCAATTTAAACATTTTGAGAGATTTAGACGATTATGTTAAAGCGTATTTCACAGTGGAGAATTTGTGTTATCTTCAATGGCTGCTATTCCATTGTATTTAACCGAACAGTCTTCATCACCGTCGTTACTCTGGCTGCAAAGAACTTTTTCCTCAGCACCGCCACAACCACGATTAACGGTTGTAAAACTTATGATCCCTCTTTTCCGTTGTACTGACGATATTCATGAATAAAATAACCTCGAGGGCACGAACATAAATAATGACTCCGCAACAACAAAACAGACCATATTTAGTCTCTCACAGAAATCTTCATGATTACCAATATAATATTTAGCTTATTTACAGATACTGAGAGACAAGGAAGACTCACTTCCTTAGTCGTCGATCTAATGAACATATTACATTTATTTCAAATTGCGTTTCTCTTCAAGAATATTGTAATTATAATTTAAACGGTGTATTTAAAATATAATGTAACACGTTTTAATTTGCTATTGTTTTGTTCGGTTAAGAAAAATTACTGTCCAGTCGTTGGCGCTGAATTAATGTTGGTTTCTTTCATTCACTGTTCGTATCACTTCCTTGGCATTTGCACCTCGTACAGTTACTGCCCTACAATTTTTTATCAACTTACTTATTACTATCAAAATTATTCAACTTAAGAGCATTTCCATTCATCATCTCCTCCTCCATTTTAATAATTTTATCTAAACTATTTAAAACATTTATCCAAACATGTTCTCTTATTTTGTTGCATTATGGTCATATATTATAAATCCGCATAACACTTAACAACAATGTAATCATGTTTTAATGATCTTTTTATTATAGATTTGAGAATTATCCCAAAAAAGTACCAATGGGTAACTTTCTCAATTTCATTTCATTTGATATTGTTAATAACCATTTATAATATTTATTATTTCACGTTTGAAATGGATTGTAAATATTCGCTAAAAAAAGATTCCTCCTTATCGCCTGCCCCTCCTACCCAACGTTTCTCTCCCGTTTCGCTTTGGAACACTTCCACCTTCTCTTCCGTCACCTTGACCTCCGCCTCCATCACGGCCGACCCCACCGCCGCCGCCGCCGCCACGCGACGTCGTGGACTGCCTACGTGAGGGCCGCCATCCCTTGATTTATGGCGTCATCTCTCTCTCTATCCAGACTAATGTTTCGCGCCAGAGCGCGGACTAAATCATTATTTACTGCAAAGTAACTCACTAGATATTCATGAGGGTGGGGCGTGCTTATGGGTACATCAGCTACGAGCGCGCGCCCCGCCTTCATTCCGGGTGGTTCGCCGCAAAAAAGAAAGGCCGCGTTTCGCGAGCGCGCTGAGTAGAAAAGGAAAAGAATTTTATTAGACCTTGTACTTCCTGCGCCTTAATTGCCCTCACGTGCCGTTAAGCTGAATGTATATTTTACAAAGAAAGTAACAAGTTGGGTAAGTTTTATTTTATTAGTCGGCATGGGAGCGCTTTGAAGTGGCCCCTTCGGAGATGTGGCCTCGGGGCGTTTTTGCTGTAATGCGTAGGGCCTCTTGCCCTTTGCCGAAGAGGCTGCCGGTGAGTAGAGGAGGATCAGTAATAGGATTTCGTCGGCGTGGAAATAGAAGCTTCCAGAACTGTGATAGGTCGAAGTATGAGATTCATTATTTGTTCACTTCAAGAAGGGAGATAAATGCTCAAAAAAATTGCAACTTCGAATTAATTTTTTCTCTGTAAAATAAAGGATTCTCTTCAATCTGTCACAAGAACTTTTAAATGTTCTTCTCATCGTTCTTAAGACAATATAACGGCACGCAGGCCACGTCTTTTCCTTTTAAATTTCATAACTGTATTAGTTGAATTAGTTTGTAGTGAGCGAATATTATTTCGTGAATGGGGAAAATGTTACGTTTATTTGACATTGTTACAAATTAGGTGAAAATAATCATTACTACTCTGTAAATATCCGTGCAATTTTTGTAATGACAAAGAGTTTTTGTTTTGTAAAGGGTTTAGAACTTAGCACGGTTGAGGCTTTTAGTGGACTTGTAAACTTCTTAACACCACTGGAGAAGTCTATTGGTATGAAGGTGTATGATAGAATTATATCTGCATCTAGTGAAGAAGCTCATGAATCTCTGCATAAAACAGCGGAAGAAGAGGCAAGGCAAAAACATGACCTAAAATTCATTCATTTCTTTGGAGATGATGACACAAAAAGATACAAGGCTGTCAGGCAATGAGCCTTAAGGTACACCACTTAAAGGGGTGAGGAAAGAATGTGTTGACCGTGTACAAAAAGTAGTGGGTACACAATTAAGAAAAGGGAAGCAGACTATGAAAGGAGAAAAGTTGAGACGGGAAACCACTGGGTAGAGAAAATAAATTAATTCTGTGATAAACACTCGTACTGTTTATTATGGTAATGTTAGCAGGTCTCACAGGTCATCTGTAAATGAAATGAAAAATGAAGTTTGGAATATTTTGGAGCATAAAAATATGTAATAAAGAAACAAAGCTTTCTTAAACCTAAAAGGTTCCCAAACGTGTCTCTTCACCAAAAAGTTGTGCTTTATGGTACAGAAGAGGTTTATAAATAAAATTACATTGCTTCTGCAATAATCTATACCATTATACCGATATTCAAAAATCTTATTATTATAGATGATTTAAAAAGTGTTTTGGTGGATAAACGCACAATAATATTTCAATTACAAAATTTGGAAGGCAAAAACCAATATGTGAAATCGTATGGTTTCAGCAAATATAATAGATATTACAATAAAAATAAATTAATTGACGTATACCAAAAGGAAGTAGTAACCAGGATTGACAATGAGGTAAATATACTAGATATGTACTAGTGAAAATCTGCCAAAATGTGACGATAATTGAGAAGAAATTCACAAAAGTGACGATTTTGTAAATCCACGAATTTTAAATATTTTCTTTGCCTTCCAACCCCTATTGCTTTTGTCCCAAACATAAGTAACCGGCATTTCAGAATAAATAAAAATATTGTTAGTTTCACTTTATTTGTTTAACTTCAACCCAGAGTTCAATGTATTTCAACAGATCTTGGAGCAGTGCTTCATAAGAGCTGTTGTCAGTAAAATATATTTGGTAAGCGGAACTCACAGAGGCATTTTTCAGACGTATTATAGGAGAAAATTCCATAGGAAATCTTCATATGGACTCGCAGAGCTTGCATTTAAGAAACTGGAGACCTCCTCGTGAATAGGATGACCATTTTCTGTTGCAATGCGCATGTTTGCATTGTCATCGCCCGTGTAAATATAAATACAACCTCACATCCTCGACATCTCATTGCCTGGGCAATGTGACGAAACTACGATATATCTATTGTAACTAGATGAATAAAATAATAATCAAATTACGGCAAGTAAGTTTTCATTTTATTAATATTACGATTATTAAAATTGAATGTTTTAACAATAAAATCGGTGAAAAATAGCAAGCTCTCTGGGGATCACTACCTTTCATTTAAAGCAAAAATCACGAAATTTGGTTTAATAGAAAGCTTCAATTTCTTTCTCAACGAAAACACTTTGGGTTTTAAACATAAATATAATGTTAATATTTCTATTAAATCTTGACCTCTGCTCAATAGGCTAATAATAATTTAGTACATGTTCTGTAGGTGCAGCCACCACAATTAATTATTACAAACAAATACATACGTTACATTTTGTGTTTTAGTAGTTTTTTTTGGTGCAGAGGGGTTGCTATTTACACATATTTACAATTTCATGCATCAATATTGAGCAAATATCAAACGTAGAAATTAAAAATGTATGCATTAATAGTGTGTAGGATCAAATACTAAATGGTGACTATGTATAGCTAAACAAGAAGTGATATTGAGATCTAATCATAATATTTCACTAAATTCACTTTTATTGTTTCGTACAGTACATCACTTAAATCTGAACGGACGACTGCATTATAACTTAAAATGGAATAGCAGTTTCTTTTTGTACAATACAAATGAAGTAACGCAACTTCATAGTGAATGAATTGAAAAAATATTGGTAATACATCTTTGGAAAAGCGGGGGTAATCGCAAAAGAACATTTGGGAAATTCCGTCTTTCCACTAGTTCATCCCCTCCTATTAACTGGACTTCCAACACGATTAACGAGCGTAATCTGACCGTATTACTTAAATTCGGTTGAAAACTGTCTCGTAAATTAAAGTTGGTTTAGTTTCTGTTGTTGCCCGCTCAATGAGAGGTAAATATAGGTGCTCATTCTTTCGCTTTAATTGCGGAACTTTTTGTTATAATTGGTTCGGAAACGTTACTGGAAGTTGGGTTGCGGCCAAGGATTCCCGACGAGTCTTCTGGTCGCCATCGCCCCACCTCCGCCCCCGCCCCCGCACTCGCGCTGTCGAAGCATCGCTTTCGCGAGAGAGATTACGCCTGGACCCGCCGAAGCGGGAGTTGGCAGCATTGGAAGAACGGAATCGAATGCCTCTTAACTAAATAAATGAGAGGGTTGAGATCTTGTGCGCATATCTCAATAAGGTACCACATACATGTTTAAAATGTACCAAACCATGAATGATCTTTAACCCGACCGCAAAGGCTTGGAGCAGTGTCAAAAGGACGTGTAACCGTATGTTCAAGTTCTTGATATCACATGGATATTTTTATCATGTATTTATGTTGGATTAGTCGTCTCAGATCACTCACACAAGCTGAGCCAACACAATCATTCGTTTCTCATCATCGTTCATTATTGCTGAGCAGATTTTTGTTTCAATTCCGCCGAAGGAAATGACATACCATCACTGTGGTCACATGATCAGTTAAGGGAAGTGCATAAAGACATAAGTCTTCTCTCCTCCTTTGGCTATTCTCGTCAACTGAGTCTAGAATTTACCTGTTCCTTTTAAGATCAACAATGATTAAAACTGGATATTCGTCCAAACTGGTCGTGAGGTGAGTGTGTCTACTGAGTAGAAACGGAGCAAAAGTGGTCTTAAGGCGTCCAAATATGCAACCTAACAAAATTATTATTTCCGCAGTTCAAGACCTTTAATTTTTATGGACTGGTCCACTGGGCTCCAAATGATCCTCTGAGGGCTGCCGATGACTGTCTCTCAATAGCAATATCCTGGCATCGGTGTGCAGTTCGTAAATGCTCATAGAACCATTTTTGTCCGGAAATTATTGTAATTTCTGGATGTTTGTCAGTGTCAAGTGCATATTGAAGTATAAATCAAGCGCAAATAAAGGATGCAGTTTCTCACATCACTCTTAATATCACTTTCGTAATACTTCCAGGAAATAATGTTAATGTCAACAACATTTTCTTTTACGTTGATGTGTGAGTAAATTTTTGTATTTTATATTCACAATATAAGTAAGGGTCTTATATGTAAGAGAAATCATATAAACCAGATGGGAGTTCTGAAAAGTAAACGGGTCCTAAGTGTGACTGGAATCTGATGACTTATTTTTACACGAACTGAAGTAATTTCCTAGATAAGTGAAATATTTAAAGCTGTATAAGAACTATACAAAAGCTGGCAGTTACTCATGATGACAGTGTGTAACTGCCAGCTTGTAATTGCTGCAATAGGATGGAACAACAAGCGTTCCTTTCCTATACTCTGAACCTACGAGGTTTATGCCAAGACAGAAACACGGGAACGGAGATGAGGGCGGATCTTGCAAAAAAACAATACTTTGTCATAGTGGATTAGTAATTTTTCTTGGATGGAGGTATTTTCTCTACTAGAGTAAGATATTAACTCACGCGCATAGAAGCCAATGGTGTACCTTTCTAAAGTAGAGTATATGATATGTGCTTTTATTTTACTCAATTTGTTTCGGTAAAATACAAAATTAAATAAAATGTCAACTGTTACGACATGGTTTCCAACGCGCTGGTGAGTGAGCTGAAGCGACAAAGAGTTTCTACGAGAACGATGTATTACACCTTCAAAAGCATGTTTAAACTTTTCAATATAATTAATGATATATACACTGCTCGTGCATTTAACTCGACCAGCTGAGATGGCGCTCTGTGTTGTCAGTCTGATAGTAATGATTAGGGGGAGGATTCTGATGATCTAAACAATCCCCAAACATGCTCAATAAAATGCTCTTAAAATGTTTTTAAGAGACCCTCAAAGCAAAGAAAAATTACGTACAAAAATTGATCAAAACCAGTTGGGATGAGCAACTCAAGCTGTTGGATACGTTGCTGATGTAATCGAGGCTCCTGCCTTTTGTTCAAGTGAACCCAGATTTCAAACTTTTGATTTGGACTGTATTTTACCAGTCTTTAGTTGTCCCAAATAGGCCGAACCTACAACGGCGCTCACAGTCGTCACAGGATTCTTAGATTATATACTCACAACGGCTGTCATTACAATTTCTGAAAAAATCGAACCAGGAATTCTGTGGAGAATATTGTTGGATCTCTTGGATATTATTTAAAGCAAGTACCATTAAAATGATATTAAAATGGATGAAATCAGTGAAGAATGAATTAAATATGAGGGGAAAAGGTAAAAAAATGACTTATTAGTCGAAATCGACAAAAAAATATAAAAATTAGTCATTTCCTTTTGTCATGCCGTAAAATTAATTCCTGTACTAAACGGCATTGTTCTGAAGTGAAAAGATTAAAATGAAATTTCATTAAACACCGCTCTCTAGTAATGATACAATGGCAGCAGAATAAAATTGTAAGAATAAAACTCCAGAAGAAGGCAACCGATAGTAACCACCATTTTGTTAAAATAGCTCGTATAAGAGAGATGTTAGAAAATAACACAGGATGTGAGTCACTTCTAGTTGGAAGTAATTTCGGTCTGAGGAGGATTCCCAAAGAAAACAATAGTGAGATTGTGAAGTGTGACATTTTCATATTTGGAAAGTTGTATTTATAGTTTTTTTAACTATCAGCTCGTTAAATATATTTTAGCTCTACAGCCAGCACATTCTAGAAAATCTAATATCGTACATCTGTTTATTGAAAACGAAAAATAATGTAGGAAGAAAAACATGGGAAAAAACTTTTTCACATCTTCATTGTAAATTTATGGAAAGTGAATTGACAAACAATATAAGAAAAATGTATTGAAGAATTGAAAAAATTGAAAAACCGAATGTGTTTAATTAGATACTAAACGAGAGTGCAATATTTTAGTGTTTATGACATAAGTGAAAATGTTATATTTAAAGAATAAGAAAGCGAAGAATGTATGGTATATTATAGTGCATCGGAAATGAAAGAAATATATAAACACTGCGAGAGAAAATAAAAAGAATAAGTTCGGATGGTAAATAAATTATTTACACACACGCTTTCATAATTTAAGAATGTTTATTCCCCATAGACTACTCAATATTACTTCGTAATGTTCTCCAAAACAAGCTGAAATGAGTTTTCTTGCATGATTCGAAATTCGTCACATTACGCTCTCAGCTGTAGCAAGGGGCACGCCGAGAATTGCATCTCCTCCATTCGGGCAGCGGGCTATGGGTTGGAGTAATATGATATTTATACAAGGAGGATGAACCTTCTTTCGTAAAGCGGCTTTGTGTACCAGACAACCGTAATTCTGAGCCGTGTAATATCCAAGAGCCCATATAACACCCTGCTTATTTAACCGGGGATGGGCCGGTCCCCGCCCCTTTGCTATGTATATCGCCCGCATCCATTATTAACCCTTCGGCGTCTTTTTGCAGCCCGCAGGCCTGCGGCGGAGGCGTCTGGCCGGCCTTTCATCCCTTAGGCTGTGTGACCCCGCCCCCGCCCCCGCCGCCGCCTTCGCCCTCCCCGCCCCGCTGCCACACGCGGTCCCCACGGTGATGCCTCCTTCGCCGCCGCCACCGCCGCCGCCGTCCGCCATTAGACTTGCAATGAGCGTCAGCTGCGAACGCCACGGCAGATGAAATCTGCATGGTCCAGAGGTGACAATACGAAGTGTCAACATGGCGTCATCTCCCTAATGCCGTCTATCTCATTTCAATAGATACATATTCAACGCAACCCTTCTCGCTCCCGCTTTTCAGCATTCTCGCCCCCCCCCCCCCCCCCGCCTTTCGCACCCTCCACCGACCGTTTTGCGGATGGTTGGTCATTTTTTATGAAGATTTTCGTCGGGGAGGGGCCGGAGACCCGTAAAATACGTGCTGTCCCGTGAGTGAGCGGCGGGCGCGGGGCTGGCAGGCGCGTGAGAGGGCCGATGAGGGAGGAAGACTAACAAGCCGCAGGCGAGGAGCGCGTGGAAGACAGAGGCGGCCGCGGACGGTGCGAGCAATCGTACGGGAGCAAAATACGGCGATGGCAAGTCGATGAGTTCTTCAAACTGATTTCTTTATCGATTTTAAACACAAGCTGTGAAAGAGACCGTACTGCAAGTTTAAGTTACCATCTTAAGAGTTTTACCATCGTACCACACGTTTAAGTTACCATCTTAAGAGTTTTACCATCGTACTACAAGTTTAAGTTACCATCTTAAGAGTTTTACCATCGTACTACAAATTTAAGTTACCATCTTAAGTTTTTTACCATCTTAAGAGACAGTACTATAAATTTAAGATAGCAAGCGTCTTAGCGCCCCCCCTGTGCAGAGCTCTCCGTGGTTTTCTTACATCGACTCCAGTCGGATGTCGGTGAAATGTCTTAACTAACAAAACCTTCTGTAACAAGTAATGTACTTCAGCTTCCGAGCCAATGACCCCCATCTCTACCATGTTTTTGTGCAGTTTCCCTGATCCATTGAGCAAATGCTGAGATGGTCCCCTGTTTTACTTCTGAACATAAATGTAATTTCACTATGCGCACGTTTTGTTGAGTTCTCCTTTGCTTGTAGTGGTAGGAGTAGAGCCAGGGTTGTTTTACTATTTTGTTAGCAATGCAAAGCAAACAAATCTGCAATTCGTTCACCAAAGAAAATAAGTTTTCTATAACTCGGGAACGAAGATGTCTATTTGTTTTACAAATGTTATTAATCCAATGATTTTTAATTTTATTATTATTATTATTTTAACTTTTTATTCATCTTTCAACTGTTTGTACTTAAACGTTAAGAAGGGGTGCTGGAGCTGAAGTGCCTCTCCTCCTTACACCACATACAGTTTTTACTGTTCTTTGACTAAATAACCACATCAAACCGTGGACCGCGCGCAAAAGTTCCTTCTCCGTGCTGACTCCACACGCGGCCGTAGAGCTGCGCGTTGGTCTGATATTTCACATCCATTTGACACCCCCATGAGATCTGCTCTTCTGCCGGACCAAGCCAATCCCGCTTCACTGCTTTCACCGTGTAACAGGGAAAGGAGGTATCACTCAGGCGACGAAACATACGATTTTAGTTTTTTTGAGAGGCTTCTTTTAGGCTTGAAAAGATATTACATGACGTAAATATTCCGCATGGGACAACCGGGTTTACTTCCCTTCCGAAAGACTTAGGAAGGCTAGATAAGGCGCCCTTGTGTATCCACGGCTTTAATTGGGTTTGAACTCACGAAATTTGATATAACAGCCCGAAACCCGGACCGTTGCACCACCGAAGTCGTGTGCCAAAACTGAGCATGTGAGCAGGCGGTCGTAGGAGCGGTAGGTGATCTATACTGCGAACAAAACTTCTGCCGACTTGAGAGCCGGGAGTGGGGGGGAGCGATGTTGCCACTTACTCGGGCGGCAGACACGTGTTCGATCTTGCGTCAGATCAACTGTTGATTCATACACGTCCAACTTATTGTATTTTTGGTAGAATTGTGATAATGACGCTAGTCTATTAGATGAAATTGTGTTACACAATTTTATTGCATTCCCTTACACTATAATCCTTCCAAAGCAAGGAATAACAAAAAATTTTTGAATAACACGCGCAAAGCAGATGAAAAGTAAATATAGCGAGACGCGTTTTAAGAAGAAAGATGAATAGTATTTATTATGAAAGATTTATGAGAGAAAAATATCTGAAAGCAAGACATTCTTGGTTTGAATACTTATCTTTCACAGAACGTTCACAATAAAAAAAAAATTGCAGGACTGTTCGAAGTTACTCTCTTTACCCGTTATTTACAAGGTTTCAAGGTGGCGTCCTATTGAATGCATTGGCATAACGATAAAAGTTAGAAATGTCCCGTAAGGGTGGATGTACATATACATCGTGTCTTAAGTATATCAGCCTTTATCACTAAACAACACAACCGCACACACGATGCATAACCAAACAAGTAATAGCGCTCCTCTTGGCGTTCGGCGCTCTTCAATTTCAGTTGCTTCGCGCTATTACATTTCATTTGTTTCTTAGTAAACGTCGGCAACTCTGTAGTGACACCATCACAATTTCAATCCTGTTTGGATAACGGAACCCCCTCTCCCCTGTCAGCCTGGAGCTGTCAAGTCGGCAGAAATATTCGCAGTATATACTTGTTTTCTTTTATTTCTTGGCGCATGGGTTCTTGTCTTCACAAAGAAGTATCTCACGGTATTTCGCGTCGTTCTCGGTTGTGCCGCTAGGAGTCGCATGATCGCGAGTGTATCGAGCTGTGCTTGCGATCATGCGACTCCTAGCCACACGAACGAGAATGACGCGAAATATCGTGAGATATTCCATCGTGAAGACGAGCCCCCATGCACCTAGAAATAAAAACCCATGTATAAGCAGCGGCGCTGTGAGCGACAGCGGGAGTCAGCGTTGCCACAAGATCAAATGTATATCCCAGTACCATTCTTCAAAAATCCAGGTACTTTCACTAAAATTCCTGGTACCAATGTCAATTATTTAAATTCTAAAATTGTTCATATTATAACTCTTATGTTTTAAACGCGCACAAGAAGTTCGTTGAACTTAGCTCAATATCGATTCATTTTTATAAAATGAATCTATATTGACGAACTTCTATACGATAAACTAAATGAAAGATGGTTCTATGTGGAATGGTCATATCCTTTTCTATGTACTATAGCACGTGCTAGAAAAGGGACATCCTATGTCACTTTTAATGTTTTATGGCAGTTTTCACCTATCTCGTAGTTATTTGTAATATTAGTGATAGTGCTAATTGACTGAATAAAAAAGATCATCCTGGTGCATGGTATCGGGCCGAGCGTAACTTAGCGAAGGATAGGTAAAAAAAAGAGGTGGTGGGTGTTGTGTTGCTGCTTAATTAAAGGGCATTGCAGGAAGTTTGCTTCTCAATTAAGGCGCTACGTTCCGACGGGTTCGAGACGGATTCTGGGAGCTCAAGAACAGTGATTGAAAACTGACAGAAGTTTCTGTCGCGCCCCCACCTGTTTCTGTTTACCCACTCAGAGACTATTCATCAACTTACTGTAGAAATATAACAGTAATTTATTATTGATTGAATCTTAAGTTATAGGAGATACACGAAATGCTACTGGTTTCGGAATTTCTGGATTCAGAATTAATAATATATATATTTTTTGTAGTTTTAACTGTGTAAAACAAAATTTAAGTGTTGAAAATATTTTATTTTTACAGTATGTGTAAAATAGTATACTTACGTTAAACGAAGGTTACCTACGATGAGGATGTGAACGGAAGAGAGAGCATGTGTCATTAAATTTGGTTAATAAGTTTGAAGGCCTTATCTTAGCGTCTTACTTTTAAGCCAGTTCTGCACAACGACCTGTATTTTCATCGTCGCTCGGACAATGCCCCGGATCAATTGGACCACTTCCTCCTACGGCCCGCTACGCTGCTCTGAAATGTCAGTTTCTTCTGTGCTATGTATTCCCAAGACCAAGCCGGAAGAAGTTTTACTAAAAATCCTCCGAACTAAAATCAGCAATAATTGGGATCGTAGTAGACGAATTCTTAGATGTAATCGTACATAAAGAGTAATAGATGGAAGTATTTTTTGTTTGAAAGACTTACTGAGCAGTTTGAAACAAACACGTCACGTAGAATGAACGTTAGTAACAGCCCACTAAAAGATCCTAGATTTCCAAAATTGAGCTACAAGTATTTCGCGTGCTCCTGAGCAGGGTTGCCAGATGTGATGCGAGCTCTTTTCCCATCACTTCTGCGGAATTTCCCCAAATAACCTATCCAATGAAACAAAATTACCCAACTTAGAAACGACATGAACTGTTCCCGACGATTCCATTGGCTGACCCCTAAAATTGAAATACTTCAAATGTACCAAACATCGTCCCTTTGAGCTGCTCGAAGCCCTATACTGTTTTCTTTTCTCATATTTTTCTTTCTCTATGACTGTCGTTTATTTGTCCCTTTTTAATATATAAAAATGCGAGAGAATTATGTTTGTTTCTTTTTTATTCATATAATTCAGAAAATAATATTTTTATCTTGACCCCGAATGAAAATAATTTCCCCAAACATTTCCTTACCCCATTCCCATTCTTTCCCCACAACGGAAAAATCCCCATTTTGAGGATAAAATTCCCCAATCTGGCAACCCTGCTTCTCAGGCAAACAGCGTGCCATGGGCAGTGGTGCTAGCATTTTCCATGTGAGCAGGCCCGGTCAACTCAAAACTATGATCTTTCATTCAGACTTGAAGAAATTGCCTTTCATCTCAACCAGAAATCCGCCTAATTTCCCGCTGTTACGTTTTATATGTTCTTACAAATTCTGCTACATCAGTAGTCAGAACCATTGTTACACTTTTGTGACGGGTTTCGCTAATCAAGTTGTAACCTAGCGACTAAAACAAGAGCGTCTGGAACGATAAATTACTAGCGCAGATTCATTACCTCAGCAAAGAGGCAGATAAGTCTTCAAAATCACCACTTACAGTATACTTCAAACAGCGGGAGAGATTACATGCTTTTCACCGCCCCAATTTATTCTGTTTCACGACCACGAGTGTTTTCCCGTCGTTCGCCGTCCGAGGTATTGCCCCCAACTGATGTGCACTGCCATAAAGGATGCGCGCTTTAACTTAAGATCCCAATTACCCTGCAGCGGAAGGGGTCGCCGGAGAGATTCGGCCTTAGCGTGTAACCCTCGCCGCCGCCTCCTTGGGCCTGCAAACGAGGAAAGTGCTACGGCCCAGCTGCCGCAGTAACGAATGAAGGAGGCGGCGGGAGTGGGGTAGGCATCGATGGCGGAGCTGAGCTCCCCTCAAGCATCACCTAGCGATGCACGGGCGTACACATTCAGTTCTACGACCCGACATTACGCAACACGCGGCGGCGGCGGAGGAGGAGGAGGGGACGCAGGGCAATGCTGGGTGGACAGCGAGGGGAAGGGAGGGTGTCGAAGACGAAGAGGAGAAGGAAGGGGATGGGAGGCGGGGAGAAATGAGGGAAGGGACTGCTAGCGACGGGAAGAGGGCCGAGCAGAAGTGGGAGGTATTGAGACGAGGAGAACGCAGAGGCATGGAGGATTGGGGAAAAGCAAGGGTACTAGGGAGCTTATGGTGGGGCGGGTAGTAAACGAGGGACTAGAGGTGAATGTGGGGAACACGGAGGAACGACAAGATCTGTGGGAGGAGACGGGAGAGCTCAGGAAAACCAGAGAGATCGAAATGTGGGAAATGAAGTTTGGAAGTGGGACTGGGGACAAGAAGCGTGTTTGGAGGGGAGAGGAAGAGTGGAGGCAAGTGGGAGAACAGTGGTGCTGGGAGGAAATACAGATCGAGGAATATCAGGGCCAGATAAAGTGGGGAGAACAGGGTAGGTGGTACGCACAGGAAATAAGTCTGCTAGGAGATAGCAAGGGTGGAGAGTATTGAGGTCGGTGGTTGGGAAAGAACAGGGGGGAGGGTAGAGTGCCGAGACCTGAGGGATGAAGGAGAACAGAGCAGACAGCGGCAGGAAGAGCAGAGGCAGTGGCGAGGCGAAGCGAGGCGGGGCGAGGCGAGGCGGGGCGGGGCGGGGCGGGGCGGGGCGGGGCGGGGCGGAGGCGAGACTGCGTTTGCGTTATAATGCGCTGCCCTCCGCTCAATTTCGCGCAATTGAGACGCCGCCACCGCTGCCGCCGCCGCCGCTCAGTCCAAGCGTCCGACCTTCGGATGAGGGGGTGAGGGCGGGGCAGTGTACGCCCGCTGCGACTGCGGTAGCCAGAGAGTGGGTTACGTGCTCGCCCGGGGAAAATAGGGGGGGGGGGCTGAGGAAGCAAGCGGAGAGAGCAGAGAGAGAGAGAGAGAGTTCACAGAGTGAGCAGATTACGCGCGAGTTGCAGGAGCCGCGCAGGCTCAAGGAGTTGTTAGCCAGAGAGAGGGATTGATGCGATTTCGTGAGAACTAGGAGCATTACATTGTGAGGCTGCGAATTGTATGACCCGAATGACCCGTTTACAGTAAGGGCAGCTGTAAGTACGGATAACAATAACAACAGAAGACACAAACACACACTTACACGATATAAATTCCATGTTCCTTAGTGTTTCGAATAATGAGAAATATGCAGAATGTGGTTTTGAAGAGTAGAAGCGAATGTAGAATATAACGAAACACAATAAGGTGAAATTACTGCTTCGCATTAGAGTAATTTAAATGAAGATTAACAACCATCTAAATAAGATCTGTGATCAATAAACGTCTTTTAATCACTCCATAGATACTAATTAGAGGATTTAGGACATATCAATTATTAAAAACACTTGAAACATTATGAAAAGTTAATTTGTCATGAGATTTTGAATACTCTTCCTTATATCTTCCTTCCTCGTTAAAATTATTATTCCTTAAAACTTGACCCCAGAAAGACACGCGTAGAATGGGAATTAAATAAATTCGAATAACTCTTGCAGAAACTTTCAGAATAGTACAACGAAAGCAATTATTTGTAACATTACAATACTATTACGTACATACCGTTACGTGATGTGTTTGTACGTCAACTAATTTTGAGAAATATTTGCTAATAAAACTAGGTAAATAATTAAATGCATCTACAAGTGTCTCAGAATAAATGATACAAACTTCAAGATCTTGTAAAGGAGGTCCAAAATAATTTTTAATAGTAACTTGTAGAACACATGGTGCGAAATTTCATACAACACAATTACATATTTTCAGTCATACAACTGTATGTAACATTTGACCCCGATTGTCACCAATCATGTAGAGGTTCACAAAACTGGTTTACAAAATATTTTTAATTGCGTCAAAACGTCACACATCGTATGACAGTTTGCCTACCAGTCAGGAACAAATCAGTCTCGTGTAACTTCGTTTTCTGAAATTTCCCATCACATATTAATTGGTAAAAATTCTTCATATTTGACCTTCCTTCATGCTCTAGTTTGTAAAATAAAAAATAAATTTTATCCCAGAGGGAGTGCGTGGTGCCCTAAACAATTTATCTGCAGTGAGTGAAACCAGACAACACTTGATGAACTAGACAATGGCAACGATTGTCCAGTCTCCTCTTCAGTCCTTAGGTATCATATACGATACCTTTGTCTTTCATTTTTTATACGCGATCCAAATTCACCGAAAGTTTTGTGATCGTGATCGTTTTGTGATGTACTATAAGGTTGTCGCTTCTCAGCGCGATTTTTTTTTCGTTCATTTGGATGTCAGTAGCTGGCAGCACTACACGAAAGGCTTACGTTTGCTCAGCGTGAATCATATCTCGTTTGAATAAGGTAATTATCACTTATGTCATAGAATTTGCATATTTTTATGAGTACTTCTATCTTCTAATACTATGTTAAAATGTTCACAATAATCTTGCATCTTATAATATTTGTAATATAAGATTGAGGGATCTCGAAACTTGAGGTATCAAATGTGATATCAAGCGATCCTACCCGGTCTTTTTTCTGAAAGAAGTTTTTCAGGTTATGTGTAATATTTGTACATTTAGCATTGTCTGAGGACAAAAATTATCGATCTAGTTAATCCGATTTATCCAGTTCTACCTGACATTGAGTTTGATGATTCTGACGATGGACAACAATTAGTTCAACAATTGTTCAATAAGAAGAGAAAACTGATAATGACAGTTATGATTCAGAAGCATCTGTTCTAGTTTTGTAGTACCGTCAACCTTCTAGTTTTGTAGAATTGTAAATGTTCTAGTTTTGAAGTTTACTGTAACAGTTACTTCGTCTGTTTTGTAAGTCAATAAATTGTTTCTCAATAAATATGTGATATATTATCATAAAGTATTTTTCAATTGCTTTAAATATTATAAGCATTAAAACACCTAATTGATTTTTCTGTGCTAAAAATCAGACGGAACAGGAATAAATTTAAAAAAAATAGTATTAATAAAGTGTCACCTTAGAGTCCACCTGTAACAACAATGTAATTTGTAAAATTAACGAGTAATTTTGTCTTACTTAACACAAAAACAATTCACTTATTCCAAAATAATTAATTTTGAATATCCTCCTCAGTTCAGAGCTGAAGAGGGTATGTTAGCCAGTCTTCGCTGAAAGTTTAAAAAAATGTTTATCGCCTGGTCAATTTTTACAATTTTACAGGAGTTTAAATTGATTAAAAGATTACTTCAACACGGTAATTTATGCTAATTACCATTTATTTATAATGCTATACGGTGGTCAGGCGGCCCATATTAGCCGTGACAGTCCCTTATTTTGAGTCCCTGTCCGATATTTTTTGGCAGGAAAACAGAACACTAAAATTTCCCTTTTTTTCACAATGGCTTGTCAGCATAAAATGTCGTCAAAATATTAAATTTATCAATATACATTCGGTTTGTTTCGCATTGATTTATATAAAAATTAAGTGCTACAAGACATTGTGCTCACGTACCACGTAACAAGAGTGTTTACAGAGTATGTTGTCGTTTCTAGGCAGAGAAAATGCAGCTATGACGTTATTTCAACTTGTATACGCTTTATCGCTAAGGATATCGTTATGGAGAAATACAATAATCCGATCCTTCTGCTTGAGAGTTTTTGTACGACCTATTATGTAATCTTAATTTAGAAATACTGACCTGCTTCGTAATTAATGAAAGTGCAAATTAAACAAAAAAGTAACTTTTTTTGTAATTTTCCTTTCTGAAGGACTCTTTGGTTGACGAGACCTGAATGCTATTATGTCATAAAAGTTAAACGTATTTATTCATTTATTTAATATTAATTTTAAAATCTAAATATTTGTGATAAAATAGTGTTTAATGTCCTTTTATATCTTTGCGACGAAAATACAAAAGGTCTCGTTTTTATGATTTCAAAACATTGTCACCTTATGTATACATTAATTACACATAATAAGTGTAATGATTATTCATGTTTATGGAGGATGAAATATGTATTTTGGGAAGCGGGAACGAATACAGGGAATATTGTAGATTTTTCCACAGTTGAAGTGCTTTTAAGCAGGTGAATGGATTATGGAACTGAAGAAATTTACTCATTGTTTTATGTTATATGATTTAACTAGGAAAACTCGGCAGACGTTGTTCTGCCCTTCATCTCCCTCTTTCCCTTCCCATCACCGTTTCTCGCTGTCTCTCCCTCCCTCACCCTGTCCCTGTCTGTCTCTGCCGCTATTTGTCCTTAACATTCACATTTACTTGCACATTCTGCAGGTCTCTTACCAGGTGAGGTAATGTCGGGGAGCGCCGGACCAGCAAAAATGTAATAGAATGTTCAGGTAGAGTTCATTCTAATTAATTAATTCTCATCATAATTCACTGTAATATACTGTTCAGGAAGAGTTGAGACCTTCGGCCTCAAAATTTTAGTTTTTAAAGCCATAGAACGCCTCGTTTAGGAGTTATTTAACGATATAAATTCAGAATGCTGCCGAGTGTGTTGCAGGTTGCATTTGACGTTCATATGTAGCGCCATGTAGTTGAGTTACAACAGAATTAACACATAAACCTTCATGGTGAAAAAACACGTCGAAGTGCCAACTTTTGTGGAGATCGGTCCAACAGTGCTTGGAGTTTTGCTCTTATGTAGATACCAACATCCTGTTTTATATATCTAGGTTAATTCAATTTGTAGTTGTCTATGGATCAACTTGTTGAAAATAATCCATCCACCCTTTAAAATATTTCTTAAAAAATTATTTTTGGGTGATTTGCATTTTATTTATTTTCATTTTCTTTCGTAGAAAGTCGGAGCAAAATTCTAATTCGACGGTGCGTGGTGTTGCCGCCAACGCGTAATGTTGAAAGCTACGAGGCAGCGGGCGCGGCGGGGCCCTCGCTTTCTTTTTATTTATATACGTCAAAAACAGTTTAAAACTGTGTGTGACGAGCTATGGGAAGACGTGAAATTTGTGCACGTTTTCATAATTCTGTGATCTCTATCTTAAACCATATTTTAGTCGAATTTTGAATACAGAAAAAAGAGCGTTCCCCCCCCCCAAGTTTTGTTGACAAAAATATTCGCTCCTTTATAATAAATATATTTTTAAAGGTAAATTAGCTATGAATTTGTTTCTTAACCCTCATCATGTTCTTCGCGAAAGAATAATACCTTTTGTCGTTATGCGTATAGTGGCAGAGCTCGTGCAAGCCATGTGTGGGCCGTGTCACCAACACAACGCAGCCTTTCGCCGTATGGGCCGAAGCCCGTGTTTTCATGTGAAGCCACTATGCGAAGATTAGAAGGTAATCCGCGAATATTACGGGGTCGAATTTTCGCCTTGCACGCCATCAGTCCCGCGGCTAAAATCTTGGTCAAAAATGATACGAGCTCTTATAATTATTACCAGGTTGACATTATAGAAAGATTTATCATTTATTTTTCTAGATGTGTTTTTTTAAATTTTTTTTCATATTTTTTAAACACATGTAATTGGTCTTCGCTTGCGACTCCCTTCGATAGGCCTGTAGCCCATGTGAAACTATTTCTCGCAATGTCACTGCATTAAAACTGTGTGTTGTGCTGGGTGTAATATATTATGTATAAAGCATTACTTTCCTGAAGATTCGGAATCAAGCCGTAGATAAACGAAGAATTTTAGAGTCTAAACCGTAAACAGGTTTTTTCAAAATGAATATTCCCCGATCGATCTATCAGTTAACAAAATTGGTGCAAAAGCAATCAAGTTATTGAGCATTTTATTTAATTACTTTTTGCAGAGCATCAGGGGGAAAACGTGTCACAAATGTAGGCTGTGCAGACTCTTTTGTTCCGATCGAACGTGGTTCTTTCATTTAGTTCAGCCCCTAATTCTCTTCCAACGTGTTAAGCAAATTAGTAAAAAGTATTCACGTGTATTTTCACGAAGCGAATTCATTTACAGAATTATATTTCCCGTTCTAAAATTGTTCCATTTAATTTTAGACATAACCATACGTCTTTAAAACATTATTTCAGTAATGATACGATACTTAATTTACGACTACGATAAGAATATTTTATTTATGTTTTATAATAATAAACTTTATTGATAAATACGCAGATTAGTTTTCGAAAACAAAAGAGAAAGGAAAATGAAAGAGGAAAAACATTTTTTTCAGTATTCGCTGAGGCATCATCAAACTAAATGGTTTACTAAAAAATAAATATATTTACTTTCATCTTGATATTTCAAATACACAGCTCTGAGAACACAAATACACGTGACGGAAAATTTTTCACAATTACGCAGATTCCTATTAAACAATCCAGAAAATTTTTTTGACCTTCCTTAAGCATACTGGAAACGATTAGTGTAATATAAAATGCGACTAAATCAAATAACATAAAAAAGCATGTCAACTTGCTATATATATATGTTTATTTATTTTATACTTTCTTATATACACTTGCTATATATATTTGTTTATATATAAACAAAATCAACTACTGTCTTAGTCGTTAACGGTTGCTGAGGACCACAGGCCAAGCAAGATTAAATTTTTAAACAAAAGATTTGTATTGCCGTGTGTAACTAAGGTCATCTATGTTTAACTCGTATCTCGTGTGAGTAGGTGAGGAGAAAAAAAGCGGCAAGTGCGAGCAATGAAGATGCGGGACGCACCGGGATGGGCGAGGGGCAAGTGGGCGGTGAACACGAAATGTGGGGTCGTGAGCAAGCGGGGAACGCGGCAGAGTGAGGGAAGTGGGGGCGAAAGACGTAGGCAGGTGGCAGGGTGAGACGAGGTGAGGATAAGAAGCAGCAGAGGAAGAGGCAAGCAGTCGCAAAGGTCAGAGGCAGCCAGCGACCGAGGAGAGTGGCAGATGGTGGAAAGAGGGCGGGGTGATGCAGAACAAACAATAAATTTAAAGAAAAAATATGGAGCTGTTTTTGAGAAAATTTTGAAAATGTCCGGGGGGCTTCATGTAAAGTACCCGCAAATTGTACAGAATCTTTTTCAAAATCTCAAAGCTTCGACTAGAACCAGTTCGACCGGGGGAATATCCATTTTGGAAGAAGTCGTACGTATGGTTTAGGCGCTAGCAGTGTTCACAAACGGACGGACAGACGGACGTTTTCCTTTCAATTGGTTTTTCGGTATCAAGGACCCTCAAAAGAGGGGTTCTGGCTACACCACGTGTTAGGGGATTGTTTTTCTTAAATTTAGCAACTGGTTTTATCCACTTATTCGTTTTCACGGCCCGGCAATTAATTTTTTTTCCGCCGAAAATTGGCCATTTTTTCGCGCAGCATTACATAACTTTCCCTATACTACGTATATCACTCCGTGTATACATACGTATACGAGAAGTAAAAGGAATGGCAAGGGGGTGGAGAGGCGGTCAGTGGTGAGTGAGTAGCCCGACTGTATCCTCCGGTAAGGTTTTTCACTCATCCGCTTCCCAGTTAACCTCCCATCACTGTCCGCTACCTAAAAGGCAGAGCCTCGATTGCATTGCGGCCGGTGTTTTGAAACGGCGGGCAAACGGTGTCAGAAGGGGAGAAGACAAAAAAGGTGGATAGAAATAAGAGGATGAATAAGAACGAAGAGTCACGGGCCTGTGGGAAACGACATGGTGGCAAGGAAAGTAGAGCTTTGGGGAGAAAGGGACAGAGAGAGAGAGAGAGAGAGAGAGAGAGAAGAGATGGAATAGAAGGGGGTGTTGGAAGACGGGCCACAAGATAAAGCAGGAACAGCATGGACAGGAGGACTGGGAAGAATAGAGACGCTCTTGAACAGAGTGTCGAGAGAGGAGGGAGACAGGAGGTGGCAGGTAAGGAAGGAGCGGGCAGCAGCAGGCAGCGGGAAAGAAACGGTAGAGAAGTAGGAAAAGGACGAGCCGGGGGAGGCGAGTGGGGCGGCGAATAGAGGGGCCGCGATAAACGACTGTGTGGCGCAAGGAGGTACGAGGCGGGTCCCGTTCGGGTGGAATGGTGAGTGAGAGAGAGGGGGGGAGAGAGAGAGAGATGGAGTTGGAAGACTGGCCACAAGAGAAAGCAGGGACTGGGAAGAACAGTCTCTGGAGAGAAGGGAGATAGGAGGTGGCGGGTAAGAAAGGAGCGGGGAGCAGCAGGCAGCGGGAAAGAAACGGGAGAGAAGTGTGGAAAGGACGAACCGGGGGAGGCGAGTGGGGCGGCGAATAGAGGGGCGACGATAAACGGCTGTGTGGCATAAGGGGTGTGGGGCGAGGCGGGTGCCGTTCGGGTGGAAGGGTGCGAGAGGGCGGGGCCTGAGGCAGCTGGGTGAGGCGGGGTGCCATGGAGGGGGAGGCGCGGAGGCCCGGGGAGCGAGGGCGGTGCGAGCGGGGGCGTTTTAAGATTATTTGGCGCGTGTTTTATGCCGAGCAAGAAGTACGCGCCAATTCAATTCGTCGGCGCGCGAACAAAAAGAGGCGCGCGGCGCGGAGGCCGCGGGGCGCGGCGCGCACAATGCAGGTCGGCCGATGTAAATCCCTGTCGTGTTGTGTTAATGGCTGCGTTTGTATGCCATTAGCGTGGTGGAGGCCCGTGATTTAGGAGCCAGTTAAATATTAGCCCCTCCCCCTGGCCCTGTGCGCCCTTGAGGGACGGTTGTGGAGGCGGCGGGGAGACGGGTGGAGAGGGAGATGCCGGAACTCTGATGGAGAAATGGCATTCGCACGGAGTGTGTGTGTGTGTGGGGGGGGGATGGCGAGGAGAAATTCGTCGATGTCTGTAGCAGAGACACACGAGAGATGGCCAAAGCACATGGGGTTCCGGGGACAGAAAAATGTGGGAAATTGGATTGGTGGTAGCACAAGTGAGTATAGAAAATATGTATTGAAAATATTGAAATTCCAGTGTTTCAAATATTCCTACGGCGCGACATCCATAGTTGTTCCTTGGTCTGACACCCCGTATTCGCAGTTCTTCTTTTGGAGATGATCTTAAAGCTAAATTATGGTGAAAATTTTCTTTAAACTTCGTTTGTATAGAAAAGGAGAGAAGGAAGGAAACAGTAAAGAGGTCGGTCGCTGACGGTTCTGAACGAGTCAAGGATCGGCTGAGATTTTCATGCAATATCAAATGGTGTTGAGTGGAAAACGGGTAACATTCTAATTCCTGTAGAATCAACGTTAAACGTGTAAAATTCGGAATTTTACGCTATACATATATCTTTCTTATTAAGATTTATTTGTCGTAGTTTAGTTTATTCTGTAACTTTCTCGCATTCTATATACGTACTGTAGAAGAGTGATGTAATGCTGCTGCGCGACTTTTCGGGAGAAAAATTCGTATTGTAGATCCCTGATCCCGAAAAAATATGTAGAATATTACTCCACAAACACATTGCGTAGTCAGAATACACGCTTTGTGGATCCTCTGTGAAAATTGATTTACGGCAAAACGTCTCTCCGTCTGAGAACAACGCAATCGGCTAAACGATAAACAGCATTTTCACCAAAATTGATATTCCCCAATTGACGTGTCTGATGTCACGGTCCCTTGAATTTGGAACATGTGCTTTAATTTTTGGCGGTACTTTACTTGAAGCCTCAAGAATATTTTCTTTTTTTTAACTGGCTTCAATTTGTTTGGTTAACATTGTCCTCGGATACATAAAGAACGATTAAAAGTGACAGTTTTAATTTCGTTGAAATATCTACATTTTCGAAAATTGCAAAAGCATCTTCCGGCTATTACAGTATAGAAGTTTAAGATTTTTTCACTAAATAAAATCTGATCTTCAAAATTAGATGTTTAAATGAAGATACATTTTTTTTCAAAACTATTAATTGTATTCGAGCAATTTTCGGTCAAATAAAAGGAATTTTAGATAGCATCGTTTTCTCAAAAACGTCTCCAACTCTTTCTTGGAATTTTTGTACGGATAGTGCAAAATTCACAGAATAACTGGACAAAAAACGTCACTTTGATGTATTCTTTAGACTTTTCATAGATTACACAATTGTAATATTTTTTGTAAGTTACTCACTGTCATTTACACTATTGACTTTTTATGCACGTTATTTAATTTGTTAAGAAACTTGATTCAAATAATTTCTTTTCAGGTTTTGCGTAGTTTTCACTAAAAATGAGTTTAAAATTGTGCATTTTCAGAAACGCTAAAACATTATACCATTGGTGAATATACGTGAAGGATATTCCTATTTTTTTCTATATTTTATTTGTGAAATACTTCGTATTTTAATAACTGTTTTTCTGAGTTACCCGACCAATATTGCATTTATCACCGTTAAGATTAATTTATTTTTTTAGTTTATCCTGCAATGCTTATTAACTCCCAATATTCAACCATAACTATTGTAATTTTACTTTGATTTTATTCGTGGAACTCGACAAATAATACGTTACTTTTTATATGTGAACGTGCAACTCTATACAGAATTGTGATTCCTGGAAGCTCTGCTGGATTAAACCTGTTGCTGAACTAATGGCAACTGCTATAAATTATCAGCCTTTTCTTTTCTTTCAACATGAGAATTTAACATTTATTCTGATATTATTACAACTTTATATTGAGATCATTAACGATATAAATAAATTTTCCTCTGCAAAACATTGAAGGTCCCATACCGTGTTTTGAATAATGTTCGTAAGCTTACCTGTGTTGACTTCTAGGAAGATTTCTCGGGTGTCCTTCGGGATGGGTGACGTCCGTGGGATGTTCTCGTTGATTTCCCTTCGATCGTGATATATTGTAAGCCAGGAAAGTTTACCAATGTCGCCAAAATGTTTTTAACTTATTAAATATTATCATATGATTCAATAAATTGAATTAAAATATTTCGCAAATGTGATTTGCCTTGCCTGTGCTTCGGATGAAGCACCTAACCGCTAACAAAATTTCCTTTCTAACAATTTCCTTCGACACGGAATCTATTTTCATGTAAATTCCAAGTTATAAATTATATGTAAGGTAAACTGATACCTTTGAATTCTAACTTACGCAATACAAACATCGCCCAATTATTTGTAAGTTCCCGCTTCCCTATCATAAAGTTATTACTCAGCCTCGACTGAAATAATATTCGTACGGTCTTGATTTGTTGCTGACGGGAGATTGATAATTTCGACCTTCATGCAGAACACCGACTGTCAAAGCCGCCTTTTCCATTTTCTGCATATCAAGTCCCGAGGGCATGCTTTGCAAAAGAACAGCGCTCCGACAGCAAGCATGTAATCCTATAATTGTTGATCAGTTGTCCTAACAACGGGTATTCTCTGACTTTCAACGTTCTGTACGCATACAATCCTATCGCAACTACAACGCATGATGCCGATTTCCCTATACAAAATACAGTGGGGTTTTCTGGCTTATCACATGTGCTTCAATCGTTTTGTTAAGAAGTTTCTCTAGAACTCAAACTTTTCTTAGAAAGTTAGCTTGAAATAGCTCCTTGTCAGGAACGCTCAAAAACTACGTTTTCTCAAGAACAGTTCCATGTTTTTCGATGAAATTTCCGTTGTAAAAATGAATAACTATAGATATTTATTGATACGTAACCACAATGTTGCAAACGGGGACAGAAATGTGATGATATAGAAATGAGACCATCACTCGGTCCTATCGATGCGAGGGGGATTTCTGCTAGTCTTACCGCACCAACATCCAGTAAAGTTAAGCCAAGACAAGGAAAGTAAAGTCATCGGTATCTGAAACTTCCGGCCTATGAAGCTTTGTTATTTTTAAAAACCATTTCTTAAATTATAATACATGCTTCGGAATTCTAAATGAGGAACCATAGTATATGGATCCGTTAAGAGCGGCCATTATACGCTTTGAGTAAAGTGAATGGCTCATTCTTTGTAGAAGTTTCTCATCCGTTTTATCCGAATTTGGTTCTAAGTTCATACACTTCGCATCTAAGACAATTATTTTTTTTCTGTTGACGTATGTGGTGGTTGCATTTGTGATTGACGAAATATAAAAGAATTACCGTATAAACGACGTAAACATATCTTCTTTGCAATGGTAAGGTACTTAATAAAATTAATCACCATACTCGAGAATTTGATAAAATGTGTAATTGTGCAATACTTGTACTGTCTAATATTTATACTATATCTCAGCATCACGTTGTTTCTAATATTACTAGAAGGAATTTGATATCGTACAATAGAGTGTTTTTTGTTTCAGTATATTGTTTTTATTGGTATAATCTAATTCTCTTTTACAACGCAGCAACAATGATCTGACAAAACATTCTCCTCATTGGTCTCAGTTTGAGCCTTGCTCATGCATTATGTATTAATTCGTGTCTGTTGCGTTGTATAATACTGATATATTAACACTATTTGCGTTTGAATGAAATCATTATCTAACATAACTCCTTTTCCACAGTCGTTGTACAAATATTATACCGTTCACGATAATATGTGGATTCTCTTTCTCGAAGATGTGTGATCAGCCATCCTAAAACTATATAAAAGTTACGCAAGTTCTCAAGCAGTTTGCAAATACTGTATTCGTATTATTTTTTTATTTTAATTTAATTCATATTTTATTATTTCATAATTGAATAAAAAAGGATGTCATAATTTGGTCATGAAAATACCCTAACTTCGCTCACCACGAAAGAGCAAAGAAAGCGGCGCTCTGTTGAGTCCATCCCTTCAAGACCGGCCCTAAGATTATCCGCAAACTTCATTTATTACGTCCTATCCTAACATCCGGCCGGGCAATTCCGCAGCCATTATCGTGTTTCGGCATTACGGAATACCGAAGATTAATTAAAAAGCTCATGAAAAGCCTTTATTTATACACAAAACAAGCGTTTCCGCGCGCACTGTACGCTCTGGTGGGCGGGCACCGTCGAGCTTAGGGCTTTCATCGCGTATTAAATAAAATTTAACAAGAATCCCTCGTTCGTGTTTATTGACTCTCGGCTTAGGGAGTGCGACGTCCGCCTGCCCGTCCGCCCGAGCGCCTGCTCGCTCTGCGCGATAAACGCGTCACAATGCGCCAGCGCCATTCATCAGGCGGGCATTTATCAAACGCGCATTACCGCGCCGCCCCCGCGCTGTCTCGTAGACGCGAGCGCAGGCGCGCGCGGGAACCGCCAATTGTGCAGTCTACGCGCCAATGACACGTCGATTCTGCTAGTTTTTGCGGTTTTAGTGCGCCCGGCAACGATTTAACACCCGCATGGACTCGGTTCCCATTCATGTGTAGGCGATGTCTTTAATTGTGAAAATATGGTCATTTTGACCCACATCCTATGTTATTTTTTCTAGTAAACGAAATGCGGTTCTTGCAATTTCGGCAAATTATATATTATTTTTTATATAATATACAATTGTATATATTTGTGTAATATTTTTTAAATAATATAGAATTCGCCGAAATAATTTACAATATAATAGTACAATTAAATAGTATGTAGAATTTAAACTCGGCGGAAACAAGATTTTTTATTGCCATGAATTTTATTCCTTACTAGATTCTTATTGTCATTTTAATGTATTTTTCGGTGCTGAATGTTTTATTTTTGTACATTTAGGACACCGTCCTCGGCGGCAGGTGCTAGAAATAGTGCCGAAGCCACGCGGAGCGAAATACTGCTAGTTCGAATCTCGTACAGAGCACAGGTGTTTCCTCCAAAGTCGATTTTGTTTTTCACTTTATCTTGGTGGTGGTTTCTCATATTATCTTGAAAAACGTGGTGTGACAATTCACGGTACACAATGTGGCGTTCCGATGGCAGGATGTGGGTATGGCGAATGCCCGGTGAACGTCATCTGCCAGCGTGTGCAATACCAACAGTGAAATTCGGAGGCGGTGGTGTTATGGTGTGGTCGCGTTTTTCATGGAGGGGACTTGCACCCCTTGTTTTGCGTGACACTATCCAGCTCCCTCTGGAATACAAAGCCTGGCGACAATTTTGTGACGTAAGCACGACTAGGCCCACGAAGAAACTCGCCGGCCGGATACTCTGTGTGATGTGCGTGTTGCTATCATGGAGCTATGAATATATGGAGATGGCATGACGTCATAAGCTTGAAGCCACCTCCGCCATATTTCTGTGCCCAGAAAGCTTGTAGCCTAAACAAACCGCGTGAGTGCTCTGTCGCTTGTATGTGCTATTAGTTCAGAACGAACAGAAAAGTTCGTAAGGGAAACTGTATCCCTTTAGAGAGGATTCCAATTCTGTCTGTTGTCATCAGAACAGAAGTTGAACACAACAACTAAACTTGGAGATAAACTTGAGGAGCGACTGGAGAATATCAGCAGTATGGTACCCATGTTAAACCGTGATTATTTTGAGCTCTCGAATGTTGTGAAATGCATTAATGTTTTCATAAACCTCCAAGAACATATGAAGGAGGACGTTTTTGATAATCATTTATTTTTGTTAATTAAGGCAATAGTCAGTAGGTACTTGAAAATCAGATTGACGCATGTAGTAAAACTAACAAACGACAATTCGCACGCAAATAAAGTACGGCCACAACATACATTATATTTCAGGGTCAGTGAAAAATTGTTTGGCTGGCTTTTGTAAAATATTAATGTTCTTTGTAGAGAGTAATATTAATTAGATTAGTCAAAGACTGCCTTTTTAATGATTATAATTCTTATGTTGGTCCAGTAATTTTCAGGCTGACTCAACAGTAATAATTTTTTATTGTACAATCTTTCCCAACGTTTCGAAGGTCATTGGCCTTCCTCATCAGGGTCTAGTAAATACCCTATATATAATCAATTGTTTTAAAAAAAGTGAAAGAAACACTATTAAAAAATGTATTCAGCTAATAATTTATACAGAAATTAATTGATGCAGCCAGTCTCTTGTAAGTTGTATTTTGTAATTGTAAATATTGATTTTGTAAAATATTATCTACATATAATCAAATTAAACAATGTTCTGTATTATTATTATTATTATATTGTATTTACTAGACCCTGATGAGGAAGGCCAATGACCTTCGAAACGTTGGGAAAGATTGTACAATAAAAATATATTACTGTTTTGTCTGCCTGAAAATTACTGGACCAACATAAGAATTATAAAACATTAATGGCACTATTTTGGATCAACTAATCCTCTGTCATTATCTGTAAGATACTGTTTGTAAATATCTGTAATTTGTTTATCTGTGTAAATTTGTATATTATTCCTATAACATAAAATATTTGTCATGACATTGTCACTTTTGGGCCATTAACCTCCACCCTTGTTCTGTTTTTTCTGGTTTCCAGCAACAGCTTAAGACAAATGTCGGGGTGGTCAATAGTTTGCATCCAGAATTTACAGTAGTTTGTTTCCTCCTAATAATAGAAAAGCAATAAAATAAATTATTCCATATAAATAGCATTTCTTTCTGTATAATCCATTCTGTGTTCGAGGGAGCGAAAACAAGCAAGGATTGGTGTTCAAATGTGCATGCCATTACTTATTAAAAATATTACTGAATGAATATTACTTACCTACAAATTCCAGTATTAACAAAGTTAAATTAATATCGCTTTCCCAATGTCTTAATATAAATATTCAAATGTATGAATTGAGAAAGAGATATGGAAACAATGAGGAATAAACTACAACAGGAACACTACTACACAAGGAACCCAAGAAGTAGTTTCACCAGTTTCTTTGTATATTTAAAACGAACAATAATTTACAGTATAAAATTTATTTTTCTTGTAACATTAATCAAAACGTGCCACTTCACTCATCAATGCAATGAATTGTCACAACGTCACATTATGTAACTTGAGTTATGATTTTCTTCAAAATAAATTATTATTCTTAAAATTAATCAGGGGGTACTTTTATTAACTTCTGATTCTAATTTTATTGATAGTTGTAGGAAAAGTATTATTTTTTTTCTTTCAACGAAACATTTTCCTGAAATAAAAGCAACATTTCTAAAAATACAAATCCTTCGATTTTTGTTACCAAAATCTGTTAGTGGGAAATGAAGTGCCAGAGAGAAATATATTGTGAAATGCTCTTGCTATTAACTTCAGCACAGATGTAGGCCCACGGCGGGGATGGTGGGCCTACTCATCGTGACGTCATTGGCAAAATGGCCGTCGTCAAGCTTTGTATTCTAGAGGGCGCTGCAAGATCACGGCACAGGCCTACGTTGGTGTTTTAAACACCTTCTTGCTTCCCACTGTTGAAGAGCAATTCGGGGATGGCGATTGCATCTTTCAACACGATCGAGCACCTTTTCATACTGCATGGCCTGTGGCGGAGTGGTTACACGACAATAACATCCCTGTAACGGACTGGCATGCACAGAGTCTTGACCTGAATCCTATCGAACATTTTGAGATGTTTTGGAACGGCGACTTCGTTACAGGCCTCACCGACCTAGATCGATACCTCTCAGTGCAGCACTCTGTGAAGAATGGGCTGCCATTCCCCAAGAAACCTTCCAGCAACTGATTGAAAGTATGCCTGCGAGAGAGGAAGCTGCCATCAAGGATAAGGGTGGGCCAACACCCTATTGAATTCCAGCATTACCGATGGAGGGCGCCACGAGCAGGTAAGTCATTTCCACCCACGTGTCGGGATAGTTTTGATCACTTAGTATATGTGCTGTTGTAGCACCACAAGTTCTATTCTGCCACTAGAAGAACGAAAAATTGAGTAAATGGGAAACGTTTTTTGACATCGATAGGCAGCAGCAAAGAATAGAATGGGGATAAAACCGAAAAGACGACGCAGACGAAACGTATTAGCAAACTAACTTGTACGAGAAAGTTTGTGCCATTGTGTAGCACCCCCAGTTTTGTGTATGGAATGGGGTTTTGCATTGTCGAATTAGTGTTGACGTATTACATTAAAATGTATTGAATTTTCGGTCCTAGTTCACAAATGGTAATAGGTTTTACAAGTCATGACTGCAACATGTTAATACGAGTATACACAGAAATCGCGGTACTCCAATTTTACTTAACCGTTACTGATGCGAGAAAGTACGTGCTGTAGTAGCATCACTAGATTTTTTTTGTTGACTAGCCGTTTTCCTATATTTTGTTTATCGACTTTATTACCTTGAGCTAAAATGCTCATTCTGTAGCCAGAGGTTAGTAAAAATAACTGATTAAAAATAAGACCATTAAAAAAACTAGTTTACTAGGCACTGCATTTTCTCGCATTGTAGAACACCGTGTTAAATACTATTCTTTTCACAATCAACAATTAATATAACAAAGACGCTGTAATGTTATCGCGTTATCAAATGTTATTTTTGAATCTTAAGGTGTGATTACATCATATCGGGAGCGACACGATGCAATTGCTCTGAATCTGAACAGATTTTAAACGAATCAGTATGATGTTTTATCATTTAAATTACTAAGGTTTGTGCTTGAAGACGTTATTATACCCCAGAAGCGTGACGCTTTTCGAATATTAATTCTTGTTTACCTTAAGCGAATTTCAATATGCCGACATGGGTGACCAAGGTTGCTTAGAGCGTGTGCTGACTCAGCGCCTCGGTCCGAAGGGTCGCGGGTTCGAGTCCCACCATTGACATGGATATTTGACCCTTGTCTTTCAGGTTTGCGTGTTATCACGGAAGGCCTTGTCACTCTGCTGATCACAGACTGAGGAGCCCTCATGTGTGTCTAGTGTAAAGGCTAATATGTGTCCACATGAAGGACATGGTGGGTACCGGGCGTGGATAGCCGAAATCGGCATCCCCTGAAGCTGAGAAAAGCCCCCCCCCAAAACAACAACAACAACAACAACAAAAAACAAAATAATGTGTGCGATACTTTATCTATAGAATATCGGGATCTCATTCATTTTTTGGGGAAGCACATCTGAGCCACAAATGAGGCAAAATATTTTTCGGCGTGTTTTAATTTGATGCGATTTATATTTTCTTGAAAATTGTGTTGTTCTTGATTACTTTAGAGGCATTTTAGATCAATCATTAGACATCACTTGACATACAATTACATAGGAGATTGTAATATGAATGAACATCTAATATCCTTTAGAATGTCAGCCAAACCACAATTCTTTGCAGGGCACTTTCATTAATTTTCGTTTAAAATAGCTTTAACGTTAGAAATTTTAATGATTTATTCATATAGTGTTAAAAGAGCAAATAACAACAGGTGACGTATGAGGGAGAGTAAGTAAAAAAAATTAATGGATAATTTTCGTAAATAGTACACTTACATAATAAAACTACAATCACTAGAGTCACTGTGGCTCTTTTGTACAAGACTTCTTGAAGCTAACGGTAAACACTAGGACGGAACATTATAACAACATTATCCTTCACCCTACTGCATTCAAACGGTACTCATTAGATTGCGAGTTCACAAATCAGAACACACGGACAATTAAGATTAAAAGCAGCACTACTAAAAGGGGGAAATAATAAATTAACAATTTAGGCCAAAGGGAACTGGGGATACGAAGAATTTAATAAAAGCTCCCAGCTGTGCAAATTGGAAAAATATCCCTGAAATGCGTCGCCTTCCTTTGTGAAGCGAAGGGGAGAGAGCGAGGTCTTGCAGCGAAGGCACAAAGGCGGCCTGTCGCTTCGTAGAAACGCGTCTTTTTGCCGCTCCGCTGCGCCCTCCTCCCGCTGGACTGAGTTGGGAGAACGCGACTTGAGACTTGCAATCCCCGCTGCAGACGAGAGTGCAATTTCTGTGACTTCGGACTTCGCGAAGTGACAATGACCGCAATTGCCAGACGACAAATCGGAGTTGCCGGGTTCAAGGAGTAACCAGGGAAAATCCGTTCAGTTAAACTTAGTGTCTGTTAGTACTTCGGTGGTTGTTATTTCCGTAGGATTGTAACTTTTTTTGGATAATCTCCGCTCTTCACAATCAAAGTGAAAGACACACTTTTTGAGATTGTCAAACAATAATCCGTGCCACCGAGTACATGAAGACTATGTTTTTAATACTTCCCCCCAAGAAAAAAATAGCATTTAAATATTAAGATCTTACTACGGACTTCAATTTACAATGTTTTGAAACTAATAAATTCCAAACAAAAATTCCTCGAAATTTGGACTCTATGATGATGATATTTGAATAGTCGGTAACCACACGTCCAGTACCAACATCTAATCACCACTATTTGATTTGTATTTCTGCATGTTCCACTTTGAGTGTGCGGAGAACTTAGAGTATTCAAGAAATATTTACGATCCAGAAGTGTTTTATTGTATTTTGTCGTGTAAGAACGCATGGAAACAGCAAATATTGCAAATAGTAAATTAAAAATCGAATTATTTTACAATATTAAAAGTCCCTTCCAACAGTGTTAATAATTACAACTAAAAATAGAAAATATGCTATGCAATAAATAATAAAGTGATATCACAATGTTTCTTATTTCACTTCATCGGGTAAACGTTATTAGAATTGTATTTCAAATTTTGATTATTAGTTTACAAAACTGTTCCTCATATTCAACACACGACATGCACCATTGACGTATTAACTTCTATGTTGGGGAAAGTATTTGCACCAATTGAGCTTCTACGTAGCATGGGACGTAGAGATTCTACGTAGCGTAATAGTATATATCAAATTTACGAGTAGTGGCAATTTGAAATGTTTCTACGGCACAACAGTCACATATGAGTATGCGCAGGTTTAAGGGTTAATCCAAAAAATTGATTTTAAAACACTTTATTAGTTCAGTGTGTTGAATTCAGCGCTCTGAAAACTAGTAATCCATTTAATTTTTTCATTTTCAGTATAATGATAGAGGTTTATATAAAACATTCCGATGTGGCCGAAATATCAACTACCCTCGCAGATAAGCACAAGTAGTTTTATTCTGAAGAATGTGAAATGTCTCAACGAATGGGCAAAAATCTGGACAAAAGTCAACGTAATATTTTTACGATTGCGAGATTACGACTTACTTGTTACACAAGATTATAAAGACATTATGACGCTAATTGCAATTTGTCATTTCGTTTCTCACTTGTCTTGTCCGCTAGCGATACAAACAAAAGAAAGGAACTTGCAGCTTCACGCGACGAAAGCCTACTGTTTTGCACTCTGGAACGTACAACCGAAAGTAACACGGATGTAGAAAAAGAAGAAAAGAAAATATAAACAAACTAAAAGCTGGGTTCAGGGAACTGTTAATACGGAATGTTTAAGCTTACAAATTTAAAAACGAAGTTAATATACGTAGTGTAAGGCATACATACACTCAGTACATGTATCAGAAATTATAAAATACACGATGTTAATTTAAAAAATAGCTACCAAATATGACACGTTGTTCAGAAATTACCGGAACTTCTAAGGTCAAATGGAGAGACGTCAAAAATCGCCTTTGTACCTCTTCACAGCCCCCTCCGCTTCCTAAAGAAGCGCTAATTCTTAACAAAACAGGAGTTGCGTTATTTGATTGAAACATAAAATACTAATCACACCTTATTGTTATTATTAAGAACTTGCTCACATAAAGGCTGTCGACAAGAATACTTCTGTGTAGTATGGTATGCGTGAGATTTTATTTTGATTTAAATTCATTTACCATTTCGCGACCCTAAAGTAAAAAGGTTCTATCTGCACCGCAGTAAATTTTACAGGAGAGCATTTCAAAGTTTTGTCCCTCTCTAAAACAAAAACTATTTTATTAAATGTATTGAAACTTTGTCAGTGTACTTGACATCCAAGCACAAAACTGTAGACTGATAATTATTCTAAAAGCATTGTAACTTTGGTAGAAACCAAGACCCTATTTTTACAGATAGAACCTTTTTACTCTCAATATGCATTTTCAAGTTGGAGCAAAAAGGTCCTATCTTTGTTGGTAGGAAAATTTGACTGGTATATTACTTAAATAATTGCAAAGATATGTGTAATTGTATCATTTATTAAATTTTAAAGAATTCAAAGAAAGGTGCTTACATTTTAGTAAAAATCTTATTTAGAGTACTCAATTTTAATTTCATGTCATTACTTAAACTTAGTCAACTAGAAGTGGAAAAAATTAACCTATTGTAAATTACTTAATTACACTTAAATTTGAAATGATATATTACTAACACATTAAAGTAAAATGTCGCGTAGCCGTAATATTATTTTTGTTTTTTAAGCTATTCTATGAAGTAGGTTTGATCCAGAGTTGGCATCCATTTCAACATGTATGATAAATCGGCTACCTTTTCCTTCTTTAAAAACTTCTCTTTCGCCATGTACGTTTGCACAGGCGTATAGATGGGAGAAGAACTTTTCGCCACCCATCTTGTGAATGGTCGCACATTTACGGTGGAAAATTGTGAATCAAGAACTATTATAAATTCTGGATGGCTACCAATTAAACCCAATAAAGAATAAATAGTTCGATATTGATAAAAATATGTATACCTTCTTGCAGAACTGTTTTGCTTTAACACAAACAGTGCTTACAGCACTGTTTTGCCCCGGTGTCTAGTCTTCTTCAGTACTGCGTGCCGCATTAGGTTCTTATTCAGAACAAGAATGCTCTAAAACAGCATCTTCAATTTCACTTTCACACAACATTGCAATTAAATCTGCTTCTCAAAAGATCTTACAATACCTGGACACTTTGCGCAGCCAACAAGATAATGTCCACATACATGTAAACAGATTGGTTTGCGCGTTGTAGCAGATAGAACCTTTTTTCCCGAACTTGAACATACGTTTTGCAGATAGAACCATTTGACCTTATCTGTATCTCAGAAACTAAGCTTCGTAGATCAATGTAAATTAGAGGTTATGTAAATCTCATCGCTACCATTACAAATATAACATAAAGTCATTTTTGGAAAAAATGTTAGATAGGACCTTTTTACTTTAAGGTCGCGATTTTACTAATGAAAGTACACAATTTCATTCGTTCACAATTTTATCAATGTCACTTACTTGTCACTCTTGAGACATTCGTATTGTTTTAAAATTCTTGAATAATAGAATTACTATTCACTGTGGCGCACGAGAATACATAACAGCAGATCCCTTCGTTGTCGCATGACATCGGCTGTAGGTAAGGTGACACACCGAGTATAGAATACAGTCAGTAAAATAAAGAATGGGAAATGGCTTGTTAATACAATCAATTATTTGGATGTTTTAGTCAAATTATAAATTGTTTTCCTGTTTTTGTATTTTTATGCTTAAGGGTATGTGACAAACCTGCATATTATTAAAAAAGTGCAGGCTCGATTTTTTATAACAATCATTTATTTCAGACGAATTTTAACGTTTCGTAACTTGATCAGTTATATCATCAAGTTACTGTAAAAGTTACTGGGAAAGAGAAAGAAAAACACTATCATATATCTACTTTTTACTAACATAAATATTACTGACAGTCAGAAAGTATGCTTTTCATTTGTAAGTTCTACTAAAACTTAATACTTTATTTTCAGAATACGAAAAAAACGCAAAAATATATGTTTTGGCTACAATATCTACAGTGCAATAAATATATTTACCTATTTAATTAAAACATTCGACTTTCTGGAGGAAAAGGACTGTATTTTTGTTAACTCGTACAAAAACTCAGAAATGTGCCAATGGGCTTAATTGCAAGAAGGCAAATTCGGATTGTCAAATTTCAAGGTAAGAGGAAAAAGCTATTATAGTTCAGCGTATTGGATCATCTTTAAACGTGTTCTTTCATTCATCCTTGTTAAGTGGTTGTAAAGTTGAAGGTATATAGCGTGTGGCTAATTGATGGGTATAGAAAATTATGTGCGGTCTGTTTCCAATTATATTGTGATGCTTCGTCTGTGGAGTAATAGTAGCCAGGAAAACCATGGAAAACGCCAATAAGAGCAGTCGATGTTGCATAAATTTTAAAGGTGTAATGTTTAATCTGTTTGTCCAAAACATCGGCCAACACCATTTCATATTTCTTCCGTCAACCATCTTCCGCAAATTTACTAGACACGTCACTTCTGGCTGACGCCAACATGGATTCAATTACTCGCACCTCGCCCCTCGCCAATGCAGCCAGAAATCACGTCACATCACTTGGCCCAATTAGCGCTGGGGCTGGGTTGTACGGATTTGACGTGTGATTGCTTTGCCGGCGGCTTCAACATGTGCCGCAGGGTCGCCTTCTCTGCCCCAACCTCCCACAACCCGGCCATCGCCAGCACTGCTACACACACCGCCTCCACCACCACCCCTCCACCACCACGCCCACATTGAACAGTCATTGTCACTGCCACTGCCAGTACCAACACCTCCTCAGCCTCTACCACAGTGTTATCAAGGTCGATTCCACGAGCAGGAGTCCGCGGCGCGAGTGCCATGACGAAATCGCCCCTCCACGCAGTTCATTACCCCGCCACCAGAGACAACGCCATCCCTATTGTAAAACGGCGGGGTTACTAATAGTTCCCTTTCCCGACGCTAGTTGCGCAGAGAAGCTCGTGCCATGGCACGGTGCCACGACGCGTGCCCCTGCCACCAGTAGCACACCACTGTTCTCCCATCACCGACGCCACTGACTGCAACGCCACACGCCCTTCGGCAGTCGGCGTGCCATTGTACATCGGCGCGGGCGGAAGGGGCGGTGGTGGCGGGGACTTCGATAAGAGCGAAGCTCGCGCCGTCTCGCGCCCGATAAGCGAACAAAAACGACGGCGGTGGCGGGGAGCTCCGTCGGGAGGGGAGGCGCCGACCAACGCCGGCGTGGGCGGGGCGGGGCGGCCGAGGCTGATGAACAACCTCCAAAAATTGGGCGCCGTTGTGAACCCGCCGGATGTAAATTAGGGAGATTTATTGGGAGGTCTCCGCCGGGTGCAGCGGGCGCCGCGCGCGCTCTCGCGTCGCCGCCCCTCCTCCCCCTCCCCCCTCCTGTCCTCACTCCCTTCCCCAACGCCCTGAAAGGCCGGCCCCTAACAAAGATAATCGCGTGAAAGGGTCGGGCACGTATGGCCGTCGTGATGGGAATTGTCTTATCGCGAAATTTTACTTCTCTGCGGGTGTTTTTTTCGGAGCGGTGATTTCCCGAGCTAATTCTGAAGCGGGTTTCACAGGTTCCTTTCTTTTTTTAGCTGTTGTGGAAGACATATCTAAAGGTTTTGATCTGGTTTTGCAGAACACCTACGTTTTCGAGGAATTTGTAGAATATCTCTATTTACTTAATGAGAGTATGAAGAGTCATTTTGGATTTTTCACGTTCAAAAGCAAAAGCAAAAAACTGCTGATAAAAAGAACACAAGGCATGGAAAATGGAAAATTTTAATAAAAAGTGGCTTAAAAATTTTGCTGCACACCTACGTGAGTACATTTGATTTTAAGCATACCAGTTTTTCCTGGAACAGGTAGAGGCAACAAACATTATCACGTTCCTATAGAAGTAACTAGATATTATCAAAGGTTTTACACACTTCGAACACTAGAGCTTAACCTTTAACCTTTTTTTAACCTTTGACTGCTCTAGACGAGTTGATATGCAAAGTATTTCAGTGCGTGGTAGTCTTTGGACGACTTTGGAGGTTGTCGGAGGGTGCATGGACGAGATCGTACGCGGAAACGCGGTGTCCCCGGGATATCTATGGTACCTGCGTGGTATCAATGTATGCTTCTGCATACAAAATGATACTTTGATGTAGCTGTGAGTACGCTGGTATCGCATTTTTTATTAGTTTGAAGTCTTACTACAAAATACGTGCGTAAAGGATTGCGGTGTTTGGTTGAGTGCCCTCTATGAGAGGAAGACCGAAGTTTCAATTCTATAAACACCTCTAGAATGCGACTCATTGATGATTTGAGAAGTAGTATCCTTCGAGGGTTGCGCCGTGAAAATAAATTTATGGCCGCTTTGACCCTTCGTCCGCTGGTTCTTTGTTGTTGTTTTTTGCAACCCTGCAAAACACTGGGCCCTGGTTCCGTTAGTATTCCCCTCGCTTAGTGTTTCTTACTGGGAGACATTTTCTCAAATATATTAAAATTGAAACATCGAAAACAAAGTCTCCCAGAGATGCGCAGTTTGTGCAAAGCAAAATCTGCTCCGAGAAATTTCGTGGGGAAGAAAAGATTGCCACAAGCCATTGTGTGTTATCCCATGCTTTGAGATCAATCATACAAAAAAGAATTTTTAAAGTAGTTTCTCAAAACAACTAATTTTGAAATGGAATGAAAATTTCTCCTAAAATGTTAAAAAATAAAAGTAAAATAATATAACGATGTCAAAATTTAAAACCAACAAAAATGCAAAAATAACAAAACAGAATAAAAATTATTTTTTAACCTTTAAATGACAAGGCTGTGTCATACATGACACCTACCGCAGTCTGATCTGCGCATGCGCGTAACTGCGCGTCGGTTGCGGCTTTGAAAACGTGATTACCATCTTACAATATTCAAGAAGACGCTGTAAAAGTTGTGTTATTCTGTGTTCACCCGGGTATCAGTAGTAGTAAGGTTTCATTGGTGTGCGTCACCTATGACACAACCTTGTGGTTTGTACCACTAATCTTGCCGACTTTCCGAAAATGAGTTAGCGTTTTCTAACGGATGGAGAAATGCGCAATGAACTTTTCAAGCTACCAGAAGAATTAGTGGTAGCTGACGATGATGCAAGTGACCCGGGAAGTGAAACTGAAGACAATATTTCATCAGATGGCAGGTATGAAGAAGAGGACGCATTCATCATGGAGTTTTCATGGAATTTCAGGGAAGTGACGATGAAGAAGCTATGGATTTTGGTTTGAATGGTAGAAATTACATTCTGGGTAAAGATAAAGAGACAATTTGGATGCATACTCCGTTGTGTAGTAATTATTCCAGAACTCGAAAGAGGAACTTGATCATCCACGTTTCTGGACCAAAAGGCAAAGCCAAAAACCTGGACTGAAAAGCAAAGTCACCGAATTTTTCGAATTATTCTTTTTCAAAGACCTGATAGAACTATTGTTGTGTATACAAGTGAGATTGAAAGGATTTCTACGAAATACAGAACAAAACAATGGTACGTAACAAAAACACTGAAGTTTTGAGATAAGCATTTCTTCGCTTATTACTGATGGCTCGAGTTCTCAAGGTCTCAAACTTGACAACAGGAGACATGTTTTCACGCATATTCGGTCGACTTGTATTCAGGTGCATAATGTCCAAAAATATGATTGAGTTCCTATTGAGAGCGCTTTGCTTTGACTCCAAATCAAATCGCGAAGGAAGACGAAAATCTGACAAATATGCTCCATTTCGAGAGTTGTGGACTTTTGTTAGAAATTTCAGAGAGCACTACGTGCCATCTGAGTACTGTGATATTCCGTTGTCATAATTTGATCAACGAAAGGACACGTGAGTAAATCCGAGGGGACGAAAACAAATTCGTAAATAATTAACCAGTCAGAAAAATGGATAGTGTTCGAGAATCGAATGAGATGCGTCTCAAGGAAGAAGGAATGTATTTGGGTATTAGTTCGCACAAGAAGCTGGGACAAATGACGAGCGCAAAAGATGAACAAACGAGGAGATGATGCTTGGACCTGATGGCGATAGTACGTGAGAATGTTAATCTCGTGGTTGCGATGTGAAAATCGGAAATCTTAACGGGACATTTTTAACGCGCTAGCTGTGAACGCGAATGAAAGTGTTGCAGATTAATAATGACTTTTTTTGAAGATAATTATCAGAGGATTTCGAAAGTATCTATGAAAATATAAGTGTGCGTTTTAAACACGGATATGTTTGGACGACTACATAGCCGATGGAGATGGAACGAATTGGTAACGGCGGTCAAGAATGCTCGTCAACTTCAACAGAAAAGTAAACAATAAGGATTTTGTTCAAAACAATGAGATAATGTAAGAAGATAAAGTTTTGTTTAATATTAAGAATTACTTTTATATTTGAAAGGAGTGGTCATGCATGCATTCAGGGAGAGAATAAACGAAATATAAGTTAAAAAGGTAACAATGAGTAAGGATAATGTTTTGTTAATGTTTTGGGTTTTGGATTTTTGTTTATCCACTGGGATATTTGTATGTGCATACGTTCTTGCTGAATATAGACAGCTTATGTGTGCAGAAGTAAGCATTATTATTATTATTATTATTATTATTATTATTATTATTCGTAATAGTGAGGAGAAGTCCCGATTCCACATCAATACGTACGTAAATATTACACTGCCGAAAGGCGGCTTATCCAACCCGCTCAATAAAAAATTTATCATGGCCGGACTACCTCCAAAATTATTCGTATTTTAACATGTAAATAACAAATGGTGGCGAAAGAGTACGAAGAGAGAAAATTCGGTCATAGTACATTACCATAGATGAAACACTTTTGAGCTTCAGACGCAGATATCCATTCAAAGTGACATGTCACAAAAGACAGACAAGTACAGACTTAAAATTATTTACATGTGTGATGCAAAAAACGTATACTTTTATGGCCCTTTGAAGGCATACCTTATTGGGGTGCAGAACCAAACAGAAAGAGACTGATTTGCTCCAGCCAACTCAATATTGCTTAAAACATTGAACCAATTCATCTACTACCGAATAGAATAGAAACTTTACCCACAAATAATTGATACAGTTCTTGTGAATTAGCCGAAGAACTGACCAAAAATAAGCTGCCTTTTGTGGTGACTATGAGGAAAAATAAACCTGAAATACCTCTACCGGCGTCTGGAGGACAGAGATCACAAACGCGCGACAGTAGGAATGGTGGTGAAGTGTATGGTAGTGTACGTGTTGTAAAGCGAGAGGATGATGTAAGGTTCAGAATAGGAGATGAAGAGCCTTCGGTAGCCTGTTTGTTACGTTCTCTTTTTCGGCACTCGTCTGAAATTGATTGGAGTAACCACGGAAAATTACCGTTCAGAGCAGCCAGTCACTAGAATTCTCCTCCAAACAGCAATCATCCTCCACTTCCTTTGGAACTCTGAAGTATTCAGAAGAAACGGATACACCAATGTAAACAAATGCTTATTAAGCATTCATTTACAACTCAGATCGGATCAACTTATACCATTACTTATATCATATAAACTTAGATCAACTTATACCATTACAAGACTGTTCAACAATCACAACATACAAAACTGCAGCTGATAAGGCTGCAAATATAGCTTAAGATTTTTATTGGGAGAGCTTGCTGACGATATCACGCTGTAGAAACTGCTGGGCGTCTTTCCAATCTCTTAACCCCAAGGAAATTTTCTGAAAACGACAAGCAATCTAGAAGATTAGCACCTGAGCTAGGTAATTAGTAATTTTCACAACAAGGTAATTAGAAATTTGATTTTCTGGACAATCGCATCCAAAACGGGCGGTCTTCCACCCCACTCTTCATCATGAACTTCCGTGCAACCCTTAGCAAAAGCACTGCACCATTTGCGGACGTGCTGAACGGACATGCACTCTTCACCAAAAACCTCAGTCAGTTGTCGATGAATCTCCACTGGCGGTAACTTCCTTGTGTGGAGAAAGCGGATTACTGTTCGAACCTCGTACTTGGCGGCAGCGGCGATCAACACTTCCACCTCTGACGGCTGCCACGCGAACACTGAGCGACGTAGCGAATCGCGGACGGTCGGGTTCGAGAGAGGGGGAAAACCACTACGTACGACACTGTTGTGAGATTTAGCCTAGCACCTTCCCTTAAGACTGTAGCTCTTTGGGAACCTTACTTTTGGTACAACCTACGTATCTAGGCCCGCGCTATCTGGTATTGAAATCCAACGACAAAATTGGCGCACTAGCGCCCCTAGGGACAACAATGGCAAACTACCCTAGGTATACTAGGAGTACCTGCCCAGAACAAGTCTCACTAGAAGGCGCTAGGGACTTTTGGAGCCTTTGCAATTGGAGCGTAAACGTGAATGGCGGTAAAAGAAGAAAGGTGTCTAAGGCGATGCGGGAGACAAGAGGTGGGGGAGGTGGAGAACAGTGGTAGCGGGGACTTCGGGAGGCGGGTGGCTGGAGGGGGTGAGGGTTGACGGCAGCTGCGCCTCCGGAATCTCGTCGCTGCGGCGGCAGAAATAGATTTAATTAACTTCTCGAAATTGTCTCGCGGGTCCAGAGCCGGTTACCACTGCCCGGACCCAGCGCCACCAACACAAGCACCGTACCTCCGTGCCCCTCCCCCACCTTTGCGACGGCCCGCGCTTGTTTCACAACCATTTCCTTTACCTGTCTGAAAGTAGAGAACCTCGTGCTATAAACCAGGGACCGAAAAGGTATTGAATACCGGTATTTTTTTCATACCGGTATAAAATACCTTTATTCTTTTATACCGGTAAAATACCTTTATAGGACGTCTATACCGGTATGAACGTCCATAGAGGTTATACCGGTATTTTCGAAGGAAATAGTGTCGCGTTCGCGGCCCCACACGCGCGTTAGCTCCCCAAACGCGGGTTCACGCCTTCAAAGGCGCGTTCGCGTCCCCACACGCTCGTTCGCTCCCCCAAACGTTCTCATGAAAATACCGGTAAAATACCTCTAAATAGAGGTATTTTACCGGTATAGACGTCCAATAAAGGTAAAATACCTCTAAATATACCGGTATTTGACGTCTTATACCGGTATTTTTAAGGTATTTTGAATAAAGGTATAATAGAGGTAAAGGTATTTCTATACCGGTTTAAATACCTTTACCGCTATTATTTCGGTATTCAGTCCCTGCTATAAACTCCACATTTGTCTCGAGGTGCCAGATGACTTCTTGTTGAGAATGTTTGAAGGTCAAACATGTTTACAGATGTAGAATAACTTGCTGTAAGGGCACGTGTAAGGGCAGATAGACCTGGGAGAGGTGGCTCAGTGCATCAACTGTCACTGCCGTGCCTCTGACTGGGAGGACCTAGGTTTGGCGGGGGCAGAATTTTCGACACTGGATTGTCAGCTAGGTCGAATTCAGTTGCTGACTAGAGGAGAATTCTAGCGGCCGGCTGCTCTGATAGGTACTTTTTTTGTGGTTTCTTAGATCAACACCAGGCGAATGCCGGAGCAGTACCGTAACCAACGGGACCACGGACCCTAGCGATCTTTCCTTATTCTTTCTCGTTCTATCATCACCCCTTCAACACACACTTACTCCAACATGCACTGCACTACCACACATGCCGGGAGACCGGTCGGGGGCTTAGAGATTGTCCTGACTGGGGCGGTGCCCCGTTGGTGGGAGATACCGGCTTTGGGAAAACCCCGCTAGTCAACGTGAAGTCGGCACCGAATCTGGCCATCCGGCGGGGAAGATCACAACCAACCCCCGATAAAAACATGCACTATACTTACAGGAAAGTGCTTTTTCAACAAGCTAATCTACATCTGTAAAAATGTCACTCTCAAAAACGTTTTGAACATGCGATCGACTTTAAATTTTGTTGATTTGGTCTTGTGTGAATGTAGGCGTCAAGATTATGGTAAATAAATTTAAAATGAGTGTAACCAAGCAAAAGAAGGTAGCATTTCATTTAGCTTCGCTTTTCCGCCCTGAGAACAATGAAAGAAACCAAGATTCAGAAAATCGGGAGAGTTGGAACAATATGACTCGTGTGTTAATTTTAAATGCAGTAAGATGTTTTTTAATATCGCGAATCAGCATAAATACGAGTTTTTGTTCACAACATCGGCCCTTGATAACAGACTCTTATGATCTCGCTATATTATCTTCCTATTAAAGCATTATTGTAACTGACGGATAACGGTTTTAGGAAAAACGTCAACAAAAACCATTTAATATGTAACAAAAACGACAAAATTTTAAAAATGGAACTATAAAATGTATATTATGTTATTAAATGTGTAGATTCCTCTTTATCCTTATTGGGAAAACTAACAAAAAAAATAAAATTGCATATTAATGAACATGAAAAATGTCTTTGATATTCCAAACAGGAAATATTCGTTCACGAAACATTGATTTAATTATAAACACAATTTTCACTTCAAAAACAAAACATATTAGTCCATGAAAATTGAAAATAGTACCGTCTGGTATCAGAAACATTAAACATAAAATTAAGTGAATATATAAACTCATTGGTTGAAAGAAATCACTTTACAATATTTATGTCAATCATTTACATGAAATGAAATAGTTTCCTTCATCGTCCTTTCCTTTTCACCTATTTATTATATTTATTTTCGATCTTAACACGCTATCCCGTGATTGTCAGGTACCAATCAAAAATGTTTTATGCAAGAAAGTAAAAGGCGAGCTTTATAAAAATGTATATGTAATTAAAAATACACACATTAATTACATTCTGATGATATGTGTCACTTGTACGAGTACATCAAACCACCCTGCACATCTCGCCGCTGTTTGCATTCGCCGAAACTCGCTTCCTCTCAGCTACTCGTTCGGCCCTTCGAAATTCGGGCGACGCCGCATGTTCCCTGCCACATTTTCTAATCCATCCGTCGCCTTGTCAGCTGCTGCTTGTACCTGCCTTTATCCCTGTCGCGTTTCAGCCCCTCCCCGCCGTCGCTGCCATCGCTTCACCCACGGCACGGGGCATCCGCCACCCGCTCCGTTCGTGGCGCCGCCGTCGCGCCGCGCGGATAAAAATGAACGCGGCCGCGCGTCGCGACGGCCTGATGCGGAGATGTATTGTCTTCGCGCGCCCCGTGGCAGGTGGCGCTGGCGCGGAGGACGGCGGGCGGGACGTGGGTGGGAGTGGGGGGAGGGGGCGACTGACTGATTAGTGATTCCGGGAGCGTCAACTGCTAACGTTCTTGCTCCTTTAAATGTAGTGCATGTTTTACCTCGTGGTGGGGGTGGGGGTGGTGAGGAGGAGGAGGAGGAGGTGGTGGTGGTGATGATCTTTTCCCGCTGGATGATGAAGTCCGGCGCCGACCTACCGTCGGCTAGCGGCGTTTTCCCCAACCAGGTAACTCCCACCAACCGGGCACCGCCCCACACGGTTTACTGGAGAAAAACAGTGTAAATACTGTATATAGGGTAGTGAAAATAATAGAATATAGAAGCGCAGTTGATGTAATTTTTAGAATGCCTGCTCTAAAGTCAGAGCTCTTCATTCTTTGGCATTGTAATTTTGTTGGTGCTTGCTTGCTTGTTTTCTTGTGCAGACTTTTATTCTTTTTATGTATTTCTCCCCCATACACAGACAAGAGATTGAATACATTTGGGTATGAGAAAACTAATATTAATTTATGATCTAGATAATTTCAAGAAGAACTAGAAAGGAAAAGAAAAGAAAAGAAAAGAAAAGAAAGAAAAAGACGAGAAAAGTGAGAAGGAAAGGGATAAGAGGGAAGAAAAGAAGAAGTGAAGAACTCGGTTGGATTTGTCAGTCAGTGTCTTTGTCAGTGCAACTGTGCCAATTCAAGTCGGTGGAGGTGGAAGTTTTAATATGTCTAAGGGGTGCTTTTTTAGTCGAGGTCTTGGTGGGTCACGTAGTATTTGTCTGTGGTCAGTTAAAAGGTAGTTGTATGTCGAGTCTGACAGAAAATTTTGTATTTGTGCTTTCGCCGAATTATAAATATTTGTAATTATATGTGGAATTTTATTTTTTGTTCTAATTTCATTAAACGGGATCGAAAAATGGGGCCTAAATATTAATCTTATTATTCTATTTTCTAATCTTGTTAATTTTAATAGATTGTCATTGGTCGTGCAAGTCCAAGTCGGGTGGGCATATGTCATATTAGGTCGTATGTAAGTATAATATATTTGTAATTTCTTTTTATTGGTAATGAGGGGTGGGTAAGTAATGGGTGGAGTGCGTTTATTATTCGGTGGGATTTTATAGCTTTTTCTTGAATGTGGTTCGTCCAGTGCAGTCGTCGGGAAAATATTACACCGAGGTATTTGATGGTGGGGAGCCATGGAAGCGGGTGGCGGTTGACGTAGAGGGGGCGGGGGGAGGTGGGGTGACGGCGGTTTGAGAAAATTATTGCCTGACTTTTATCACTGTTAATTTTGATATTATTTTCTGTTGCCCAGATTTGAAGAGAGTTGATAGCTTTTTGTAATTGGAGGATCGAACGGGTGAGAGAACGAAAAGAGGAGAGAAAGGCTATATCATCCGCATAGAGAAAAGCTTTAACGCCGTGAGTTGGGGGAATGTCATTAATGTATAGGGAAAACAGTGTTGGGGATAGTACGGCGCCCTGAGGGACGCCGACTTCAATAGGATATAATGGGGAAATTTTGTTGCAAAATTTAACAAAGAAAAAGCGGTTAGAAAAATAATTTTGGATAAGAGAAAAAAGATGTGCCGGAATGTGGGGTTTTAATTTCATGAGAAGAATTTTGTGGGAGACAGTATCATAGGCTTGGATAAATCAGCAAAAAATAATGGGATTTCTTTTTTCTCGTGGAGGGGGGTTGCGATTGATATAGCCATGTTGAAAGTTTGGAGGGCAGCAGAGCGGCCCTCCCGAAAACCAAATTGTACTGGGCGGATTATAGAATTTAGGATAGGATAGAGACGGAGAAGAATAATTTTTTCGAAGATTTTTCCGAAAATTGGCAAGAGACTGATAGGTCGATAGTTAGAAGGGAGTTGATGATTTTTACCGGGATTGGGGATCATTATTACACGCGCCGTCTTCCAATTCGTTGGGAAATAGGATAGCCGAAAACAAGAATTTAGAATTAAAATTAATAAATTTAAAGCATTTGTAGGGAGGTGGTGGATTTGCAAGGGGATTATTCCGTCGGGACCTGGTGCTTTCCCTGATTTTATAGATTTAATAACTTGTTTTAATTCAGAAATTTCTGTTGAAAAATGTGGTTCATTAGATGGTTGGTTAGGGCTTTTTAAATAATTTAAAATAACAGCATCTGGGATAGGAATATTAGGGGGGAGAAACTTTTTGAAAGGTGTTGGCCGAAAATATTTGTTATTGTTTGGGTATCAAAATTTAGAGTATTATTGTTATCGAGTAAGGGGGTAATTTGGTTGGTTGGCTCTAGTCATTTGTATTACTTTATGTAAGTTGTTGGGGCTGCTGTTGTCCATCAGTATTTTGTCATATTTTTTCGTGTCATAGTCAGTAAGTTGTCGATGTATCTGTCGTTGTAGTTGTTTTAATTTGTGTTTGTCTTCGTCTCGTCTGTATCTGTAAAATTGTCTTTGTACTTGTCTTTTTAGTCTGATGTTTAGTAATATGTCATTAGGTAGCGTCTGATGAATTTGGGGTTCTCTAACGGTGAATTTCCGGTATGCTTTTTTAATTTGGGTGGTTATGTGGTGGATTGATTTATCTACTTCTTCAGGGGATGAGATGGATGTTGGGGCATGGATGGTTTTTGAGAGCTGGTGATTGTATGATTTCCAGTTGGTTGTGATTTTAGTGGGCGATGGGATGGGAGGAATGGAGATGTGATTGTAGTTGTGAATAAAATTGGGAGATGATCAGAACATTCAAATAAGTCTAATTTTGGGCATGGGGTAGTTAAATTTAGATTTGATGAGTGTATAATTATGTCCAAAATATCATTGGGGGAATCTTTAATGTAATGGGTGGGATCTGGGGGACTTTTTAAATGATTTGATGGGTGATTTTCTATGAATGTCTGTATTGTCCGTCCTGTCGCGTTCGTCCTTTTGCAGCCCCAGTCAACACTTTTGCTATTCATATCGCCTGAAAGAATGAAGGGGTATGGGAGGTTGAGTAATAAATTTAGGTCTGACATTGGGAGTGGTGCATTTGGACGTTTGTAAGCCGAAAGAATTATTAGAGGTGTTGATGAAGTGCCTATTATTATTGCTGAATATTCTAATGATATTGTGGGGGGAAGTTGAAAGGGGGTATAAGGGATATTATTTCTGATTAAAATTGCTGTACCTCCGTTATTTGTTGTTGTTCTGTCATTTCTATATACATTATAATTTTGAATTTTGAACGATATGTTTGGTTTCAACCATGTTTCCTGCATACACAGAATCCCGACGGAATAATCTTTTAAAAATTGGGTGAGTAGGGGCTTTTTATTATTTACCCCGCCACGCGCATTACATGAAGCAATGGTTAATATTCGAAAAGGAAACTAATGAAGTGAGAGTGAATGATATATGCGTGTGTGTGTGTAAAGAAAATATATTTTCTTTAATTCGAATATGCCGCGCTTCCAACGCTTAGCGTTTCGTTTTTAGACAGACGAAGTACAATGATAGAAAGACAAAAGAATACGGAGAGAAACTTTATTAGATTATATTGTATTTAAAATAAGTAAATAGAGAAGCGGTAGTAATAAGTATAAATTGTCGTTTCTCTGTTTACAGATAAGAGTAAAGCATTATAAATAGTTTTGTGTAATAATGTACTTGATAAAAAGTGAATAAAACTTTTCCTCTGTTTACAGTGAAACATTTTTGGCTTAATACTACACCAATCTCTCTCTCTCTCTCTCTCTCTCTCTCTCTCTCTCTCTCTCTCTCTATATATATATATATATATATATATATATATATATATATAATGAGTGAATGAGACAATGAATGAAAAGGATCACCCACGCACAATATTAAGAATTGATGAAGACCTTTAAAATCTTTATGTTAAACTATAATAGGCCCAAAGAGACCTTTTAAAAATAGTTTTAAGAAGATATAGTTAGTATTTTTAAGTTACAGCCCTCACAAAACTATATATGCCAAATCGGCTGTAGTAATAATGTTGTACCCCAGAAAATAAACTCCCGCCTCTCCAGGGTTACTGGAGAGGGGAAATTAAAAAAGCAATAGGACAGGCATGTGAATTTCAGAGCATCTCCGCCCAATCTTGTGAATGTTTCGACCCGGCGACATCCGGAGGGCCAAAATCATTCGAATGCGAAATTAACAACGGAAAGAGATTATTGATAGAAACGGATGAGAAGACAAGACGTTTGGACTACTAACGTTCTCTCTGTATTACGTTACACATTTATCTTGAACCAAACCTGCACTTTATGTGGAAGCTCAAACTCAAATGAGCGCACCCACGCGGTGAATTCGAGAGGTGGGGCAGAGATGAGTGGGGCTGATCGGGAGTGGATTTTGAGCCCTCACTGAAGATGGTACTGCCACAATCCGTTACCACAAAACCTGCTAGGTCACCGTTTAGAATTTTTGCATTGCTAATTTATTACACAAAAATATTGTTATTTTTGTGTAATTAACTGTGAACTAGCTTAAGATTAAGCTGTTCGGTTGCCACAGAAACAAATAAGCCATATTGCAGAACAATTTAATTGCTAATTAATTACACAAAAATTATTTAATTGATTTTAAAACTTATGACTAATTATTGAAGAACTGCCGGGTGAACTAAGCATTACTCGAAAGTTTGAAAAGCAATTAAATTGTTTGTATAATTAGCAATTAAATCGTTCTACAAGATGTATAGTTGTAGTAACAGGTACTGGTGTGCCAGCTTAATCTTAAGCTAGCTCCCCATCAATTACCCCAAAATTAATTTTTGCGCAAATAATCTATCTATATATAAATAAAATGGAATGTGCGTAAGTGTGTAGCACACAGATGCAAAAACTACTGGACCGATTTCGCTGAAATTATCACACTTTGTTCTGATTAGTAATGGGAGTGAAGAGGGGTTTTGAATTAAATCGGGCATGTGGGGGCGTTATCGATGATGATTTATTAGTTTATGACAACTCAGAAGCCCCTACGTAACCCGCTGTAGAGTCAAGGATTAACCGCGCCATCACTGCATACAAGTATTCTTCCCCTGCGGTTGAGAAATCTCGGCCGGAATTATTACAAGGATCTCGGACAAATAAAAAAAATTTCCAAGATAGTGTCATAGCGAACGCATGCCCAAATTTGAGGGAAAACGTTTTGACGATAGGATACTTGACAATCATGTCCAAACCTCGACAAAGAACATACTCATACTTGAGAGGTCTTTCATCTATTAGAATGTTGGCTCAGCATAGCGTAAAACTGGTTACCAATCACGTGACGAGTATTGTGTGATATTTAAGCTTGAAGGTCAGTAGGTCTACAGCGAAAATGTCTAACTGTATTAAGGTCTAACAGAAAAAATATGGTCTACAGCTGTATTAAGTCTAATGATTAAACGACCACACCTAAAATGTCCACTAACAAAAAAGTCTACTAACTACAAAGTCTATCAGCTAAATGCCTACTAGCTAAAAGTCTAACAGAAATGTCTAAAAGGAAAATTTGATGATGAAACATAAGGTTCGGCAGCACATGGCGGCTACCCTTCATATCTCTTAATAATGTTGTCGAAGTCTTCGTGTATTTGTACGAAACCATAAGTGACGAAGTGGATCTCATTGCCAGCTTTATGGAAACAAATCTGGCAATGGGGTCCACTTCATCATCAAGGATGTGCCTAGAAGAGGAAGGCGACAAGCAATACATCCAAGTTTCCCGCCTGATGCTTGGAATGTGCATGACATTGTGTTAAACGGGTTTCAGAGAACCATTAATAACATCGTAGGATGGTATAGCAAATTTCAAAATCTTATTGTGACTCACCATGCAAACATTTAGAAATTTGTAGACTATATCAAACTCGATCCGAGAGACAACGAGATCCTTATTACACAACTTCCAGCGGAACGCTTAAGATTAAAAAATCCTATGAAAAATCGTGTGGCATCAATATGGAGCAAATTTAAATAATGGTCGCGCTGTGAAGACAATACACAGCGAAATGAAATACTCGCATACCTGAGAGGATTAAGTTATCGTCTGAAATTGCAAACAGATGAAGTAGAAGAATCTGACGAATGATTTTAATGAAACTCTGTCTTATTCATGTACTGTATATATTTTATCAATATGTTTTCTGAATAGAACATGCATTTATAATTACACTTTCTAACAAGTCTAACAAACTTTCATACACAGAACATTTTTATATGTAGATATATTTGCAATATTCAATTTTGAACGTTGACGCCTTTGCCAGTAGACAGTAAGGCGATAGACATTTCCGCATGTAGACTTACTTGAAATAGACATTTTTTCATGTAGACTAGGGCAATGTGTAGAAATTTATTATGTAGAACTTCCAGAGCATACCAAGTGTCATTAAACCTTAAATATTAGATATTATTTCTGTAGACCTACTGACCGGTAACCTTATTTAATACACTGCAATCGTGAAGCTACACGATAGCGGGGTGCACTAGTAACTTAATAAATCTAATAACTCTAATCTAAAGAGAGATTCCTATTGAGAGAATGGAATATAGCAAACTGCAGTGACATTGAATTTAAAGATATCGAGATAATGAAATCTATATTTTGTATTGGATGACCCACATTCTATTGACTCAAATATACAAAAATAGGATTATTTATTATGCTACTACGAATTACATAATGAGTAGTGCGGCGTTAATTGGTGCAGTTCTTAACGAATTCTTCGGATGAAACAATAAAGTATCCCCACACATTCATGTCACATTGGATCTTAAAACGTCAAACAGTCCTTTGGTATCACTACAGTAAAGTAGAAAATTTGCATGGGAAAAGTAAAATATAACACTCCTTTCTGTATCCTAAACAATGAGAAAAAGTAATCAGGAATTCCCAATACACCATGTAAATAACCATTTAAGGTTATGTAAACGTATTTCGTTTGATTTCGCAGGTAGGCACTTCAATTTTACATTTAACGACAATGCACTTTTATCACTTCAGTAGTGCCAAACAATTAAGGCATTAACAATTGACGGCATTAACAAACGTTAGATTGTTGTACGTGTGTTTGGAGCGAACCCATCGAGTGGACTCAGTCCAGAGCATCATGGACGGCGACGCTTCATCCATTGGAGCAATGGAAATATCTTTATATCGATCTCCGCCTAAATATGAAAGAGGGATAGTGACAATTGACACACACAAAGTATACATACACTCACTCAAAAAAATATTCGGACACCTGCGATTTTACCATATTTTCTTTTATTTAGAAAAGGATATGAAACTTTTCGTAATTTTGGTTGTAAATAATGAAAGACGCACATTTCATACGTTAGAACAACATGCAATTTTAATTTTCACATTAAAAATTATTAAACTACATTAAATTTGAAAAAAACTTGATTCTCTGGAATGTCAAAAAAATATTCGGACACATAATATAAACAAATTAATAAAACTAAATAAAACAAAAAATAAATACATCAATAACTTGTAGGGAGTCCTTTCATTTTCAAAACTTCATTCAACCTCTTTGGCATACTTTCTACGAGTTTTCTAGTATACTCAGCTGAAATTTTGTTCCATTCTTCGCGCAATCGCACTTTTAATTGTTGTTTGTTGGCGATAGGCTCCTTTCTCACTTCACTGTCCGACTTTTGCCAAAGATTTTCTATGGGATTGATGTCTGGGGATTGGGGGGGAGGGTGAAGAACTTTAGGACAGTTGTACAAAAGCCACAGTTGAACTAATTGGGACGTATGCTTGGGATCATTATCCTGATAAAAACTAAAATTATGCCCAATACCTAACTTATCAGCACTTTTCTTGAGATTGTCCTTGAGCACATTTAGATATTTATGTTTGTCCATTATATCTTCAATGAAGACAAGCTCACCCACACCACTCGCCGCCATACAGCCCCACACCATTACGTTACCACCTCCGTGTTTTACTGTAGGCTGCAGATTCTTCTCTTGTAACTGCGTGTTTTCCTGTCTCCACACCAATGTTCTTCCATCAGGTCCAAACACATTAAACTTACTCTCGTCCGAAAATATCACACGATTCCACCATTCAAGATCCTTGTTTACATGTTCCTCACCAAACTCCCGCCTTTTCCTCTTGTTAATCTTATTTATGAACGGCTTTCTTCTAGCCACGCGACCATGAAATTTTGCTTTTCGTAGAATTACTCGAATTGTTTCTGGATGTACTTCCTTCCCCAGTTCTTTTCTCACCTCTGCAGCAATCTTCGGTGCACTTAACTTGGGATTTTTTTTAATTTTCCTGACAACGAAGATCTCTTCTCGACGGGAAAGTTTATGGGGACGTCCACTTTGGCGGTGAGAATCAATCCTGTCTTCTTGTTTAAATCGTTTAATTATGTCATATACCGTGCTTTTCTTCATATTTAAGTTTTTTGCAATTTCACGGCAGCTCTTGCCTTTTGCATTGTGAAAGATAACTAATTGTCGCAGTTCGAAAGAGCTGTTCTTTCCTTTTCGAGGCATTCTTTCAACGTGCTTCAAGGAGAGACGCTAATAAACTGATTTTCGACAGCGCTTCGATTGACCGTTACAACCGTCCTTGAATCAACCGTGGGAAAAGATCCTACATTTTGTTTTCGCCCAGTAGTTCGTTGACAAAAATGATGGGGATACGTCTGTCCGAATATTTATTTGGTGTGCAATTTCCGTTACTGGAAGTTCTAATGCAAATTTATCATTGATGTAAAAGCAGAAAAAACGCATTTTGCAGTATACTAGTATTTAAACCTAAAAGAATATTAAAATTATTGCTGGTATAATATTTTATTGTTTTAACAGGCTCAGAATGTGTTTAATGTGAGTATGCTGAGCACTGTCCGAATATTTTTTTGAGTGAGTGTATCCCTCACCGAACTCGATGACTGGAAATTGACAATCCTCAAAACTTTGGACGAAATTGTGTCCTTAGAACTCGAGACTCGTTACGACAACATAAACCAAGCGCTCAATATACGGAGAAAATATCTCGTCGAGGTGAATAAAAATATCCCTCCATGCACATCTGTTGTTTGTTGGGAAAAGACTGAAAGTTACAAATACTCCGTTGCTGCGATGAACATTCGTACTGCCCTTTTCATGTGGCACACTCCGGAGAAAGACTTGCTGCTCGAGGTTCCTGCTAACCCAAGAGAAGAGGCAATCACTTTGCATAGCAAGAATGAATTCGGAAACGAAGTAGGCGATTGAGGCGAAGAAGAGGAAGTAGCCCCGAAGGAAAGTGTGAACAAAGCTCAAGCGACCGAGTCCTGTTTGTGCGTGCAACACTGACCGCCGCCGCCGCCCGCGCCGCGCCGCCACTGCCCCCGAGGCTGCTCCCGCCGCCGCCGCCGCCCCCGCTCCTTGGTGGCAGAGACTCCTCTGAGCATGCGTCCTCCGAGAAGAGTTGGAGTAGGAGAGGTTATGCACCTTCGTTCGTGAGAACGTTTACTTGATGAATGTTTGATATAGTTGGACTATATTTTGAAATTCACTAGGGTATTCTATTTATTCTATTATCCTGTGTTTTTACAGTACCTTCCAAATAATTTTAATATTTGGTACAGAATTTCCTATTACGAACTGTTATCATGATACCTCAATTGATTATTTTTCTTATACAAAACTGGCATTTCTTATATAAATGAAATGTGTAAATTTGCGTATCAACATTTTAAATTTAATAAAGAGTGTAAATTTTTATTTTTGTTTTTTTTAATTACATAGCACCGACTTTCATTTTATACGTAATCGTTAAATATTGGTCACGAAGTATAAATGTACCGAACTGAATAATGTATAAAGAAAGCAGGACTTGAATAACTTTGACCTGTAAGACTGTAATTGATCGATCGAAAGTTGTTTTTGAGCTTTCACGTGAATATTACATAATTAGCTAATCTTATCACAATTGTGACTACTGTTTTTACGAACCATTTAAGGAAAGTACTTGAATACTTTAAATGATGGGTTTGAGGCAGTAACAGTATAAGTCACACCATCCGCTGTAAGCCTATTGTACTCTCCTTAAATGAAGTTATCTTGTTTTTGATCACAGTGTGAATTAACTTCAATGTATATCTCCTTCACATCGTGATGGTTGTAGGTCAGTAACATGATTGAACACCCTTTAACCAAAGTCGAGACATTGACATTTACAATTATTGGGAGGCATGCTTCGGTTGGTGCGGCATATCTTGTTTCTGACCCACTAATGCGTCCCTCAAGAATTGTGTAAAGAACAACGGTATATAGACGTTACAATGGAAATATACGGATATTTTATATATCTCAAAGGTTACAAACACAATATATAACTAGTAGTGCTACAGAATGGCGCAGACGTTCCCGTATTACTTTTCTATTTCCTTTGTTCTCGGCTAGCTATCCAGACTTGCGATCGTTCTGATTCTCCATGACAGTTATTTTTTTACTGTTTTCTACGCGTATGTAAAATGTCATTAATTTATTTTCAATACGAAAGGAATTATTATTATTATTATTATTATTATTATTATTATTATTATTATTATTATTATTATTATTATTATTTTTTACACAAGTTCTTCGGGTCCATTTGGACCCGTGACATTTCTCATGTTGCACTCTCGTTTGAAATTTCATATAATAACTCGGTACATTCGTAGAAATCAACTATGGAAGGATTGTATTGTCATTGGAGACTTTATCTTCTCATACAGTTTACAATAACAATACTTCGTCGTATAATACTATCAAACTACGAAAATACTATCGAAGTTCTACGAACAGCTGGGAGCAATCTCAGCTCTCAAACTACAGCAAGACGGTTCTTTCTAAAACTAAAACCTAGTATTCTGATGTGTTTCTTCTTCCGATAATGTGCAATCTTCAATTGTATGTAACAATCAATGAATAATTGGGCGTTTTCCGAGGCAATTGTCCATTTTGGTAGCACATGCCAAAGACTTGGCAAACACTGAGGGAAATTTTGAATGAAACACGTTAGTGAAAACAGAAAACACAGAGGTGTGGAATGAACAACCTCTGGCAAACAAGAAGAGCAACCCAGAGAACAAAATATGGGAATAAAAGTTGTGCTACAATTATCCTCACTTCTGAAGGATAACAATATAACTCCTGACAATTTCTTTACATCATACCAGTTGAGTCAGGAGTTTCTCAAACGGGACATCACTCTCGGAGGAACTGTGCGCAAAAACAAATCATCTATACCGCCAAAACTTCTCCAGCCAAAGGGCACAACAAACTAATATTCTACTTTCCCTTTTGCGAATTACCCGACATTAGTATCGTATGTGCCACGAATGAACAAGTGTGTTGCTCTTCAAAGCACCCTTTACAATGATGCAAGAGGCTGCGAATCTGGACAAAAGAAACCAGAAATAATGACAACCTATAATTCTACAAAGGTAGCTGTTGACACGATTAGTTCTTATTCATAGAAAAAAAATACATTTTGTGGCCTATTGTGGTTCTCTATAACAAAATAAACATTTTACATCAATTCAAACGTTTTTTCACAAAAGCAAATTCGGATTGCTAATAAAAATGTTATAAAAAATTACACTTTTTATAGAAAACTTGGGAAATAGTTTGTAAAGCCGTTATTGAACGCAGAACACACCTGCCACAAACTTCATCAAGAGAAGAAAAGAACTAGAAATCCGATGCAAAATTCACCGTCTTAAAAATTGAGTTTTTTTAGATTCTATTTGAAAAGGGGGAAAATGGAGTGTGTTACAAAACAGATAGCAAAATTACTTTTTTTTTGCTCCAAATAAAAATTTTTACAGGTAAAAATCATGTCAATCACATTTGTACTACATGTGTGAAATACAATTTTTATATGTGTGCAGTTCATTATTTTGCTATCACACGTATTCAGAGACGATTATTTTAAATTATTGCAAAACCTTATAAATAAAATAAATGTATATAATTAACATTTAGGTGTATAACTTTAACTTCCTATTAAGAATACTAAATATGATCAGTGGAAAAGTAAATAATCTGCAAGAGATATTATATGGGTCCATTTGGACCCAAGGATCTTGAGAAGGAGTAAATTTGAGGACCGCAGCTGGGTTAATATTAAAGAACAGCAAAACCTCGTCCTAAGTGGCAATGTTCAGTCAAACATTTAGAGCCGTTTTTAAGATAATGGTGTTTCGGTGCTACTGTAAATTTCAAATTTGAAGCTCTTTTTCACAGAAACCTTTTGAATTTTCGAAAAACATCATTAGAAATCATTTGAAGTACATCGACTTACAAATAAGTGATCGGTGTAAGAGATCTTTCAAAAAAATTACTTTTGTGTAATTTTTGCAAAAATAAAAAATTACCCCAAAATGAACTTTACGTCATATTAAAGAATGCAATTAGCATTATCCGTTCAAAAAGTTTAAAGAAAAAATATCGAGCAATTTTTGAGAAAATGGCGTTTGAGCATTTTTGAAAATGCGAAATTTTGAGCTAGTTAGCAAATAAAGTTCTAAGTGGTTGCATATTTGGTTTTGTGGTAATAGATTGTGGGAGTGCCTGCTGAAGGGAGGTGGGCGTGAGTGGAGCAGAACGGGTAGCGGGGCTGGGAGTGGAGTGCGGGCGGGACGAGGAGCGCAGACAGAACAACAAACGGGAGTGAAGCGCCGGGAAATCAAAAATGAGCAGTGGCGAGCAGTGGTGAGCAGTGGCGAGCAGAAGCCGAGATGATGTTGTGTTGAGACACAGACTAATGCGGTCTTGTCTGCTCTCCGTGGGATTGTCTTGCAACACTTTCGTTCTGCTACTTCTCCTTAGATAAGAACAAGAGATATTTTAAATTGTCCTACTTCAGAGATTCGAATTCCATTCGAGACAAGGATAACATGTTACGATTACTGACGTTTTTGTTTACCCACACGCAACACACTGTATGTATTATATAAAAAGGATTTTAATGCTGCAGAAAAAACCAGCACGTCTTCGACAGAAAACTCGTTTTATGGATACGTCATACCGAAAAATGGAAAATTCATGCCCTTGTTATGTAGCAAATAACTTCCCCATAACCGTTGTGTAGTTAGAATTCACGTTTGGAGGGCCTTTAATAAAACGGTAAAATCTCTGTTCGTCTGTGAACAGCTCTATCGGCTATGATAGTATATTTTTAAGAAAATTGATATTCCTAGAACAATCTTAGTGATGTCGCGGCCCTTCGAATTTGAAACGGATATATTGATTTTCGGGAACACTTTACATGAAGCTTCAAAAATATTTTCAAAATTTCCTCAAAAATTGTTCCACTTTTATTTTAAGGAAGAACAAAAATTAATAAAAATGGTGCATGCATCATTTTCGTTAAATTCTCTGCATTTTCGAAAATTGAAAAGTTAAAAAAATTTCGTGGTCTTTCTACAATTATTACATCCAAGATGGAGATTTTTTCTTTAATTGAAAATCTACAATTAATTCTTTCATTAGTATCAGTTACATTTTTTAAAACAATATTAGTCGTTTTCTGCGCAATTTTGAGAGAAATATGAGCAATATTAAAAACATATTTTTCTCAAATAAAACTACATTTATTCTTAAACTTTTGGAATGAGTAATGCTAAATACACCGAATAACATGATATAAAATTAATTATTTTGCTATTTAAAAAATGGTGTGTTTTATATTTCTTATGTGGTCAATGCGGTCATTTCATACATAATTGCATTCATGAGTACAAGTGTTTTAAATGATTTCGAGTGAAATTATTCGAAATTTCGAAAGTTGCATCAAAATTTTCAGAAACGATTCAACAAGAATTTTTCGAAAACGATTCCAAACGTTCAAACAAAATGAGCAAGTCGAACCTGGTCCCAGTGTTCTATAATATCCTGAAAGTCACATTCCTTCTATAATATTCTGAAAGTTAAACTATTACGGGACCGAAAAGCTAAGAAAGTATACACAAATATTTCTAGGCACCGACAGATTGCACCTGGAAAGAGGGTGGGGCAAAACTAAAGCTAGCGCAGACGAGATTAGGAAACTAATACGAGAAAGTTTACGGAATTCTCTAGCACTAGTTTTGTTGTACGACGAATACTAAGTTTTTTTCTGCAACGGAGGAAACATTTTGAATTAATACTATTATAAATTATAAACTAATTATTGGTTCTTCATCTCTTTATATCGTTAAACAACAAGGGTACTGTAGTTTGGCTTTGTTGTACTAAAAATAATAAAAACACTCTTCAAAGAAAAAGGCTTGAGTGGTAGTTTTGAGAAAAAAAGACGCAAATCTGTTCTTATTTTTATTTTACCGTGTTTTATTTCAGTTAGTTCCAAGAATATATCTCACGCTTGTCTAGGCCAAGCCTCTGAATCTTTCACCGAATATCATGATCAGACAAATCCATCTTTCAGACGCGAATTCTTATAAAATACATAGAACGATGCACACGTAGGTTGTTGATATTTGTACAGCAGCATCTCTTTACTTTAGCGAAAAGATGTAAATTCTTTTAAATATAAAAGGTTATGCGAAAGTCCTAGAAATGATTTTTCACTGTCTTTACAGATCAAAATAATATTTCTTTCTGAATTATTCTGAACAATTTTTATTTCTTGCTAAACCACGCATTATCATGATTCATGAATTTGGATTGCATTTAAAAATGCAAATATTTAAAACTAGATATACTAAACAGCACATACTTCCTCGCATTGTTAGAAACGTTTACACTATTCGAAAACTCAGAGAATTTAAAGAAAATTGACCAACGCCTTTTTTATAAATGAATTAAACTCTATAAGAGAAAAAAATGCTAAGAAAACAATTGGTGTCATTTTTAGAGCATCGTCTAGCAAAAAATTACTACGCAAACATCTCTCTAGTTTTTCAAAAATTGTACACGATCTTATTTAAAGATTATTCTTTTATAATAGATTTCATCAAAAATTAGTAGTGCCAAAACGGCACGTGCTTTCTCACACATAGTAACGAATATGTGATTTAATTATGCCACAATCGCTGCCCGTATTAACACATATCAGTCATCACTTTTTAAAAGTCATTACAAAATCGTATAACAAAAGGTACGAAAACTAATTCTTTTAAAGCTATCAACACAAATTCGAGAATTAAATGCGTATTTTGGCTGCCGCTGCTGTCTACAATATGTTTGTTTATTTTTTTATTTACGTCAAAAACAGTTTAAAACTGGGTATGACAAGCTATGGGGAGAAGTGAAATTTGTACACGTTTTCATAATTCTGTGATCTCCATCCTAAACCATATTCTACTCGAATTTTGAATACAGAAAAAAGAGCGTTTTTTTTCTTCAAGTTTTGTTGACAAAAATATTCGCTCCTATATAATAAAATATATTATCAAAGGTAAATTAGCTGTAAATTTGTGCCCTTAACCCTCATCATGTTCTTCATGAAAGAATAATACTTTTTGCTGCGACAATAAGGGAAACAATAATTTCAATAACTATGTTTCCTACTGAAATTCAGAAGACGTGCACAAATAATGAAGTTACATTTATGTCCAGAAGCAAAACAAGGGACCATCGCAGTATTTGTTCAAAGGATCAAGGAAACTGGCCGAAAAAACCTGATGGAGATGGGGGCCATCAACCCAGAAGCTGTGGTACAGTACTTGTTACAAGTTCTTTAGACTTAAATAGTCCAAATGATAAATAATTAAGTTAACTATTATTGTTAAAATTAATATTACTTTCCTTTTGATGGTCGGTATAGTCTCGAATTGTATAGAAACAGTTATGCAGCAGAAAAGATTTTACTTGGGACTTAAAACTTTTCTATCGAATTTAATCGTTTAATGTCATCTGGCAAAGTGTTGTAGAGTAATGTACATTAATTGTATGTAATGTATGTACAGTGGCCCGCTTAAGTATTCGACCTATCTTCTCCTGTGCGCAGAATGCGAGATAAAATGCACAAAAATCGTTGTAGAAAAGAAAAAAAAACAGCATTTTATTACAAAATCATGTGGTACAAAACCATCTATACAATCATGATCTTAAAAATAAAATATCTCAATGTGAAATACATGGATTTATTTCAGTACAAAGAAATGTGGTCCCACAAAAGTATTCAACCAAATAAAGAAAATCAAAAATAAATATTACAAACAAAAGTCTAATATCTACTTGCTCGTCCTTTTGCTTTAATATCACTTTACAAGCGTCTGGGGATTGAATCCACCAATGTTTTTATTTCACTTGGCTCAATTTTTTCCCACTCGCTTGTTAGAACCTGCTTCAGATGTTCTTTACTTCTTACTGTGTATTGTCGTATTCTGTTTTTCGTTTTTTTTCCCACACATGTTCAATTACAGTAAGGTCTGGGCTTTGTGCAGGTGTCTGGATAACTTTAAGACAGTTGTAGAGGCCCCATAATCTGTTTTGAAGTGCTCTATGCTTCGGGTCATTATCTTGGTAGAGTTTAAAGGAGTCAAGGATGCCCATATTAGCAGCACTTGTACGTAGATTACGCTTTAGAATTTGCAGATATTTGTCTCTGTCCATGTTACCTTCCACAAAATCCAATTTGCCTACTCCGTTTGCTTATACACATCCCCATACCATCGCTGAACCACCTGCATTCTTCACAGTTGGACTGATTTTTTTTTTCAAGAAGCTCTCCATTAGCCTTTCTCCATACAATGACCCTGCCATCTGAACCGAATACATTAAACGTACTTTCATCTGTAAAAATAACGCCTTGCCAGTATTCAAAACCTTTCCGCAAATACTCTTGGGTAAATTCAAAGCGTCTGCGTTTATTCTTCTTACTGATGAAGGGTTTCCTCCTAGCTATTCGGCCGTGGTAACCACTCCTGTGGAGGGTGCGTCTTACTGTTTCTTCACATACAGTTTTCCCTGAAAACTTTTATACTTTAGCGATTAGTTTAGGAGCACTAATCTGCGGATTCTTTTTCACAATCCTTATCATAGCACGCTCGTCCCATTGGCCGAGCATTTTAGGACGTCCTGTCCGCCGCTTATTGCAAATTCTTTTCTCCCTTTGCCATCGGTAAACTACTGACATGACTGTGGACACAGACTTTTTGACTTTCTGGGCAATTTCACGGAATGAATCACCATTGTAACGATGCTCTAGTATTAGCAACCTCATGTCTTCTGACAACTCTTTACCTTTACGTCCCATAGTGGAATAAGGTGTTAGTTCAATCTTCGAGCACGTCAGACCAACAACTGCGCCTTATCAGCAGAAAATTGTGAAGTATTGGTTTGGAAATGGTGGGGGTATAATATTTTCATTGGTTCTTGGTTGACTGGTCGAATACTTTTGCAAGAGCAGATATTTTACTGATGAAAGTTAAATGTGCTAAATGTTGAAATATAGTAGCTTTACAATATTGTATTCTACCTACACAGATGTGATAAAATACAAAGTATTACTGTTCTATTATAATTATGTGAATGTTTACAAGCAATAAATATCAGACCACGGAACTTTCACGCACAAAAAAAATGCATGCAACCATGCAAATAAATTTGGAAATATAGGCACTTCAAATAGCCAGTAAAATATATTATGTCCATTTTTATTATTATTATTATTATTATTATTATTATTACCCGTTGCTATCAGTCTAGATAACTACATCAGTTGCACTAAGTTGTAAGACGAGAGAGTAATGGAAAACCGAATAGCAAGCTTCTGTATTTGTGAAAGTGACTGACATGGATGACGAAAGATATGGAGAGGTAGGAACGTTTTTCGCTCTTCCTGAAAACTACGGTAGATTTGACCTACGACCTATTGCGGTTACCAGGATGAATTGTGCATGAAACTACGTCTGAAATGTGCTTAAAACGCGTTAAACAAAAATGTAGGTAGCAAACGGTTAACTTTATTTACGTAATCTTCATTTTACACTGTAGTACAAAACGCGTATAACAAAATATTTTTAAACACTATAATAAACAAAACAATATTATGCAAAAGAACCAACAGCATTGTTACAAGTTGCAGTAACTTTAAGCCCACTTTACTACGTGCCCGAATAAAGTTACAGGAAGTAAACACAATCTTATCATAAGATTATTGGTATTGGAGCACTGTCATGGCTTAATAATTAAGTTACATAATAATTATTCACTTTTCTTTTGAAACATAAATACATGAAAATATCTGACTTCGACCCGCTTCTGCACAAAAACCTGGGGCTGATTTTAAGGACAGGGTTCGGCTCACTAAAACAACGGCGCACGGTTCACTTGCGCATGCTTCACTCGCGCGGACCACGAGAACGGATCACTCAGGGAGCGGGAAGATGCCTTTGTATTGCTTTGTGCTTGTGTTGTGCATTGTGCGGTGTGGTGCGAATGTGTAATGGAGAATTACAATGGTTTATTTTTCGCGGATTTGCGTAAACTATATTGCGAATGTGTAATGGAGAATTACCATGGTTTATTTTTCGCGGATTTGCGTAAACTATATTGCGAATGTGTAATGGAAAATTACAATTGTTTATTTTTCGCGGATTTGCGTAAACATTTAAGGTGAGTATTTGCATAAAATGCGTAGGTAATTATGCGTTGGACAGACTCAAGGATGTTTTATGTTAACGCGAGGGCCGAAGGCCCGAGCCTCGTCCTCAACTTGGACACGGGTAGCGAAGCGTCACGATTCCACACGAAAGTGCGTTGGCCACGTGGCCGTGTGGCCGGGCACACTGTGGCGGCGCCGCGAGTGACTCGTTCGGAACCGAATCGTGCGCGTCAATAGGAGCCGAACCCTGTCCTTGAAATTTACCAAACCTGGAATATATGCACTTAAATACACCGTCTAAATAAAAAATATGCACTTAAAGAATCAAATATCAAATTTATGCAATATAAAAAACTACTACTTTTGTGTTATTTTTGGTGAGAGATAAAGTTGTATATATTACTTTTCAATTTGCGCAATCAATAACAATATGAAATTGTATGTGTAGTATGAAGTTCCGCTGTCTAATAATTACCATAAACAAGGCTAAAACTAACCATAAATGTATTTACATCAAAAATACACAATTTAAATTCGCTATTTATATCCTCGATGTCGATACCACCTTCTTTCACAAAAAGCACTCATCTACACTTCTCGACAATGGGAGTGTTTCTGTGAACTTCACGCCGCATCGCGTTCCTGTTGTCAAATTGCAACTTGATAACCAGGATTGCCAGATAGCTGAAAAGTGAATCTCAAATTATCGTAAGAAAAATGATAGTTCATACAAAATTATCATTCTCAGTATTTTCAACTTTTCTTTCTGATCACATTTAAATCATATTTTGACGATAGAAAATTTAATTGGACTAATTTCAATTAAGTATTTTCATTCTTTGCGAATTGGTTGAAGAAAATAAATCAATACATTCACAATACAAATTGTAGAAGAGTAAAAAATATTGCAATTCTCAATAGTACGTTATAATTACAATTGTAATTATAAATAATAAATTATAACCAAAATTTATATTTGCCATGTTGGCACTAGTGTGCGAAAATATATGTGTATTTATAATGTGTGTAATAAATGTAACGTGTGTTGTTAATGGTAGGCCAGTATGATTCATAAAAAATCCCAGACATACCAAATATTCAAAACATAAAAAACAACAACGTAATGTAGATATGTTTTCGTGTAGGTTATGAGTACAATAAGATATTGCTTTTCGTTGTACGATTGTAATGTTATGGTAATTTATTAAGTTTATTAATATTAACCCTCTAATGGCCAGGTGCGGGTCGGATCCAACCCATGGGAAAGTTGTTTCTTCACACTTTTAACCCCAAGGTCACGTGATCTCTGGAGTTCTCTAGTTCATTCTTTTGCTGGACACCGTTGGAACTACATCGCGCAAGTATGTATTATGTACTTACGGTATTTGTTTTAAAGTTAGGCATGCTCCTGGCAGGCTATCCTTCGGATACGATCCACCTTACGGTTTTCTTATATATTTTCTACTTCAAGTAATTTTTTTCCTTCTAGCAACAGTGTAATGGATTTCGATAGATATTCGGATTGCATTATACAAAAATAATGCACAAAACAAATTTTGTCTCTTTAAGACTGAATTTTGACCACTAATTTCTTGGTTGTTACTATCGTGATAGATAACTATTACGAAATTCTCGCGTTTCTAGCTTTAGTAGTTTAAACAATGCCTTTACATGACGGTACATTCTCTTATTTTATAATAGATGTTTGAGAAAGTTCAAAATTGATTTTCCATTATGAACATCAGTTTAAGTGCATAACTAGGAGTGTAAATACTTTTATATTAAAGTATGCAATTTATAAATATTAAATAATGAATTTTTGTATTACATTTTTTTTACAGAAACGAATAGACTTCCTTCGTACATTAAATTAAGCTAAAGCCAAGGAAGAATATTATCCAAGTAACGTAATGGTTAACAATATAGAGGCTGTAGTTCCATTGCAAACTCTTTCTGATCACACTGCTTCAAGATTCATGCAAGTAATCAATAATGATAGTTTACCCAAACACCTACTTGTGTTTTATAAATGGGGGCTTGATGGCAATGCTGATAAGAGACAATATAGACAATATTACGAAAGGTCTGACGAATCTGTTTTAATAACGACTATTGTTCCTTTGAAACGTGTGCAAGACAATGCTCAAACAATTAGTATATGGAAGAATAAAACGCCTTCGTCAACAAGGTAATTGATATTTTGGTATATTATTTTTATGCTACTAAAGGCGATTTAATTATCACTTTAAGTAATTGTGAAAATATACTCAGAAAATATCGGGTTTAACAAGACCTAAATATCTCCCAAAATGTAGTTTATCGCTTGTGTAGCAAAATCACTTTAGTACGTTAGACTTTTTGCAAAAGTCTCTCAATAATTGTATTATTTTTGTTACTATTGTTATTTTCATCATTACTATTATTTTAAAGTGCTTATTTGTTTGTAATTTTTAAATGGGTATTGCAAACTAATAAGAATTGCATTCTAAATGTTATTCAAACAGAGAACAACACATTTAAAGAATAGCAACTTTAGTCCCTTCCAAAGTTGACGTGGGAAATAAGGAAATAATTTTTGAACATCGTTTATTCCTCACAATGGGTTGAAAAACTATAAATGCACTGACGAATAATCAAGCTTCGTCGGTTACATTTGCAACAAAAACTGTTTTAGTTTAATGTTAAACCTCAATAAGTATTATTCTTCACAGGACGCTACATTTGTCAACCAGGTAAAAAAGATATGAACAAATTAGAAGTATCGAAATCAGTCCATAGATCCAACGAGGCTTGTTTTGATTACGGCATTTTCCCATTGAATTTAAGGATAAAGATTTGAGAATATGTTTCACATTTCATACTGGTACTTTTGAATTAACAATAGTAATTTTGTGAAAAAAAATATTTGTAGAAATTATAACATTCTCAAATCTGTATATTTCTTAATGTTATATTATAACGTAGTATAACACTATGGTATTTACGTAACTTCATGTTCTTAGAATGTGCTTGCCCAAAAACATGGGAAAAAAGGATCACGGTTGATCAGAAAAGAGCAATTAACCCTAGGATGCATGGGCCTATGAAACTACACGAATGCATATGCAGGGCCTCCGAGGCCCTGCGACATTTTCACTCAAAAAATGCAAATTTTTTTAATATTCGTTTCTTTAGAGCATACATTTAAATAAAATTAAACCCATACCATTCAACAAATGCTTATTTATTGCAATATTTGTTAATATAACACATAATATTACACTTATTCATTGTGAATTTTTGTAGAATATCTTTACAAGCATGAGGAACAAACAATATGGCTATGTTCTTTGCACACAGATCTGTTACATTTTTCACATACCATTGTGCTTTTCCTGTGTCTTTCATATGGGCAGAAAGAACATCTTCTTCTTTGTTGCACACATCTAAATGTTTCTGGGGTGGGTTCTGGACGCACTATACCGCACAATGAAAGAGCATGTTGCAATGATTTGGGTAAATTTGGTTGATTCGCTCTCCTCTCCATGAGGTTTCTAACTAACTCAAACGACAAGTCTTTCAAGAATAATCTTCTTGTATCATTTCTTCTTGGATAAAACTCTAAATTTTGAGCTGAAAATATAATTTGACTGTTTAGTGCAGCAACGTCCATAACGTTCATCCACAAGACGAAAGGCCACCGCCGAGTTTGTCTCTTGCACGTGTAATTTTTCACTTTCTGATCCATTTGATCAACACCACCTTTTGTTTCGTTGTAAAAGCATATAATTTCTGGTTTATTTTTCATATTGTTGCTATCAATGGCCTTGTCGTGATGCATTGTGCTTATCAGAATTACCGCTCTTTTCTTTTTAGGCACATAGCTCACCATTGTTACTTTTCCCTTGAATCCAAAAAGGGAAGACTTTATCTCTCTCAGTGCAGATGGCAACATTTCTTTTGGTATGTCAGGCTTGTTATGTCTCAGAGTCCCGACAACTGTGATTCCTTTTTGAAGCATTTCTTCAGCAAGTGGAACACTACAAAAGAAGTTATCAAATGTGATGTTCCGTGATGAACCTTCAACAATCTTTGCCAAATCATTTACAACTCCTCTTGCCAAGTTCTTTTGTACTGGCTCGTTTGGCTTTCTTCCAGTGTAAATGGTTCTGTTTATTGCGTAAGAATTTTTTGAATCACAAAGCCAAAACATTTTGATGCCATATTTAGCGGGTTTTTTGGGCATGTATTGTACGAAACTGCATCTACCTCGGAATGAGAGCAACTGCTCGTCAATAGTAAGATATGCATTAGGAGTCATAACATTTTGACAGTTCCCAATGAACATTTCCCAAACATATCTAAAGGCAGCAAGTTTATCTGTTTGGGCACGTGACGCTCTGGTGCGCCGATCATCGAATCTAATAACTCTTCTAATATCTTCAAATCTATTTACAGACATAGTAGCTCTGTACAGAGGGTTTTGCTTTTGATCTAAAAACAGTTCCCTAACTGGTACATCCCAGCTTTTCTCCACACCAGCAAGAAGTAATAATCCAAAAAATGCATTGATTTCATCAACGGTAATTTGTCTCCAAGTTTTACCCTTTTCTGTTGCAATTCGCCTTCCCTCTAAATTCGAACATAGCAATATTTCATCAATAATATTTTGAGTAACAAAATAGTCCCATGCCTGTTTAGGTGTTGAAGTAGTTATTCCTCTTTTAGGGCCAGAAGTCCATGTAATAATATTATGTGCAAGTGTACGAGAAGAAACTGGAGAATCATGTTGCCAAACAGTACCATTTCTACTTATAAATGTTCCAGCAGTAGGGGGGCTAGTAACACTCACCGAAATATCAGCGTCGCTTTCTGAACGAGAACTTGTGCTGTGATCATCACTTTCAATATCTGTCACTAAAGGATGATATTCTGGATCTAAATCTGAATCATCACTGTTTACATCATCAAGAACTTCCTCCTCAATCAACCATTCTTCCACCGTAGGTTCAAAATCACCAGCTGAAGCTGAGACGTAACGTCTATCACGTGAAAAAGCCATACTTCAAATTGAAAGCACACGGCGCAATTCCCACTCCTTGCCAAACTGTTTCGCAGCTGAAATCTTACTAACAATACGCAAGATTCTCCAAGATTGCTTGTCAACAATGGAAAAACACGATAACTTTGTTTCTCAGAATGAACCACGCATTGTAGAAGCCTGCTTATCGCCCCACGCTTCGAAATCTGACTTTTTCACGATAGGGCCTCAAAGGCCCTGCATATGCATTGACGTAGTAGAATTGTATTTTAGTAACTATCTATAAAACTTCTAAGAATTCTTCCTTTGCGAGAAGATCAAATGAAAGTAGAATAATCAATTGAAGATTACACATCCGGCCAGTTCTCATATTTCCAGCATTGCAGAGTAACAAGAGAAATAAAAACCGATAGGGCCTCGGAGGCCCTGCATATGCATCCTAGGGTTAAAAGAAGAAAAAATCAAATTCAAGAAAAGTTTTGCAAACGAATGGGCCTACACACAGTCCAAAGCAAGGTAATTTTATTAACCAAACATATTCACACAAAATTAAAATCTAGTAATGATTTACACTTCTTCGTGGTTCTTGAATTCTCTTTTTTTAAATTGTTACTTATTTAAAATCGATTTTCAACAGATACGTTCAAACAGCGACCACTATAAATAACATTTATTTTGTATCTTCGGAGTAACGATGGCGAGACCTGTAAGCCAAACAGACACACACAAGCGGCCCTTCAAGCCAAGGCAGAAACAGCTCTTTGGGCTTAGCAACCTCGGCCACCCAAGCCGGTCCTCAATTTTTTATGGACTACATTTTTTTTTTCGTCGTACAAGATGGAAAATAGTAATAGGAGTATGTATTAAGGAAGATAAAACGTCTGATTTGCTAGTAGACTGAAAAAAAAGTCACATTGTAAGTGATCAAAATTATGTAAAAGAGTAAATTTACACAAAATAGTGGTAATTTTTATAATAATAATAATGTAAACTTTAAAATAGACAGTAGTTTTAAAGCTATTGTGAAATATTACAGTACATAGTAAAAATTATGTTATAATTGTTGTTGTGGATTATTTCATACATTTGGATATACCTTCATGTTCGGTTTTAATTTATATTAAAATACAAATGTAGTATTTTATTAGGTAATATTTCATTTTACGACATAAATGTTTACTATTAATATGTCTTTGTTGCCGTCTGTCTCTTTTCACAATAAATACATTTTTTCTTTATAGAAAATCTTTACAAGCTACTAAGATTGAACTGATGTTTCTATCTAACTTTTGCAGGATTCGGTTCGAATAATGACGGAAATACGCCCGAAAATTTTTGGCCAACTCTGCAATTTCTGCAAAAATATTAAAAATCAAAAAGAAAATAATCGAAAGAATAGCAACCATATTGACGGTCATAAACTACTGAGCCGTTGAACGCCGATAAATTTGGCAATTTTACTTTGAAAACTGAAAAATTGTTAATTTTCTTTTTGGCCTATGAACCTTTCTGTTCATAAAGTTCTTGTTCATTACAGGGAGTGTATTAAACATCATGTGTTACCTACAGGTATGAATACATTTTTAACACAATTCTTTTATGTAACTTATAAGTGAAAATATCACCAGTGACTGCCACGTAGACCATGTTTCAAATGTGGGCAATATAGTTCCAAATCAATGTAATACTTTTTTAAAGTTCTATAAGAACACTACAAAAAGGAAGCTTTTAATTTATTCACAATTTTGTAATTGACTCAAGAAAATAAACAGTCTTTTTAATAGTTTCATTCTTATGATGAAACTGAACAAGTTGAGTCAATATATTGAACTATCAACCTGCAAAACTAGTGGCATGCATCGTAAATGTAGCCGAATTACTAATGCAGAAAACATTAGCTCTAATAGTTCCAGGTCGATTTTAGGAAAATTTGAAGTGTTTGCATTGTAGAAAAGGATTCATTAGTTAAAACTTCAGCTAATAGTCTTGTTTTGTTATTTTCAGGAACTTTACTTGAAGAGGATACAGAGCACAGAAACAAAGAATGTAGAAAATTTCGATGCCAAAATTCTAAAATGATGTCAAGAAAGGATAATTTAATGGACTTTTTCGCAGATTTTTATTGACATCAGATCCATTTCTTTCCCATTGTAGAGTATCCAGGAAAATGAAAAAGAAAATGTTTTACTCTCTTTTTTCAGCCTGCCATCTATCGGCGTCTAACACTAAGAGTCCTACCCGCGGTAACGGCAGTTCTCCGAGCAACAATTCCCACTGAAATGTTACCACATATTCTACAAACATCACGCAACTCCTAGATCCATCTCAGTTCTGTATATATGTTTTTGGTAACTCTTGACCCATCTACATACTTGTACCTAGATAAATTGTGTGTGAAGAATTGAAACGGAGATTTCAATGAAATTTTATCATCCCCAAGATTCCAAGAACAAGTAATTCAGTTCTTTAAAAATACTGATATTGTAACAGATCTGTAACAGCATTTCGTTAATGTATCAGTCACTCATGACCTGCGATGTTTATGCTTAAAATAAAAATAATAAATAAATATTTTGGTCGTATTATTTTAAAATAATTACTCGTGAAACCCAATGCGCGCGTTTCAGCTCATTGTGCGGCGTTAGTGATCTCAACATAATAACTGGATGCACAATTGCAATGCTTTGAAGTGCTGAAAATCGTGACGATCGTTTGCCATTAGGTTGACAATCAGGTAGGCAAGCAATCAGTTTTAAGAACGCTAACAAACTGTAAACTAGATGTCAATGTTATTAGATGAGATATTTAGCCATTCCTTTTATATCATTTTTTTATGTTTTCGACGACTATTATTTGCTGTAAGTCGATCTAAAAAAAAGTATTAAAGATACGCAAACCAAGAACACTCCGCTTCGTTAATGTTAAAAAAGTTTCCAAGAAATGAAAGATTTGATTTTTAAGTTTTAGTGAACATGAAAGAGAATAAATGTTTAAAATTGGAACGAGACCCTATTTCCTGCTATTTGCTTCTGAGATAACTAGGACAGAACAGACGTTCACCATCATGGTGGTCCGTCACGATTTCTGAGCACAGAGTGTTGTCTCCAGTCTACTCTAGAGCCCACTGTGCGGCGTCGACCAGCGGACGGGCCCGAGTAGAGTCCCTAGATTCAGAGAGTAGCGCAACCGCCGCCATTTAATATCCTCTCACCCGATAGCCCCACCAAGCAGCAATCAGGAGCTGAAGAAAAATTAAAACAATTTGTGACATTATAGAGATGTTTAAGATCATTGATATTGATTTGGGATAGATTCATGGTTCTCAACTCACAGAATATCTTACAGTTCTAATTTTTCTGGCAACTGGACATAAAATGGCGGGATCAGTGGAACAATGGAATGCGCTACTGTCTGACTGAAGTCTGTATCTAGGGACTCCAGGCCCGAGCGAGATGGAGCGGCTCCCGAACGACGGCGGCGCAGCGGAGAGTGACATCTGAGCTTGAAAGACAAGTATCAAAGTCATTTTACCGGGGATAACCAGTTTGCAACGCTGTAAATAGCCAGCATTAAAGCGAGGGTTTCACTTGTTGATTTTTTGTGCAATAAAATCTGTAGCCAATTGATATCGTATAAGCTAGAGTGTAATAAAAATGGTATTATTTATGTTTAGTATGGCGTAGTGAGGTTTTATCAGCAAAATCACATTTGTTTGTCGATCTTTGATAAATAGTATTTTATGATAAAGGGATTCACACGCGTGGTATTTTCAATTATATAAAACGTTTTTGATCAAAGCAGGGAAACTAAAAGAATATTGAGCTCATAATAAATAATCATTCCTACTTTTTAGTATAATTTGATTTATATAGGAAACTGCTTAAAGTATTTTTGATGCTTCGTACGATATTGTTTAATGCAAGGTTATGTAAATGTAATTATAGTAATTTTGTAAATAAATTTGTTTTTAAAACCTTTTTTGCGAATTCCATATACACGGGACATTAACAAGATTGTTACCTTAATCAAGGATCCCTTGTCACGGTTTATATCACAAAAAAGAGAAATTTATCTGTGTGTTTTGCAGTCTACAAGATTTTTGAGCTCTTAAGATACGAATTCAGGGTAAATTGGGTCAAAGGATAATTATTTACACCTGATGAAGCGCAAAAGAACATCACCGTAAACAGAACATCATACGGTTATTATTCCCATAGGGGATGACAGTCGAAGTCAGAAATCATGTAGACTCGTACGTGACGCAATGATTTCTGTTCGATGAAGAGATGGTGGTCACTCACGAGATGAGACCGACGCGAACTGTGGCTAATTAATATGACGAAGCGGACGGCTGAAGTTGATCTTCACTCCAGCAGTCACCCATCCCTCGCTCCTGCGGCATCTCCACCAACCCGCACACCCGCACGCTCTTCGCCCGCGCCTCGCCCGGGGCCCCAAAGGACGTGGGTGAAGCTTCGAGAGCAGCACCTGCTCTTTACGTCCCCGAGGAAGGGAGAGGGGCCCCCGAGAGAAGATGGCGGAGGAGAGGGTACCCCGCCCCCGCGGCCAAAGGACTAGCCCGGCAAAGGAGCACGTTGCGGCTGGCAAGGGACGGGACGAAACGAGGGGCGGGGCGTCTTCGGAGGCGCTCGTCCCGACGTCCACCCTTCCCCGGCACGCCCACGCCCCCCTTTACGAGCCCTCCCGTCCACTTGTCGTGTAATCTGCGCCGTCGCGGCCGTCGCCTCGGGCCCAGCAGCCATCACGGACCCGTCCCCTCAGACCGCCGTCGTCGCGCCACGCCCCCTCCCGCGCCCTGCCCCGACACTTGCAGTAATTTGGCCAGCGCTCGCAGTTTACTCAACACCGGCTCCTCGCCTTCGCGGTCTCCTCGGTCTGCTCCTTCGCTCCCTCCCCTCTCCCCCCCACCCCCGCCGCTGCCGGCGCCGTCGCCCCGCAACAGCCCCCGGGGGACGCGACACACTTCCGCTCGTCCAAATCGCTAATTACACGCCGCCGGACGCCCGCTGCATTCCTAACCTTCAGAGCGCGCCGCGATCACGTAGGGGCTCCGCCTCCGCCCCGGCCTCCCCCCCCCTGGGGCGACGGCGGAGAGGCTGGGCGGAGGGAGAGGGAGATGAGGCGTGGGCGGGGAGCGTCACGCCAAACATAAAGATGATCGCGGAGTGAGGCGGTTTGAGAACGGGCTGGCCTAGGAGTGGGTAGGAACGGGCATGGAGTACATTTGATTGTTTGATAGTGATTCCGGACGTGTCAACTAATAAGGTCATTAGTCCCGTAAGTGTAATGCGTGTTCTTTCATCGGGAGGTGGCGGTGGTCTTCCCCCGCTGGATGGCGAGATCCGGCGCCGGCATACCGTCGACTAGCGGGGTTTTCAACTAGATATCTGTCACCAGCGGGACACCGCCCCATCCGGGACGTGCTCTAATCCTCCGACCGGTCTCCCGGCATGTGTGGTAGTGTAGTGCATGTTAGTGTACGTGTGCGTGCGTGTAAGGGGGTGAGGATAAGACAAGGAAGAGGAAGGAAAGATAGCACGCGTGACCCGTTTGTTAGGGTACTGCTCAGGCATTCCCTGGTGTTGCGCCCTTGTCATATCACGCTGCATATCGTATACCTCTCTCCTCAACACACTCCACCATACTTCCGTCTTTAGGCCAAAACTTCGAAATATCTTCCTTGTCTCGTTAATTTTTTTATCTACTTCTTTCTTAATGTACAAACCCCGAAACTAATAGGAAGGATGAAATTCAAATATCATCTAAGTCGATGTCTGAAGTAAACATAATGTATCGTAAAACGGTGAATCACCATTTCCTGCAACTTCCTCTCGACTAACAAATTTACAAAAATGAATGAATATTATAAAAATATATTAAACATACCTTCGAGACGTTTGTATACGACAATTTTTACAAACACTGAAAAATGCTATTAATTGAATTATTTAGCTTCTCAAAGAAGGGGTTTAGCTGTATTGAACACGAAATGTTCAATACAGCTAACTCAGTATCACAAATCAAATTCTTCATACATAGTATCATAAGCACCTATAATAATTTTCACTAGTAATTAGGGTAGTATCTTTTTATTTAAATCGGATTTATTTGTATAAACAAGTTTTAGTAATAAACTATGTTTTCTATTGTATTTTAATTTACTCAAATAACCTGAGTAGATATATGTTACGTATTTGGAAAATATTAAAGCACTTTTTAGTAAATACTAATGAAAAAATATACTTTCTTAGTTTTTATTTCCATGCATATACGTTATCATAGAAGTTTGATATCTTGTTTGTTATTATATGTTTAATTTACATGCTCTCCCAAAATGTGTAATAATATTGAGGACTATAGTAACTATAATGTATTCACCATTTTTATAAATATTTAATTATAAAATTGTATACCGTATTTACACGAATCTAATGTGTACCCCAAATTTGAAACTTAAAATTCTGTGAAAAGGGTTTCTGTGTAATTCAATGCACATCATTGACAGAACAATAGATACGGTAGTTTATTTACACTAGCGTAAGCGTGAGAAATTGGATTTACCGTACATACACCGTCAAATTAAAGAATTGAAAGTTTCCTAATGTTAGATGAATTGTTACTGATATTTTTAAAGAAAAAATAGTGGTGCTACAGAATGGCACAGACTTTCCCGTATTAGTTTTCTATTTCCTTAGATCTGGGATAGCTATTCGGAATTGCCACATACTCGTGCCAGCTGCCATCTATCGCCGCCCAAACTACTTTTTACATTTTTGGCAAGCGCTGCAGTTAGCATCAACGACAATCGAAGAGACTTTTATATGGGAACGTAGCAACGTGATTTTGGGTAGGTTGGTAAATATATGTAATCATTAGCCATTCAGCGGCAACCTTGCGTCTACCAGATCCAGTGTAAAATTAATTTTAACATAGCTTGAGTTGGCAACACAGCACGTACTTGCATGTTCCTCTAATAAATTCAGAATAACGTTTTTTTATGATCAGTACTGGATTTCATTATCAGTTATTGTTGAGTGAAAGATGTAGTTTGTCACATAAGGAAACTGTTGGGTCTGACTGACCAAACATTACCACTCACGTACTTTTCTTCCTAGAAATATTAGACCAAAATGGAGAAACGAAGAAGGCAACACTATATTCGCACGTGTCATAGCAATATTATTACATGTTTACCAGCAGTAAAGCAAATCGAAAAAATTGCCAAAATTGTTGGGGACACAAGGTCTCTTTATAGACGAAGATACTCTCAATAGCACAAATAAGTACATTGAGAAACTAATTATGAATTATTCACAACAAAGATTTACACTAGGTACTAATATCAATGAAATGAAAGCGCTGATTGAATTATTCTACATGGCTGGTAGTTTGTATACGGGGAGATTAAACATGGAAGAATTCTGGAAACTACTTGGAACAGACGCCGAAATATTTTGGGCAGCCATGTCTTTACAGAGATTTAGATTTTCGTCCATTGCTTTGCGATTTGATGATTCTGAGACGTGCATAAAGGAAAGCTTTTGATAAACTAGCTCCAATTCGAGATTTTTGAGTTATTAGTACAGAACTGGAAGATCAATTTCTCGATTGAATTTTTTACTCCATAGGCGAAAGGCTTGTTGCTTTCTGAGGAAAATGTACTTTCCGTATGCACATTCCAAAAATAGCCGGCAAAATATGGAATAATGCTAAGCTTAGCTGACACAAATTATTTTATGCGGCAAATATGGAAATTTACGTAGGCCAGCAACCCGAAGGACCACATCAAACAGATAACAAACCAGATGCAGTTGTCAAGAGATTGTGTCAGCTGGTTTATGGCTCATCTCTCAATGTTACGATTGGTATATACAATGGAAAATTGCCACAAAGTACCTATTGTAGGTACCATTCGTAAAAATAAAAAGAGAGCTGCCTACTGCATTTACAAATGTCAGAACAGAGAAGAATATAATAGTAGGTTTGGTTTTCAGGACAACTGTACGATAGTGTCATACAAACACAAGAAAAAAATCGATGTGTAATGTTGATTTTTAGAATGCACCATGGCAATAAAATATATAATTGAATGAAACAACTGGAGATAAAAGGAAACCAAATATCGTTATGTTCTACAATGAAACAAAAGGAGTGACAAATGTGTCAAGAATATAATGTAGACAGAAACACTAGGCAGTGGCCTATGGACATATTGTATCATATTTTGAACATTGCAACAATAAACAGTTACATAATATACTCACAGAACGCAGCCAATAAATTGCCTATACTGCGAATAACATTTCTGCCGACTTGACAGCTCCAGGCTGACAGGGGAGAGGGGGTTCCGTTATCCAATCAAGCTTTAAATTGTGATGATGTCATTACAGAGTTGACGACGTTTACTAAGAAACAAATGAAATGTAATAGCGCGAAGCAACTGAAAATTGAAGAGCGCCAAGAGAGCGCATTACTTGTTTGGTTATGCATCGTGAGTGCGGTTGTGTCGTTTAGTGATAAAGGCTTACTTAAAGGCTTGATATACTTATGACATGATGTACATATACATCCACTTTACGGGACATTTCTAATTTTTATCTTTATTCCAATGCATTCAATAGGACGCCTCCTTGAAAACCTTCTAAATAACAGGTAAGTAACTTCGTAACTTCGAATAGTCCTGCACTTTTCTTTATTGTGAACGTTCTGTGAAAGGTATGTATTCAAACCAAGGATGTCTTGCATTTAGATACTTCTCTCTTATAAATCTTTCATAATAAATACTACTCATCTTCCTTCTTAAAACGCGTCTCGCTGAACGTACTTCGTACTTTTCATTTGCCTTGCGCGTGTTATGCAAATATGTTTCGTTATTCCTTGATTTGGCAGGATTATAGTGTAAGGGAGTGCGATAAAATTGTGTGACAGAATTTCATCAAATGAACTAGCGTCATTATTACAATTCTACCAAAAATACAATAAGTTGGACGTGTATGACCCAACAGCTGATCTGACGCAAGATAGAACACGTGTCTGCCGCCTGAGTAAGTGGCAACATCGCTCTCCCCCACTCCCGGCTGTCAAGTCGGCAGAAGTTTTGTTCGCAGTATAGGCGAAAATATCTCAAAGAATTGTCACTGATGAAAAATCAACTCGAGACAAGAGCTCATAATAAATGTAATCCCCTGAACTAAGGAAGTCAGTAGCACGATTATGTGGAATAAATTTGGAAGACAATACCCTCAACCCGTTACACAAGGTAGACGAGGACGGTGTTACTTGTGCAAAGACAATTGGTCAAAGTTCAAATGTACTTTGACGTATTGTCAGAAATACAAAATATGCCAATATATTGTGTAACGATAGTGTCTGAAGATACGCTACAATCTTTTTTCTCGTCTAGAAAAAATATATTTCTGGAAATAAATAATAAAAATTCATTTCTATGAATAACTGAGAAGAAAAGTTTCATTGGGTCTCTCGACCCCATTTAAGCTTAAATTTTTTTAAATTCATTATTATCATTGCACTTCAGTAAAGCTACCAAAGAGATAACCGTGCAGGAATCACCACAGCAATGAGATTATACGTTTCCAAAGACAGCTACAACCTCTTGCCACATTTCTATTTGTGGCGGATGTTAAAACTTCCGTTCTCAACACCGCTGCCATTCGTACAATCCAAGCGACCGATCCCAAGGCCGTTTGCAAATTTCTTTCATCCGAAATCCTCGTCCGCCTTCGCTCCCACCTTTGCCCTTTCCAGCTGCCGGCCCCGCCCCCGCGACTCCAAACACTCTTCACCGCTTGCGAGAAATCGCCTCTCGCCCTCCCTGCCGCCCAGCCCAAACTTTTTGTTGGCGGAGGGCGCCGAGAGCGGCGTCACAGGATTCGAGGGCTGAAGGCGGCGAGCGCCGGGAAACGCAAGTTATAGGAAGGAGCATCGCCTCTGCGCTGACGGTCGGTGGACCTTGCTCAAGAGCCCGGTACGATCTCTCCAGGGACACGACATTTCCTGATTTGAAGACGAAACACTTGCAGAATCTGAAAGGAAAATCTGGGAGAAAGTGGATAGGAAATACGGTTCATTAAGAAACTATGGAATGTAAAAGAAACATGATTTTTTTTCGCAACAACCGGCTATATTTTCGGATTTTATGTTTCGCAACAACCGGCTATTTGAATTGAACTGAATTGCCTTATTTTACGTGGCGAGACTCAGGCCATGAGGCCTGCTCTTCCGTCTGACCACGCAAATTTCGCTACGCTCCTTTCACCAACTTGCGGAGAAGACTTGGGCAACGAAACAGGCGATTTTGAATTTTGCTCAGAGGCTATAAACCTAGATCTTCGAATCTGCAGGTAAGCGTCAGATATTCACAATATGCAGGTAAGCGCCAGATATTCCACTCATGTATGTGTAGTTTGGCGCTTTAATGAATGAAATAATTAAATTACAGTTTTTAAGGGCTGAAAATGTAATAAAACACGATTATCTCAAAACTTGTATGATGTCGCACAGTCGGTTGATGCATAACACCGTCCAAATTGTATTTTTAAATCAATATTGCTGCCATAAATTAAGACGAAACGGTCGCATGATTTTCTTCTCCTCTAAAAGTTGCGATTGACAAATATTTTGATTTTTGCTAGTGCTACGCATTCATTCTTACTATTACGCCCTTGAAGCCCCTCTACCACCATGCTTTCCATTACGGTGAAGCCTAGGAATACGAAGAATATCATCGGCCGTGGCTCTACGGAGCGAAAACGTGATGAGCTATTAGAGCACGGCGTGAGACGAACGAGCGCGCGAATGATCTTCGCAAAGGTTTGGGGCACGCGGCGATAGCAGCTTAGCGAAGTCACTCGTGTCACAGGTGGGAAACAGGGGTAAGAAAACAACGAGTTGGATCAAACATACGGGTTGGTATATTATGAAGAGACATTAATTATTTTTTATGAACTTTTAATGGAATTTGACATGTAAACAGAAACTGCAGTTAGACAAGAATTAATCATTACACCAAGGAAACATTAACGCACGTTTCTACTTAGTGATAGAGAATGCAATATATGAGAACTATTGACTTTAATTACAAGTAACTCAAATGAATATTTTTAAGAAAATAAATATCAACCAAAATATATACTAAAACAAGGTAAGTATTATATATCATAATTTCAGAAAAACGCTGACACTATTATTGAAAAGAAACATTTAAAGAAATAAGATGTACATATCTTTCGTGTGAAAATGCACGTAATAAAAGCACTAGTTTCTGCGTATTAAACAAAGTGCATTACCTCCGCGCTCACTGCACAAGAAAACAAGTGCCCATTCGAAACTTGTTGTACGTCTTGCGTCCCGCCACGACTGTCTTCTATGCATCCCTGAGAAATGGGAGCGCGGACTTCCCTTCGCCGCGAACACTGCGTGCCCTAGCAGAGCGCAAGCGCGCTCCGAGCACGCACGTGCTCCGTTTGACAGCCCTACGTTAGAGTATGTAAAAGTGCAGGGCTTACCAAATTTTGTAGTCGAACTTATCTTAAAACACCTTACTGGTGGATGATCGCATCATATTGGCACAATTATCTCTGTAACCCGGGTGCGATCTTTTAACTTTTTGTTTTAACTGAAAGATAAAGAATTCTTAAAGACATGTGTTCCTTTTTTTAAAAATTATTATGTTTTTTACATTTTGTCCCGTTTTTTAATTGCATTATTTTGAAAATGTAAAGTAAGCAAATGTTCTGAAGATAGAAAAGGGACGTTCTATGCCAATTCTGGAAGAGTGCACCGCGCAATTTCATGTGTTTGATTAAATATTTAATGCCAAATTCCATATGTCTCAGAGATTCTTATGTGGAGTTGCAGCTAGCTAAGTAGCGTAGCCACAGGGCAGAATTTTAGGAAACATTAAATTAACAACTACATTAAACGTGGTAAAAGAAAAAGAAAGAGTTGAAGTATCCTTTCCCGAAGTTCACACATAATCTTTCAAAATATCAACCATCGATTCATTGCAAAAGCTTACTTCATTGGAGAGCATTCTAATTTTTGAAACGTGAAATAAAACATGTATCGGAATCAGCTTAACGCACCAATAAACACGTTATTGTGTTGGCATTTTTATTAACATTTTAAATGAATTTTGAACGAGCGATTAATAACGGCTAATGAATAAAGTTATGAATACTTCATAGGCACGTGTTCAGTCAGCACTTTGAGATATCCTTGACTGCATATTTTCATAAATTATATTTTTATTGAAAGTTAGTCCTTTATAAAAATGTTGTGATGACTTTCTGCTTGACTAACTGAATATTTATTAAAGCGTCCCATCTATTGAAATTTTGCATAATAACTACTATATATACGTCAACTTCCAGGAATCTCCAGCGTTTAATCATGAGTCATCTACATGTTCGTTAGAAATACAAATTGTAACAGTTAGTCTTTTAAAATAACATTCAATATTTGTAATTCACATAGACTTGTGACCAGCCAAAATACAGCTTTATTATGATGTCAGTAAAATTTTTACGACCTTTTTAAAAACGGGTGAATTATTTTGAATGGTCGCCGATTATTAAGATATATAATGAATGAATATGGAAGAATGGTGGACAACGTCTCAGGAAATCATGAAATGCTCCAAAAGATCTGCTATAAACGCGCTTTGTCTACTACATAATCGATATTGTGATATACCAAAATATATGTTTTGTCAATAACATTTGCTGTAAATGGGTTGAGTTAAAAGGATCGGCAAATGGAAATATACAGCCTTAACAACGCCGGCGTAGTGGTTGGCAAGGTCAATACACTGCATTCAGGCCTTCAATAGGTGGGGGCGCTGGCTATATAGACAAGATAAATAATGTGGGATTGGTCTGAAAAGGAATGACTGTCGAGGGCGCGGCTACTTGGTTTGATAAGAGATGGATGGATTGGCTAAGGGAGAATAGACTGTCAAATTTTGTCGTTTTGTTTTAAAAAAGATGAACGAAGGACGGATACCGAAGCGTTGAGGCCGGAAAACGGCGGAGAACAGGGACATTCTGATAGAGGTCGTCGAGTATTACAGATCGCTCGCAAGTATAATATTAGTGAAGCGGGACTTGTAAGTTTTGAGTGAGACTTAATAGTTTTTTCGGACTCTTGAAAGTTAATGTGCAGAAGTGAATTCGCGTAGGACTTGGAAAGTTCTTTTATATTGCGGTGTTGGACTTTAACTATTTTACCACTAGTTGGGGAAGACTAGGAACTCTGAATATCAAGTTAGAACCGGTAGATAATCTAGGCAGTGAGGGCTGGATTCGTCGGCCGTGTCGCAAGATCAGAAGAAAGAAGCTGGACTTGGGATTATCTGCATTCAAGTGGGAAGATACTGCGGGGTGTCGGAGATCAAGACCACGTTAGATAAGTACTGCAGTACAAAGGTTTTCTTTTAGAAGGTCATGAGCTAAAGGCGGAACAATTGTCAAATTATTGAATAAATTGTTAAATTGTTCTTTTGGAAATGAAAAGATTTCATTTGGTCAATCACAATTGTTAAGTAGTTAGAGATATATAATTATTTCCTTTCAGATTCCTCGCCATACTGTATAGTTGGCAGATCAAGTAATCGGCTATCTAGACGATAGCGATTATCTATTACGGGACCCATTGACCCAGCTAGCCGGACATTTATCCATTCGTTAAAATTAGCTGTGGAAGTATTGGTTTCAATTATCGTAACCTGTTCCTGGCGTCCAAAATTTTACTATAAATTCGGAACGGGTCACGATTATAACCGTCCTAAGGTGAATGATGTCAACGATCTCGTAATAGTTTAATGACGAGACATTGTTGGTACATTTCAATATGGTTGGAGTTCCTACACAGGAGTTTCTTCAAAGCCGCTTAATGATGGGAAAGGAGAAGCGGAAAGATTGATGTCATGAGATAAGAAGTGAAGGGAAGACAGTTTGACTAACAACGTTCTGCATTCATTTATACAAGCTGAACCATTGTGAATAATCTCAACATTCAAATCGTTACACATACTGACGAAATAGACGAATTTCCTTCAGTTTACCACAAACTATATCACACCAACAGACACGAATAATGTTCGGATTTTTGCGCTATTTCGTTGGTAAGCATTCGCTGCTCACCATAAAGAGAAGCACTCCAAGGACCTGACTTAACCAGCAGTTTCGAATAGCATTTTCAAAAAAAAGTATTTGTGACTGAAGCAGTTTCTGCACGCATGTGGATCATGATCTTCAATTTAACGTAATTTCTAAGTTGATCTCTCTAGCTGCTAACTTCTCACGAAATGAACAGAAAAGTCGTTCTTCCTGTTTTTATAAAGTTGGTAATATTTATCCAATAAAGGTGTTACGTCATTAACAAGCTTACACATGACGTGGATACGCAAATTAAAGTGAGCGCATCCACGTAAAAGAGACATCCCGATGAGAACTGAACTGATGTCTTCCTACTGAAAAGCTTGTCAGGAACGCTAATCGTTTTACTCAGCGACTTTTTCTGAATAACATGCACCGCTTTCGTCTTCAGGTCGCACATCGATCACGTTTTTGTCCAGTTTCCCCTGATCCACTGAGCAAATGCTGAGATAGCCCATTCTTATGTTTCTGGACGTAAATGTAGCTTCACTGTGCGCACGTTTTGTTGAGCACTCCTTTTGCTTGCAGTGGTAGGAGAAGAATTGATGTTCATTACTATTTTGTTAGCAATGCAGAAAAATCAAATCAGTTCATTTACTGTTGAAATTGATTTTCTATAACTCGGGAACAAACATTTTTCAAATTTTTATTTTTCTAAAATAATAATTATTTTCTAAATTCTTTTTTTCTAGTTTTTCAAATGTTGCTAATTTTGCGCTTTTTTTTCATTCTGAGCCACAAGAAAATGTGCGCCGATAATCTCTTTCCCCATATGTCATATACAGTTTTTTATAGTTTTCTGACCAAATAAACAAAAATAACATTGAACACATCGAAGTACATTTTGATAAAAATAATTCAAGATACGCAAAAACAAATCATAATGGTGTACGAAGATAACATTGTTTGCAAAAGATCCGCTAGGGACGTATATTCTGGTTCAGCAAATAGGTTTATCTGCCTACACTTTGGGAAACAAGGGTGTTAAGGTGTCGAAATAGTTCGGTTTCACATTCGTGATGTGGGAGAGCGAGTATCTTTGTTGAACGACATGTAAGGAAACGACTTCACTAGCTCGTGCAAGAGACATTTCTAGAAAGAAAACATTAAGGCTGTTAGCATACATTGGCGTTAAGCTTCTTTTCAACCTCAATTGTTTTAGGAAAATATATTTTACCTGCCCTGGGAATTATTCATGTTTCCGAGAACTTGTGCATGCGTGGATGTGTGCCACGCGCATCTCGCTCCTCTCCGGCGCGCCAAAAACAACTGGATAAAATATTGTTTCGGGGTTTAGAAACTTACGGCGATTGTCAATAACTAATTTAATAACTTTGCGATATGCGAAGATGTCTTACGTTGCAAAGCGATCCCAGTGCGTCTAGTTCGTCTGATAACTGTATAGAGCGATCTTTATAAGAATGAGGCCATTTTGACAGGTAGTACTGGCAACATAACTGAAGGCTCTGTGGTGTTGAATCCCAATCAGGATAGTATGGCGATATAACCTCCATGGACCCATGGTTGCCCAGCAATGCTAGTTGCTTTGCGACCTACCCTGTTGATGTGCATAACGTGTTTTTCTAACTGTATCGTGATGTACGATTCAATATACGAATATAATTTCTTCACTGGAACACTTATTTACTTCAATTTTGCTAACATGTGGTCGTTGTGTCCTTGATCCCATTAGACTTTCCTTCCTCCATTCGTTTGTTTCCAGTCGGCTAACTTGTAAATGGTCTCGACGCTTCCTTTTGTGATGTCCTCGTCCGACGAAAATATAGTGTGCAACGGTAAATAATTGAAATTAGGAAGTGCAGTGTTATGCGCTCTTCTGTAAAAATTCATTTTTTAATAAACATTATACTAAATTTACTTTTTATGTGATAAGTATTATGTTTATTTTAAAACCGAGTCTTGAATGTGTGATGCCGGTCCTCGTGTTTTGGCAGGTGGCGAGCTGCGAGGAGCTGTGACTGGGAGCGTTTCGTGGTTCTGTGCTTTGCGCTTTATTTTTTATATAATGACACGGTTGTGAACCATGGAAAGTAATGATGTCTTAACGAGAGCCATAAACACTTTACGAAGAGGCGTGGCTGAACAGCTGTCGCGGCGGAGGGATACTTCTCTGAAGTACATGTGATGTTCACTTGTTTAGCGAACTGTTACTTTGGCTCATTCTTACGCAGATTCTTCTATAACAGTGCGTGCTGACGGCAAATAGCTATTTTTGCGAAAAGCGATAATTTGAGGCGCCTTACGTGCATCGTGGCAATGCTTACTTCGGCCCGGTTCGGGAAAACGATGTCCTCTGATGGCCTGCGACGAAATTCGAGCACTTATTCCTTGTTTTTCACTTTGAATTTTCTTTGTACTTGTGCTCACAAGATTTAGGAGGAATAAAGTACTATTTTGGGCGCAGTTCTTTTGAAATGTACACCCTTTGTTCTCAATTTATACGAAGGGAAAGTTATAATTGTTTCTATTTGAAATTAGGCGTCAGTAGGCGTTATTTCCGCCGTCCATGTGTGAACATAGGGTGACATTGTGGTTCACACAAGCGGCAGCGCAGTACGCATTATGTAAAATCGAGTCTCACAGTGTGAGTATATTGGCCAATATAGGTTTTGAAATGAAGCAAGATATCGATGATTTGATTATTAATCCTCCTTCCGATAAGAATTATGAAACGCTAAAAATGGCGTTAATTAATCTTCTTTTTCTGAAGAATTGCAGGGTGTCCGAAAAAGGCTGAAGTAGGCGATCCGACACAATTCCTTTAACACATTAGATCGTTAGTTGGAAATAAAAAAAAAAGATTGCAGAATGATACTTGGCGCTTGATTTGAGCTCAGAGACTCCGACATCAAGGCGTGTCTCTCTATAAAGTCACTAAATTAACAGATAATGTCATGCGAGGTTATTACAAAAATTCGACAATTAACGTCCTCAATTACTTTCACGGTGATCACTGCGGTAGAAAAGAACTTCAATTCCAAGTAGAAGACTGTAGACCAATTAGATTATATAAATTAATGATTTCAAAAAAACTTGCATGTAAAGTATAACTTGCATTTTAGTTCACGACAACATACAAATTTAAACATACAAACTTCAACATACAAACTTGTATTACTAACAGAAAGCAGCATCGTGCATAAATATAAAAAATGTAATGTTTCTGTTCACGGAAAGTATGTGAGACATTCGTTGTCGACGGCAGATTCTCAAGTTTTGGAAGCAGATTCTTTGTACATGACCCAGGAACCCATTATTTTTTGACAAGTACAGGCCCTGGTCTTTCTTCTTTTTTCACTTCGTATATGTGACAAAACTGCCTTCTGAGATATAGCAAATAGAAGCAAAAAGTTCCTAAGTTATCAACGTGGGTCATTTTTCTCTTAGAAAGGGAATGCGTAGATTTTCTCATGAACTTTTTAATTACAGATTTCGACATATTTTTCGTCGAAGTAGATTTTTGCACATTTTATAAATGCCATACTACACATCGTATTGACTAGACGACCAAATCACAGGTTAATCTGTTAAATGCACGAGGGATGACACGCATCGAACTATAATGTACCGATCCAATGGTGGATGTCATTGATTTCCTCAACAATATAGTGTAATAACCACGCCGACTACTTCAGGGAAGTTTAAAAGTCGAATGAAATTTCAGGTAAAAATTTCCTGGACCATTGCATCTCAGTCGGACAGCTCGTGGGCCTTCCCAATACATGTGGTAAAAGAAACACCTTTAGTATGGAGGGAGTGCTCGTATTTCTTTGTTTTAACTCTCGTACAATTCCCGATCGCTACTTGGTTCGGCATTTCGCAGACTGCAAATGCATCTGTACAAGGATGCTCTTATTTTTCATCAATCGATTTTTATGAAGATATTTGATTGATCCCAAATCCCGATTTTCCACAAGGATGTGCAAAAGTCATCGATTATCACTACTCTCGGATTATTCGAGTTTCTTTCTCTGGGTTTTGGATTAAAAAAATCAGATAAAACGTTCCAACGTTGCATTGACCTGAACCTGAAGGAACTTGAGATGGTTTCCCATGTATTGATGACATCATGTTTACTCAAACATTTCCAAAATGTCTCAATTATCTGCAGCACGTTTTCGAGCGATTGCATAAGAATGGGAAACTGCTTAATGTGGATAAATGCGCTATGGAACGTAAACAAATATTCTTTCTTGAACAGACTTCGTCATGGTAAGGTTTTGCTCCAACACCGTCGAAGGAACTGCATTATAAAGACATAGCAATTTCCCCAGCCCACGCCTATGAAAATTACGTCAATATTTTGGCATGATAATTTTGATCATGCCGGCGAAAGTTACAATTTTCCAAGTACCATTATTTGTTAGTTTGAAACTATCGATGTATAATGCTCAAACTGAAACAGAGAACTCCTAATTGCTTATCAAGAATGTAAAACGTTCCACGCCGAAGCCTAAACATTTCGTCATCCAGAATTTGCGGTTTCGTTGGGTGAGCTTACAAACGCACCTTCGGCAGTTGGCAGAAGAACCATTGAGTTTCTTTTCGAGAAGACTGATCTCAAAGCAAGCTAAATGGCCAACATTCCATAGAGAACTTTATGATGTTTATATTGCGGTCCAACATTAAAGATACGGATTAGAACATTTTACAATATTTGCTGATCATAAACCTTATAATATTTTTGTTCCTGCTGATGAAAGAAGCAATTAACTCCCATGCAAAACAATTAGATATTTGAAATATTTTTGTCTCAATTTTTAGCGGAAAAGCTATGTTGAGGTTTCGTTGCTTTAAAGATTTTGGAAGAGCGTTTTGAAGACAAAATTATGAAAAAAGTTCATCTTGTGGCGGCGATATTTCGTCTTGGTTGATGCAACACATCGCTTGTAGAGATCAGAAAGCAGGTACAGCAACTTTATACGATGAACAATATTGTAAGCACAGAAAGAATTAAAATATTGCCTTCAGCCCTAAAAACGTTAATAAGTTAGGATAGCACTTGCCCGTTGTTCATTTTCTTTTTGAGTTTATAATACTGTGCGAGGAAGTCCTGCTCCATACAGACTAGTGCTTTTCACGCAGGAATCCTGATCACAGAAAGTACATCTATGGTTAACTGACAGTTAAGGGACTATGTGGTTAACGGACGTTACATTTATCATTCAGACGCATTTCTTCTTCTTTGGTCCCTAGCCTCCCTTAACCTGTTTTCTTCCGTGGGTGTCACTGGACTCGGTACGTTGAGCAGAACATGCTTCCAATTCTGGTGGTTGATGTCTAGGTCCCTGGCACCGCTGGTGTAGAGACGGCGGATCTTCAGATGTTCTTTGCTGTTCCTGAGCCAGATTTGTTTTTTGTTGCCGTTCGCTGGATCGTCCACTGAGTTGGTCGTCATTACCAGAGGAGTTGGTGCGGTGATCTGTGGTGCTCACTCAACAGACACAACCAAACCACTGCTATCGCCGTTTTTGAATGTACTTTTCGATGGTTGCTTGGTGGTCGCACCTTACACGTAAGACGTCTTTTCGAACATGGTCGCGAATGGAAATTCCCAATAACTGACGTAGGCATCGCATTTGGCAAATCTCGAACTTCCTGAGGCCAGATTTGAAGAGCACCCACGTCTCAGAAACATAGAGTGGTATTGCGAGGATGAGTATCCGAAAGACGCAGATTTTGGTCTTCAGAGAGATATTCTCCGTCTTCTGTAGGCACCATTTGAGCGAGGCGAACGCAGTTTCTGTCTGACCAATACTGCTGTTGATTTCTACCAAGGACGTCAATTTCTTTGCTTGAATCCGCAATCCCAAGGTACTTAGACTCTGATATCTGTTCTAACAAGACTCCTGACAGACAATTGACCTGTGACCCACCAGTTGCCATGTTGCTTAACGCATGCATTTATAAACACTAAAGGATAAAAACTGTTTACAAACGGAAAAAAAACCATTAACTTGTTATTCGCTTCGCTTCTGACTCACCATTCGACAAACGCCTGTGAAACAGTCGCGATGAAATTGATGGAATTTCTGACTTGTGTGAAATTCTGCTCTCATGGAATTTGTCGCAGCCGGAACGCTGTGCTGCGATGTTTTGGCCAACTAACGAAAAATGTGCTTTTTGCACATTTTTAGTCTCCTGACAAACTTTTTTAAGGATTCCGTGTTTTTGAGAGATTTAATACACCATATGGAACGCGCGCGAATCAAAGACGCGCCAGTTTAGAATCGATTGTACCCACGGACGTCTTCTGATCGGCGTTCCAGAGGTCAGACGCTGAATTTAAATGCAAAATGCCCTGTATGAAGAAGCCATATTCGCGACACAGATGTCAGAGCTGACGCCCTCTCCAGGAAAAACACAGTACGTCATTACGAGATCATTTTTAGATTTCCACGATCTACCATGTCTACTAGGAATCGACGAAGAAATTAGGCCTCATTGCTTCTACATCAACGTCACTCCAGTTACGTCAAAGAGAGATTCCCAATCACGTACGTCCAATATTGTGCAATGTAACTAGTGCCGTAACATTTACGCCCACAATGCGGGCGGGCTCAGGTAAAACAGTGCCTACTTTTAGGCTGAAGGTTTTGCAATTGTAAGAAATATTATTTACTTGATACTTTCTCTGATACTTTGCGATAGTTGATACAATAAAATATTAGAAACTGCATCTTCCAGAAAAATGCTTTTTGTCCGCTTCGATACCTTACGTAATTATGTTTCTAAATACATAAATAAAGGTAAACAATTCATTTGGGTTTTATTAAGTCTAATTTTCTTAAAATTAATATAGGCAGAATTTTCCACGATTGGTTATTTCGTTCATTCATCTCGTTAAGCTATTGGGTTAGTACGATTTACAATAGCCCGTAAATAGCCTCAACTCTGCGACATTCATGTTGGGATTGTATATTTATATAGAAATATTTCTTGCTGGCCGTTGATAGTTTCACACGATGGCCCAAAGTCATTCCTATGCACAAGATCGCTACAGAAAAAGTGGCATTTGCTTATCTTTGTGGATTGCTGGATTTGGGATTCCGCATTTTGTTACAATGGATGAATTCGAATACCATTTCTTTCGTAAAGTGTACCAACTGTGAGTTAAACATCACTTCACCAACTGGCATCCGTGGAGCAACGGGATAGTGGAACATTTTCCCCGTTCGCAGGGCGTTGCAAGACTGCCAATTCATGAGACGAGATTATACTAATATTGTTGAGGTATGCTTCTTGATCCAAATTAAAAGTATCTTCTGAGGAGTTAGTCAACGATCCCTGTTTATGATTTCTCACAGATGTTTCCAACTCTTACGTCCTCGGCCTTCCATAATACTGTTACCACATACGCGCCGAAATTCATTCAAATTTAACACCAATCTTCATGAATTATCTCTCGTTTTACGTACGCATATGAAGAATTGAGAACTTGTGGAACCACGAAACCATAAGAAACGAACAATAAGAAACATGTATTCCAAGATTTGTCTATCTGTTCGATTATTTTCATGCCAAAAAAGGATGTAGAAAGAACTCAGCAACTACATATTCCTGTCCACATTTGACGCTATTACGAAATTATATAGTGCGGAAAATTTTGTTGAACGAAGCAACCATAAGTCTTTGGATCGTAGCAAACGACGTTTATTATTACTGGCAATACTAACACGCATGTTCTTTCTTCAAACGCTGTACCACTGTCAGACAGACGATCGCATAAACGTTGTAATGTTATTTTGAGCCTTTCTTACTTTAGAGTGGAATTGAATCGACAGAAGCAATGTCCTGGTATTATCTCTAAAGCGGATAAATAAATCCTGCTTGGTGTAATAGGAAAGGAACAGTGAAAAGAGATTGTTGATAGCAACGAATGGCGGGTGAAGTCTAGACGGTTCCTCTAATGACTTTCCCTCTATAATAAGTTATGAGTTGGTCTTGAACCAATGAAAGTGTTATGCTTTCAACATGCTTACAATGTATGTGGATGCGCAAGCACCAAGTGAATCTCGTAAAATAAATCACTTTCTATAAGGTATGAGATTTTTCAGATGTATCTGACATACTATATGTTAAAAAAGAAGTAATGTTAAATAAAGGTTTGTAGTAATAGTTGTTTTGAATAGTCTGCTCTGATAAATTCAAAACTTTAATGTGCAACACATACAATGCAAAAAATGTTAACGATTTGAAATTGTGGAAAAGCATGATAACCAAAAATATCTCACCATTTCAAATACAGTACATTCAAAATATGAAAATATGAATAAATATTTTTTGTCCAAATAATATACAACGCCACATTCTCACAAATCTACGAAATGTTAAATGTATTATTTGTTGGAAACCAGATCACAAGGTATATCAAATTTCGTAATTTAAACTCACCAGCAGCATGTTTGATCATGTCGAAACAAACAAAATATGGAGAGGGAAATATGTACGAAGTACATTTGCGAAAATAAGTCCATGATTCGTAATTTTTCTTGAAGCATAATGAAAATGTCACGCTTACGAATTACAACTCACGTTGAGTCGAGGAGAAATAACGATAATCACACTGGATCTCATATACATGATGTTGATTCAATATTTTGAAGACCACTGACAACAACCACTGTTCTGTTCTTAAGATAACAGATCACGGATTTAAAGTCGTGTATGAAAGATATTCAGTTTATGCTGTTGGAAGGGATGGAAATTATGTGTTCAAAGTAAAAACTCAGCTTTTTATTCCACGACAGAGGAGATTTATAATAATGATAAGCCGTAGGAGAATGGTTTATTGCAAACATCAAGAACGTGAGATTTTTGGTGAAATAGACTCTAGTAGTACAGATTTGATGAAAAACTACCGACGTGAAACGTGTTGTTAGACCAAAATATTTTATATCATTCATCTCAAATATTGATCTATTTGGGTATTACCATCAACGTTGATAAATTTTTCTGTGAATAAAACTGTAAGATTTTAAGATGAGATCATTTCAATTTATTGTGGCATTGATAATACAATTACAGCGGCACTGAATAGTATTCTAATAAAAATGTCGCACTCTTGCGTGATTGGGGGAATTATATTCAATTAATTATCGGGTTGACGAATCTATTTCAACATTTCAGAAAAGCAAACAACACTTAGCAACGGCTACTGCACACATAGCAACAACTCATTCATCTGTAATTGCACGCCCCGAAATCGTAATCTATTTTAGACAAGCTGTTGGGACTGAGTTGCAGAAATACGTTAGTTATACATAGAAATGATTCAAATATTTCTGGAAAAGGCTAAATCCACCTCATACTAAATGGCCTGCACTTTACAGAGAATTTGTATGAACACAAAATACAAATTGTTATTTTCTCCATTTAATTGAAGGGCAACCATTCACAATCTTAACTGGTTACCTTTGATAATACGTATTTACACCTACTACTCTTAAAAGTAAATTTGCATCAGCTAACGACGTATCACTTATTTATTCACCTCATTTAATCGATTCTCATTGTTAACAAAAAGGAACTTTGTGTCATACAAAACTAACGTTAACAAACACTTGATTCATGCGCGTCAACGACACAATTCTCAACAGGTTTCGAAGCTGAAAAATTCGAATCAAAGGGTCTTCAAAAAGAAACAGAACTTTCCAAAAAGCGAGCGAACCTGCAGAGGGAGTGCATCTAGTGCCAGGTTGAGATAGCAAACTGCCATTTGCTCCATTTTGCTGTATATCGAAGAGATACATCCGTGGAAACGTGTGAAAGTGTACTCGTACAAGCAATTCGTCAGATTAGAGCCAAAATAACTATCAAAAACTCGAAGAACATTGCGCGCGTGTGTGTGAAAGTTTGCTGCAAAAAGGAGCTAAAACCACAAAATTCAACATCGTACGCTTCCCCAAAAAATTTCCGATATGATGTTTATTTCCGAAACTTCTCACAACGGAATTCTCAGAAAAGTCAGTAAACTAAAAATAAATATTTATCTGGTTTAGATGAATTTCCGGATTTTTTATTAAAAACTTGTGCACCTGCCTTTATACATCCGTTAACTCACATTTTCAGTGCTTCTTTTTGTACAGGAATATTTCCGAATATTTTCAAAGCAGCAAATATTAAGCCACTTTTTAAAAAAACGGAACAAAAGTGAAGTACAAAATTACTGGCAAATTTCTCTTTTGTCAGTTTTCTCAAAAATACTAGAGAGGCTTTTCTACTAACGAATTGAAACTTTTCTCAGGAAAAACAGAGCGATTTCAGACTCACAACACGGTTTTAGAAAATACTCTTCCCCCATACGTCATATACAGTTTTTACTGTTTTTTTGGACCAAATGAATAAAAAATAAAACTTGGCAAAAATTTTACAAATACATTTTAATTTCTTCTCTAAGAATATTTATTTATTTTTTATTTAATTACCCATAACAGGGCAAAGCCCCAATTGCGGTAGGCATTACTAGGAAAAATATACAAAACATACACAATAATAAAACAGAGTTTCAAATGATATAACAAAACTAAATTACAGAAGTCCAATTACAAGAATACATCTTTTTGCAAAATTGATAAAACATAACACACCAGTAAGATAAACAAAAATGGAAACATATCTTCAAAACAGCCATTACAAAAAAGGAACAGAAATGAGTATAAAAAATGAAAATAATACAAAAATGGAAAACGCATCTACAGAATAATCGGAACATAATAGCGAGCAATATTTAACACAATAAATCCACATTCAGTGATCATTCAATATTTTATTTAATTTCTCTTTATATTTTAGCAAAGAAAAACTAAAGTCTAATTCCCACACTCCACTGAGTTCATTGAATTTTGAAGACATTCTCAAGAGTGGTGAATATTTGTGAGATGTTGTATTTGGTTTATTGAAATATAATAATTCTCGTCCTCTTAAATTTGATACTCGTGCATTAAATGACAATTGTGACAGCAATTCACTGCTATTTGATAGACCATTAACTATTTTAAATAAGAACAATTGTTCAGCAAAGACTCTTCTATTGGCAAGAGTAGTTAGATTGAATTCTTTAACTAAAATCGTATAAGCAACTTCATAAGCAGATTGATTGAACTTTTTGTAGTATAAATACCTCGAGAATCGTTTTTGAATTTTTTCAATTTGGTTACTTAGTGATATGCAATGAGGAGACCAAATAACTGAAGCGTATTCCAATCTGGCGCGCACAAGACAATTAAAGAGGAGTATTAAACTTGAGGTGTTATTGAAATTTTTGGAATTTCGAATAATAAAGCCAAGATTTTTTAATGCATCATTAGTTACATTAAATATGTGTTTATGGTAAGTCAAATTATGTTGAATAGTAACACCTAAGTCTTTTACAAAATATACACGTTCTAATGATTCATTATTCATTGAGTAACTTGTTCTTAGATATGCTTCATTTCGTGTATAAGTAATGAAACAACATTTTTTAATATTAAAGTACAAATCATTCTCTACGCTCCATCGGTAGACGTTATTAATATCAGCTTGCAATTTGTTTGAATCATTTTCATTTTCAATTGATTTATAAATTTTCAAATCATCAGCAAAAAGTAAACATTTTGAATAGTGAATTACATTAGGCAAATCATTGATATAAATTAGAAATAATAGAGGTCCGAGATTTGAACCTTGAGGCACTCCAGAATCAGTTTTATAAAGGTACGATTTGTGTAGATGAAATTTAACATATTGCTCCCTATTTGTTAAATACGAATTCATTAAGTTCAACATTTGTTTTGAAAATCCGAAAAAAGAAAGTTTAGATAAAAGTTTTTTGTGATTAATCTTGTCAAAAGCTTTAGAAAAATCTGTGTAAATTGTATCAACCTGAACTCTACGTTCTAAATTGCTTGAAACATACTGAACAAAATTTACAAGATTTGTGGTAGTGTATCTACCAGTAATAAAACCATGTTGGTAATCAGATAAGTAGCATTTAACATACATTATTTGTTCAAATACTTTAGCAGGAGAGGAATTTATTGAAATAGGTCTATAATTTTCAATTTTTACATTAGTACCAGACTTAAGTATTCGACATACACTAGTAAGTTTCCATTTCTTTGGAAATTTTCCAATTTTTAAAATCAGATTGTAAATAATGTGTAAGGGATATGATAACGCATCATAGCAGCCTTTCAATATAAACGGTGGTAAACCATCAGGACCGCTACACATTTTAGGTTTCAATTTTTTTATAGCAATTCGAATTTCATCAAATGTGATGTTGATGTTAAATGTGTTAGCAGTGCCCAAAAGAGAAGAATCAAGAATATGGTCATTGATTGCATCATGGGAAACAAACTGATTTGAAAAAAGTGGCAAAGCTATTAGCAATATCGTCATCACTATTTAACGGAATATTTTTAAAAGTCATAACGTGAGATCTGCGAGAATTTTTAATCTTTTTCGATTTAATATAGTTCCAAAATAACTTAAGATTATGGATGAAACCTTTTTCAAGATTTTTAATATAATTTAGATAAGCGTCATTGATCAATGACTTCGTTATCCTTCTTAATTCTTTATATTTATGTAGATTGTGTGGAGAGAAATTTGATCTCTTGCGATAATACTCTTTAACTTTTAAATTTAGAATGATATCTTTCGTAAACCAAGTAGGATAATATTTTTTACTGTTAATTTTTTCTTAGGAACATACTTATCCATGATACAGTTCAAACTATCGTAGAAGAAATCAATGGCTTCATCAGGGTCTTCAAATTCTTTAAGTTCATTCCATTTAACATGTTTAATACTACAAACAATTTCTTTAAAGTTAGCCCTTTTAAAGTCTGGAACAGTAATAGGAGTAGGTTTTAATGTTATGTTATGTTGGCTGCCTTTCATATATAGTTTGATTTTAATTGATGGATGATACTTATCTTCTTTTAAAATGGGTTCCGCGCATTTAGAGATCTCTAAACAATTTGATATGTTAGTTAGAATTAAATCAAGGGTTTTGGAATATTCGTTGAGAACATTATTAACTGATAGTAAATCGTGTAACGCTAAAAAGTTAGCGAGAGATCTTTCGCTAGGACTACCATTTAATAAATTATCTGCAGAATCAGTTACATTAGACACATTGAAATCACCAATTATTATAAGTTTAGCATCAAACACGTTAGGGAGATTTGAAACAGATTCGTAAAATGACTGATAACATTCCCTTCTAGAATTAGGGGGAAAGTACACATTGACAAAGTAAAAATTACTTCTGTGAAGAGTTACTTTTAAAGCAATCGCTTCAAAATCGACATTATTTATTTCAAATTCAGTTATGGCAAAATCATTACGTACTGCAATTAGTACTCCTCCTCCTCTTTTGATTTCCCTGTCTTTTCGAAAAACATTGTAATCATTAGTAAATAGTTCACAGTTGTAGATTGATTCTGATAACCACGTTTCCGTTACAAATACAAGATCATAATTGTGGCCAAGAATATTAATATAAAAGTCATTTACCTTTGTTCTGAGTCCACGAACATTTTGGTAATAAATTAAAATATTATCCTCTATTATATGCATGTTCTTTTAATTTAGTTATTGCCTCAACACTGTTTGGAATATGAACAGACTGATCACCTTCACGTATCTTGAGTTTGATATTTCCCGCATTATCAACCCACAGGAAGGCATAATCTCGTTCATTCTTTAATCTTCTAGCTTGAGATAAAACTAATTTACGAAGAGGAGTAAGACTCTGGTTGATGTAAATGGGATTATTATTTGATCCGCCTAGATGACTCATGTTGAAATTTCTTTTCACTTTTCTTCTTTGGAGAAACGTGTCCTTGTCAATTCTTCTAACAAATCTTACAATTATTCCCCCTGAAGTAGAATGTTGTAGTTTTTTCATACGATGGCACGTATCAATCATTTCATCTTTCACTTCAACGTTTAGAGCACGACCAATGTCTTTAACAATTTCAACTGGATTCTCGTTAGTAGTTTCCGGAACTCCATATATTTCTAACGTATTTCTTCTCCCGTATTGGTTTAGTTCATCTAGCTGTCCTATGAGGACTTAATAAGTTGCACGCTCGGTTACGATTAATTTAAGCCTTTTGAACACGGCAGAATGTCGTTTGGTGTTGATTCCAGCTCTGTACGATCTTCCATATGAGCAGATAATGACCATGGTGAAAGTGTTCCCACTGTGATTCGTGGAAATCGTCCTTTAGTTGAAGTTTATAAATATCGAGAAGTTACGGACGAAGTGGAGCTCGGCTGGATCGTGCATTAGGATTGTGCCATCAAATTTTGCATGACAAACTTGAGATGCGTCCTGTCCGTGCAAAATTCGTTCCACATTTATTGACTGACGATCAGAAACAGACCCGTGTTGTAATCAGCCAAGAACTAATTGCCACCTCCAATGACAATGAGAACTTTCTGAGAACATAGTAATTGGCGGTGAGACGTGAGTTTATGACTACGATATTGAAACGAAAGTGTGGTCATCGAAGAGTGGGCAAACGCTCTGTTCGTTCAAAAAAGCATGCCTGAATCGGAAGAAAGTGATTATGATTGTGATTATTTTACCAAAAGACATTGTCCATCAGGAATTTGTTCCACTTGGTCACATGGTAAACATGCAAGTATACCGGGCATTTCTAGCGCGTTTGAAGGTAGCTGTGTGAAAGATGCAACACGGTGGGAGGTTCCGTGCTGCGAATGCAACTACATACGGGATCAATAAGGGTTTCAGGGGATTGTTTCTTTTGAGGCAAATGAAAAGCAATGCAAACTTGTGAATGAATTTAAATTTAACCTTTGATGTATAGATAATTGTACAAGTAATTTAGTAGTAAGCCGGTGGACCTATAAATGTTTATACTGTTTGTTAAGAACCTTCTTACAAAACCAAAGTGTAAGACATCAGAGTATATAGGAGTGTCGAATGCAACTCGGATCATTATTTGCTGAGGTCAAAATTGTGTCTTCCATTTGTGAATAAAACCCAACAAACTGATATTCAAGACACACCATTCGGCATACAAATCCCGAAATATAAACTTCAACTTCTAACTGACTCATCAATAAATTTTCAGTATAAACTCTGACTCAGTGGAAAGCTATCAAATATAGATTACACAACTACCCAATCTCTCTACGACGGAATAGTAAGAACTATCCATGAAGCTGCATAAGAGAGCCTTGGAGGAGCAGGGAGACATAAAGGGAAATAAGTGATATGTGGTGGAATAGGTCTATAGAAAAGAAGGTAAGAGAGAAAGAAAATGCTTATCGAAAATGGCTAACTACTCACGATTATGACGAGAAAAAGATGTACAGTCAAATAAGTAGGGAAACAAGAAAGGAAATTATAAAAGCTAAGAATGCTGCTTGGGAAAAGAAATGTGGAGAATTTGACCAATGCATTGGCAGTACCAAAGCAAGATAGGCTTGGAAATTTACAAAATATCTAAGAACAAATGAGAACCAATATTCAGCCTTACAAATTATAAACAGACAACAATGGAAGCATATTATCAAGAATTGATGAAAGAAGAGAAAATAATTCATGAATGTTTACAATATTAACCTTCCAGCGGGCGCGTGGGCGTAAATTTTACGACAGCAGATTTTTTGCATTAGTGGTATTCCTTGCAGGTACATTTAGTGATGCATTTCTGCAGCCACTATATAGTTTGCACGCGATATTCAGTTTTTGTAACGCTGTATTCGGGACAGGTGTATAGTGACGTAAACTTTATGTTGCGCGCCTGCTGTTGTTCTGAAATATTGTATTATAAATTGGCTTAATCGAAATTTTGTGTAAAACGTCTATAGAAAGAATGCATGTAAATGAAATTCAGAATATTCTACAAGAGCTGTCTGATCGGATGGAAGATCATATATTGTATAGTGATAGTGTCAGTGACCTGAGTATTGAAAATATAGCTGAACATCAGCACGATACTGGATCGGAACAAGAGCTTTCTGATACTAAATACGAATGTTTATCAACGGATATGTTTTTTGGTAGTAAATAGCATTCTTAGATATTATAATGCGACATAAAATTGTATTGTTCTACAATTTCTTTGTTTTATTCAAGAGTTATTGAATAACGTAATATTTGCGACTCGCGCCTGCTGGTGTGAAAAATTTTACGCGCGCTCTCTCGAAGGTTAATAAGGGAAATAGAGATAATGACATGGAAGTAATTACGCCTTGAAATGGATCTTGTAGATGTGGAAGAACAGAGCCGCCTTAGAGCTGGACGCTCGTGTACTGATATTTTTAGTATCGGACTAGTGACCGACAAACGACTTGCCCATAATTTACAAACTCGTAGATTTAAGAAAAACCTACGACAGTCCCATTAAATAAACTCTGGATGGCAATGGAGAAACAATATGTTAAGGCGTACCTATTGAAAGCTGTTAAAGACCCGTACAGCAGAAATGCAAGTCAAAGTTGGAAGAAACCTTTCTGAACCATGTTCTGTCAATAACGGCAAGGGTGTTTCATAGCTCCTACTCTGTTTAAATTATATTTAAACGAAGTTTTAAAAAAATTGGGGGAGAAAATGTTGCAATCTGGGTGTAAAAATTGACGATTCCATGCTTTATTCTCTTAATTATGCAGACGACCAAGTTATCTTCGGTCGAAGATGATATTTTGTATATGTTGCGAAAACTTTGTGAAGAGTACTTAAATTGAGGGCTGGAAATAAATTTTAATAACACAGTCTATCTGGTTGTAGGAGGAGAAGCCAAGATTCTGTATACCCAATGGACCAGACTTGAAATCCTGACAGAATATTGTCTATCTAGCGACTCGAATAGCAGCAAATGGGGATAGTACACAAGATATTCAGAGTAGAATATCAAAAGGCAAAGTAGCTATAAGGCAATTACACCCCTTATTACGGAACCAAACTCTAAGCAAGAATGTTAAAAGAAGATTATGTAAGACTATCGTAGAGAGTATTACCACATATGGGTCTGAAGTTTGGGAAATATCGAAAGGTAATTAGAATTAACTTACAGCAATGGAAATGGACCATTGGCAAAAAAGCTGTGGATTGACATTGTCAAAACGTAAGTGTTTATATATATATATATACACATAATATATATATATATATAATTATACACACATACTGTATAATTTAATATGGTGTTTCCATGATTACATTAGGTCTGTTACTCTATTCAATCGTATGTAGTTTACTAATAGTTCTAATAAAATCTTATTAAAAGGTATCTTCTACACTCTATTTGTTACAAGTTATTAGACTTATTTACTGAAATAGACTGTCTTCTCATACAAGAGAAATTCGACGTAGATCCTAACTTGCCTGAAGCTAAACTTCAATGGGAACATTGGTACAGAAGATTTATGAATTTTTCTTCAACTCAAACGGATTCAGATAAGTTTAAACTACTTTTTAATTATGCTTCTGCCCATGTTGATGAACACATAAGGGACTGAAGAACATTTAATGGCGCTGTATCGATTTTAAAAGGTCTCTATGTAAAACCTTTCAACGAAGTTTACAATCGTCATAAATTATCCATTCGTTACCAAAATTCAGTTGATCTATAATATCGAAATCTTCAAGCATCGGCTAAAGATTGTAATTTTAAAGCAGTTACCGCTGAATAACATCGTGATAGTTTAGTACAAAATATTTTCATACGTGGTCTATCTTCTTCGCACATCAGGTAGCGCTTCCTTGAAGACCCGATACTCAATTTAAATGATGCTTACGAGAAAGCACGATCTTTGGAAATGGCAGCGAAACACTCAATTTGTTATGAACAATTTCCTTTTATGGATTAAACTGCTCAAAGTCAACAGGAAATATGCATGCAGTCTACCTCTAACTCAGACCCTATACTTGCGGCTTCTGTTAAAAAAAATGCTTTTCGTGGATGTCATGTTCGGAATAAATGTCCTCCTCGGAATGCTGTATGTAAACTTTGCCATAAAAAGGGACATTTTGCCAGGATGTCTCTCAAGTAAATGGAACGCTAACGAAATACAATCTGCTTCACTAGTTACAGCTAACTGTACTTCTTCTATGCCTCTGGTTTAAGTAAAACCATTATTCCTACTGAAGTAAATGGTAAACTCAGAGCTCTTATTGACACTGGAAGTTCGAGTAGTTTTATTGATCAAAAATCTACTCGAGTTGAATATAGTTGTAGTTCCCTGCAGAGAAGAAGTGTCTATGGCCTCAACTACACTTCGTTCTACTACTATTGCTCAGTGCCTGGTAGACCTTTATATGTCAGGTCACCTTTATAAAAATGCACTATTGTCTGTTCTTCGTAATTTATGTTCTGATCTAATAATTGGACATGATATACTTCGAGAACATTCTGGCACTGAGATCAAATTTCGAGGATCTAAGGCACCTATCAATATTAGTGCTCTCGCTACTGCTAATATCGAGGCAGTAAGCCTTTTTGAGAATCTGACACCTGATTGTAAACCTATCGCGATAAAATCTCATCGATGTACAGATAGTGGTGTGAAATTTATTAAAAATGGAATTGACAAACTCTTAAACGAAGATATAATTGAAAAATATATGTCGCCTTAGCGAGCACAAGTATTAGTAACGTCCACAGATAACCACAAGGAACGAATGGTTGTTGATTATTCGCGAAATCGTTTTATTCTTTTACCTGCCTATTCTTTTCCCCGCATGATATTGTAAATAAGTTGCACAATATCATTTTCACAATCGATTTACGTAGCGCTTATCATCAAATTCCAATCTGCAAAGATAGCCAATATCCATGATTTGAAGCTGATCACCAGCTTTTTCAGTTCAAAGGAATTCCTTTTGGTGTCACTAATGGAGTTGCTGCTTTTCAGAGATGTGAATTGACATCATAAGAAATTAAAAACTAACTGACATATTTGCATATCTTGATGATGTGACAATATGTAGAATGATATGAAACATGATATAAATCTCAAAAGATTTATGGAAGTTGTTCAGAAGTACAATGTAACGTTAAATTATGAGAAAAGTTCTTTTTCCCTGTAGACAATAAGTCTACTAGGATATAAAAATTCTCAAAATATCATCCGACCTGGTCCAGACAGAACAAAACCTCTCAAAAATGTTTCACCTTGAAAGGATACAGCGTCTCATAAAAGAGTAGTAGGCATGTTTACTCACTTTTCTTCTAATATTCCTCGACTTTCACAGAAGATAGTTCCTCTCTCTCGTAGCGGTTTTCCTCTTTCTCCTGAAGCTCTCAAATCATTTCATGACCTCAAGGAAGATATTGAAAATGCTGCGTTAGCTCCAATAAATGATGAAATCATGTTCACAGTTGAAACAGATGCATCGGATGACACTATCGCTGCTACACTGTCACAACCAAGTCGTCAAATTGCTATTTTAAAGAGTTCTTTCACAGTCTGAGCGAAGACATTCATCGGTGGAAAAAGAAGTTTATGTTATCATTGAATATACTTGTAAATGGCGTACTTTTTTGTTAGGACATTTTCGTTTAATTACTTAACAACGCTCAGTAGCGTTTATGTTTCATTCAAAGGGGTCGATCAAAATAAAGAATGAGATGATTCTTCGGTGGCGAGTAAAATTATTTGATTTTAGTTACGATATAACTTAATAGACCAGGAAAAGAAAAGACAATGTGGCAGGTGACACGTTTTCACGTATTTGTTTGTCAGTTTCTACAGATAATAGACGTCTCTTAAGTCTTCATAATTTACTCTGCCATCACCCGCATGTACCATTTGGTGCGTAGCATTTGGTACGTACCATTTGGTGCGTAGCAATTATCCTTTCTCTTTAGATGTCAAGAGAGTAATTTCATCTTGTCCAATATGTGCAGAAGTAAAGCCGAAATTTTTCAGACATGAAGGAAAATTTATTAAAGCTACATCTCCATTCAAGCGTCTTAATGTCAATTTTAAGGAGCCCCTTCCCTCTTCTACTCGAATATATGTTCGAAACTTGTTACAGGTTAACTATAGTAGATGAATTTTTAAGATACCCATTTGTCATACCATGTCCTGGTACTTTCGCCAATAGTGTTTTAGTTGCGTTGAAAAATGTATTTGCTCTGTTTGGTATCCTGGCTTATATCCACATATGACAGAGGTGCTTCATTTCTTTCTTAGAAAGTAAAAACCTACCTAAATGAAATTTGAGTTGCAATTAGTAAAACATCTCCTTACAATCCTCACGGAAATGGAAGTAGAAAGATATTAGTACAGCGGAATAACATGAAAGAATATTGAATCGGCATAGAAATCGCAATGAAAGCCTTCAACTCAATGGGAATCAGTCCTTCCTGAAGCTCGTAATTTGCTTCGCTCACTTCTACGTACTTCAACAAATTTCACACCCCATGAAAGAATGTTTCGACATACAAGACGTTCATGCAATGGACAATAAATACCTTCGTGGCAACTTCAAACGGGACCTGTGCTCTTACGAAGACAACGCCTTTCAAAATATGAGCCTTTGGTAGAAGTAACTACTTGATAGTATTGCTGAGTGTGTTCCCATAAAACTACCAGATGGGCGAAAAATTACTGTTTCCACACGACATTTAGCTCCCGTTGGACAAATTACTCCTATTGCTAATGAGGAATCATCTGTTGAACCTACAGCACCGGAGATTACAAGTAAAACGCTTTCGTCTGGTGATGACTTTGGTACTTCTGAGACAACAATGCTTTCTTCTGGTGATGACACTGGTACGGCTGTCAAAGATACTCCCCCTTCAAGTGAAGTTTATTCTATATCTTTGCATCCTCATGTGACATCACCATGAAGAAGCTCCAGAATAAAGAAGGCGCCGACTTATTTAAAAGATATTTATATTTCGATAAAATAAAGTGGAGGAGAAAAGAGGAGATTCTTCATTCTGGAGCTTGGGGGTGGCGGCCAAGAATGTTGGCCGCGCGGGTAAAGCAATTAAGGGCTGCGCTCAGGGAACGCATTTTTTCGTGAGATTGGTCGCGAGATTGAACTGTAGCGGTGCGTGGGAAGTGACCTGAACTATGAGAAAACCAGACTTGCATGTTGCATCATGACAACGCGCCGGCGCACGCCTCGCTCCTTATCCGCAGAGATCTGGCAAAAGATCATACTCCCGTTGTGCCCCATCCTCAGGACTCTTTGCATTTAACCTCATCAGACTTGATTTTTCCTTTCCAAACTTAAATCTACTTTCAAATGACGATTCCACAGTACAGAGGAGACAGAGGACAATGCGAGCAGAAATTTGCTTGCCGTTGCGGCAGCCGTGTTACAGAACGCCTTTGAAAAACGGAAGAAACATTGGGAACTGATGTATTGCTAGTAGTGTGGACTACTTTGAGAGAGACAATGCCTAAAATGTACCACGAGAAATAAAGATGCTACACTAAAACTTCGGTTTCTGGTAACTGGAGCTTCTTCTGGGTATTACATTTTTTCCGCCCATTAATCAATGAGCAGTAGGTACGAAATGCCTATTTTTACATTAGCTTATATATACGTACGTAGTAAAGAAAGTTATGTAATACCGCGGAAAATCGATTTCGAGATTTCAACGGAAATACACGTTTTGGGAGCTCCTGCCAGGTTTTTGCAGAACGTCCGTCCGCCGTCTGCCTGGTGTATATGAACAACACTAGTGCCTACGCGTGCGCTTCATTCCAAATTGAATAAACCCCTGTCGATCTGGCTTTGTTTAGGTAAGGACAGTACCTAATGTACTCTACGAGATGACATAAACGCCATAATGCTCTGTTGTTTTATTTTTTCAAAAATTACAAACATGTAATTTTTTCTCTCACACCTTTAATATGCACTTTACCAGCAATTTGTAAACACTATTGTGTTTGTGAGTGTATGTTCTTCAAATGACTTCTAATGAAGATTTTCGAAATTACAGACGATTCTTGAATAAAAGAGCTTCAATTTTTGCATTTACAGTATCGCTTAAATGCCATTTTCTTAACAACGGCTTTACATTTTTCAAAGAAAATTGATATTCAGGAGGTCTTACTGTTCTTTAATATTCTTAAAATAATATTTCCGTTCTATTAATAGGGAACCGAAAAATTAAGAAAATGTCAAAAAAATAGTTTGGGCGGCGATATATGGCAGCTGGGAAGAGTATGTGTCAAGCCGAGACCAATGGAAATAGAAAACTAATACCGTAAAGTCTGCGCCATTCTGTAGCATCACTAGTTTTTCAACGTGACAACCCCAGCTTTTGTTTAGTTTCATTATCTTAGTCACAAAAAGACTATTAAAAGTGAACGCGCGTTTAGACCCCTTATGAAAATGAATATTGTATCAATAGTACCGTAGCTACTTACGTATAATTCTCTTTGGAACTAATATTGGTATACATTCAGCTCATATTGTTTTTAATTCCAGACTGCCTATGTATTTACTTCTAAGTGACAAATAATACTACAAGAACACTATACATAGTGCCTATCCGCGAAGCGATGAGAATCGTCGATAGTAACTGTCGTCGAAGTGTTTCCTTATATAGAAATGAATGAGTCTAGAAATATAGTCGACACGCGTCAGTTGTCCTACACTTCATATTCAATTACTTTGAATTTAATATTAGCATTCAATATTATTTTTTATTGTGTTACTCTGTGATATAATACACACATTTTTATCATACAAGCAGTGTAAATATTTTTACTTCCATCCCCACCTCCGCCACCTTCAACTCCATCTCCTCTTCCCACGACCTTCAATTCCGCCCCTGCGTCCACCTTTATTTGAAGACCTCGGGCAATAACGTGCTATGCCACTCTACGTAACTTTTGAGAAAAAGGAAAGTAAAGGTTTAGACATTGCATTCTACACACTGGGATAAGAGCATTAATTTATGAATTACACTGCCATCTTGCGGCGAATCCAACATTTAGACACATCTATGGAGCGTCGAAATACACTAATATTTCAATTTCATGAGAAACGTGGCCTAGCATGTTATTGCTCTAAGGTCATCATTTCTACATCCGATTTTACTTCCGCTTTGGCCTACGAGTTTCTGCCAGTGCTTCTTTCTCTCCCACATCCTCCACCTCCGCCATTCGGGCTCCGTCACTACCTCCAGGTCCACCACCTCCGCCACTCCTTATGCCTCTGGCTCCCTCGTTCCTCCAGCTCTCCCCTCCAACGTCTCCTCCAGCACGTCCTCACGCAAGGGCCGCGCCGTTTTTCAGCTGGAGGTGACATCTGCTTCCTAATGCGAAAGCGCATAAACAAACGTCGAATTCCATTGTGCGCCGCCGGTCGAGAAGCGAGGACTTCGACCTCGGGGCCAACGTGCTGCGCGGAGGATCCGGCCGTAAAAGGAAATAAACTACGGCCATAAATTGAAGGGCTCGTTAACGTCACCTTAACTTAAATTGTTTATTGACTAATAAAGGATAACGTGAGGGAATTTATAAAGAAGTGAAACGGGAAGAAACTCGGGAAGCGAGAAATGAGAACAGGTTGTAAATCATCAAACATTTGAAGAACATTCCTCTTATTAGCTAGGTAGTATATGTTTCACATTCACACACCGAAAGGAAACTCGGTAACGTCATATTATACGCAGCAATCAATGTTTTAGTAGTTTTCATATTCGTTGTTTTTGTCTACTAACGAGGTCGTAACTGTCTTCCACATGGTAAGCAGTCAAGAGTAACCGTAAGTTGTGGCTGTAATATATTTGTTATTGGATTGAGGATTTATATGTTATCCGTATGATTGATGTCATTGCAACATTAATTGTTAATGGTAATATCAATTTGAAATGAAGATCCTGTGGTTCGACGTTTTGTACCCGCAACGGAAATCATTTGAGCAATTGATCAACATTTACGAAGGAATAAAAAACAAATATACAATGATTACTAAAGAGGTAAATCAAACGCAAACGGCTTTCATATTTTATTTACAATGCGTTAATGTCACCTATATTTCATTGGCAATTGGGATGTAATATACCACTTTTATTTGTTCAAACCGAGAGTTGTTATGTCAAAAATGTGAAACATGGGATACAAGAAAATATTTTCGAAAAAGAGTCAAAATTGTTTACTATAGGTACTGTAATTATTGTCGTATACTATACCTATTATTTAAGTTAAATTGATGAAATTGTCAAATTTTGTACATCAGTAGACAATATCAGTTTTCGCAAGGAGCAAAACGATAAAACTCCGATCTGAAAACATAAAATTAAGATATTTTGTGTGTCAATTCTAATTTACTGCTATACAGAGTGAAAAATAAGAAAACCATTTTCAGTGTAATATTTAACACAATAAATTGACGTTTTGAACTTTTAATTTTCAACTAAGTTTGATAATTTTTTGCCGCATTTTCAGTATATCTATTGGTGCCCTTTTGTATTTTTCACCAAGCATCCACATTTTAAATATGTATTTCATGTTGCTTCTGAAATTGAGATGGAACAAAAAGATATTTTATGTGATGTCGTAGGCTTCAAAAAATATTTTTTTTGTCCAGACAATGTTTGAAAATTACAAATCAAACACTATTAGTACGACAATAAAAAAAACAATATTTCCGTTGCTTCCCATTACTTTCAATTAAAATTAGTTCTTATTTACTTACAACACTCTTAACGAAACAAAGTTTTAAATTCATCAATGATATGCATATCTTACATACGACTGACTGTTGGACCTACAAAGGTGAAGTCTTAAAGAAGAGACCACGTATATGTATACAATATAATAGAATTATTCGTTTCATATATATAGCAAAAAAGGAAAGGATGCTGGTGTAAAAAGATCTCATCTAATCCGACAAGAAAATAATTTGTGGTTGTTTGCAACGTCTTTTGTTGTGACGCGCTTTGCACGAATTAAAGTGGATAGTCGATTGACCCCGAGTACAATCTTGAATATGAAGGAAAAAATGAACTGAGATAGAAATGCCATGGTCTATCGCTAATAGTTGAAGCATCATCATGTGCCGTGAGGCAGGCGCCCCCGTCGCACCTGGGCCTCGTCCCAGGGCAGCCTCACCCCACCCCCCGGCTCTGGCTGCTTCCTCCACCCATCCCCCGGGCTCTGCCGGGCCCCTGCTGACGCGCCCCAAATGACGAGGCTCAAGCGCTAAGTTGCCCTGATTGAAGCGGCCTGCGCCCCCCGCCCCGCCCGTCCCGGAGCCCGTCGAGCGCCTCCGCCTGCGCCCACGACCTGCCACGCCCCCCCCCCCCCGCGTGCTCCCGCACTCACCCAAGCTTCAGTTAAATAGAGAGGAATTGTGTACCACGGTGCTCCTGGTTGAAGCCCAATACACAACTGCCCAGCATGTTTTCTGTTGCCTTCTACGCTTCCTGGTAATACTTGTGGTGCTAAAACAGCACGTACTTTGTCGGCCGTATTTTCACGTAGAACTATGCGAAAAGTACTCAGGTTTTCGAAAAATTGTGCATGACCGTATCTCAAAATTTATCTTTAAGGAACACATTTCATTCAGAGAAAAAATCTCTATCTTTAATATTTTAGTTGTAGTTGTTTTAAACGTCTTTTACACTTTCCAACAACAAAATTTAATAAAAAAACAAAGCCATTTTTTAAAAATTTTGAAAATGTTCCAGGAGTTTCATGTAAAGAACCCCTAAAATTAAAATGTCGGCTTCAGAATCTAGTGGCAACAACAGTCAGGACGATTAGAGGATATCAATTTTGGAGAAAGTAGGGTGAACGGTATCCGCTAGCGTTGTTCACAAACGGACGGACGGATGAATCGAGATAGACAAACATTTAGCCTTCATTCGATATTGTATTATGAAGGACCATCAAAACAAATTCTGGCTAGTTTTAGAGGATTTTTTCTAAATTTTGCAACTGGATTTATCCACTTTTGCGTCTGTCGAAAATGCGCCGTTTTTCCGAGCTCTGTCTACTGTCTACTACTAGGGTAATTTCTTCTTTAACTTCGTGTATCTATCGTTTACTCTAAATATTTAATTATAGATTCGATTTGTGTAGAATTCTAATAATGAGCAATTCATATTTTATTAAGTCATTATCAAGTCTTTTGGCTCTAGTAAAGTTTGCGTAGGATATCACATCAAAACATTACTTCATCATCTCATCAATTTATCTAGAATTACAAAATAAATCATCTGCAGATAGTTATCTTAAAGTTAATGAAAACTTGGGAAATGAAAAAAAGATTGGGAAAATGATCTTATATAACCTCAAAAGAATATTATAAAATTTATCCCACTATCCCAAATGTAGCTTTTGCATACGGATTTGTCAAAGTTCATAAATAAAATTTACCAATTAGACCTGTAGTATCTTGAATAGGCACAGCAGATCATTTTCTGTCGAAATTTTTGAACCAATTATTAAAGCCTTTTCTTGAAAATGACTATACCTACGGTATTGTCATAGTTTTGAACTAGTGAACAAATTACGTATATCTTTAGATGTAATTCCATGTGTATCCATTCATCCCACATGAATTAATTTTATTTATATAATTAATTTAAATTTAAAAGAAAATTTATAGACAAAAGAATGGTACACCAATAGATGATCTATTAAGTACACTTTTTGCAGAGTTTATGAAAGAACTTGAACAAGTTCTACAAAATATAAAATATGAATTATATCTCAGATATGTTGATGATACTTTGATTATTCTACCTGAGAATTCTATAGACACTGTATTACAATATTTCAATGCATATAATCCTGAGATTCAGTTTGCATTAGAAATGGAACACCGTTGAATTATCAACTTTCTAAATATTACAATTTTTTGCAATGAAAATAGTTTAATTACTAACTGCTACACAAAACCAGTATTAGAATGATTGCAATGACTTTTTAAATATTTTGTCTTGCCATCCTTGAGTAATGGGAAGGAATGTTATTTACAATTTAGTTGAGATAGCAGTGAAACTTTCTGCACCAAGATTTCATAGAAATCCTTTTCTTAAAGTTAAAGAGATTCTAATTTTAAATAATTACCTTTCAAAATATGAGTATAAACACATTCAAAAATTTACATCCATTACTTTACACATCCATTAATTTATTCTAAGAACTTTTTGAATCCTAACACAAATAAGGGGTTCTTGAAGTACTAATTAAAATCAAAATTTAATATGACACTATATAATAGTGTAAACAATAAAAAACACATTGTGTTAAATTTAAAAAATAAACAAAAAATGATTGACTTACAAAATTTAATTTATAAAATAAATACCAACAATGTACTAAAGTGTACATTGAACCGACTGAAAGAAAATTAAAATTAAGAATGTGAGAACATATCAGAAATATAAATTAAGTCTCATAGAAACAGATTTATACATCTAAACATTGTGTAGAAATGGGACATAGTATTGATTTTACAAACGTAGATGTATTACTAATAGAACAAAAACATTTTTCTAGGACTATTCTTGAAACGTCGTATACAAAATCTAATAATTGTTTGAATACACGAGTTTAGTATAATGTTTTTGCAAATTTATATGATTCACTCCTCATAAATTTTTATATTGGTTAGATTGGTAAAATTTGTTACGTGTAAATGTATGTTATTGGTGAATATGTTACGAAAATTGAACGTATTTCAATGTTCCTCAAATGAAAATTGTATACGCCTAATATTATGCAAGGTATGAAAATTAATATGTTACAGTACTCAAGTACATTGCAATAAAGATTTCGGAAAAAAAATCTACAAGAGATTGAAATAAAATATTAATAAAATAAGAAATTGAAGTGTTACTACATTAAAAAATATGTAGTGGCAGCAGATGTCACAAAAGAAAATTGGCGGCAGACGCGGAACGCTACAGAAATTCGTGGCAGCGGTAGTGGATCGAAATTAAACACCAATAGAGCTACAACATATATTGGTGGCCGCCGGAGTTGGACTGAAATTTAACATCAGTGGAGTTACTACATTGAATATTGGTGGTTAAATTGTATTTAAAAGAAGCCGGAATAGATGTCCAGAGCGACATCAAATTGAGTTGTAAGTGGCAGCTGAATCCAACCGGATTAAGTTACCGTTGCTGTGGTGGTGGTGGTGTTCGTCATCGACTTGAACTGTACTTAGCAGCTGAATTCAGCCGAATTATCATCATTGCGGTGGTGGTGTTCGTCATCGAATTGAACTGTAAGTGGCAGCGAAATCCAACCCGATTAAGTAATCATTGTGGTGGGTGTTCGTCATTAAATTGAACTGATATGAAGAGATAATTGTGTAATACTCGTATACTATTTTAAGGTACTAGTAATTGAAAAATCAAAGTTAGTTTAGAAAGATAATTTCTAGGCATAATAGGCAGGGTATGTGCCATTTATAAGCTCTCTAATTGTCTTTAAACAAAATTAAACAGGTGTGTACTTAACTAAATATAAAAAGAGTCATTAGCTCAGGTGAGCTATAGAGTTGAATTGCGATGTATCAGAAAAAGAGACTAACAAATTTAATTTAAAAAACTAACTAAAGATTACGACGAGCCTGCAGTAAAAGAAATATTAGAAACGATAGTGTCGGACGAGGAACAGAAGAAATTAGAACAACAAAGGCAGGATAAAATTCGAAGGGGGAATAGGATTAAGAAATAGAACAACAAGGCAGGATAAAGTTCGAAAGGAGGGACAGGATAAAGAAATACAACTCGCAAAAATTGAGCTTGAAAAATGTAAGCTGATAACAAGAAATATTTCTGAAACACAATCCGAATCGCTTAAGTCAAGAATTACAAAATAAAAACGCAATGAAACTGTTACGTTCCACGAGAATGTTCCAATCGTAGGTAAGTGACATCACATTATATCATATATATTATTTTCGTTAAACCGTGAATTTGTTGTCCCTCCTACTCGGCTCATAGTGAACGGATTTTAACAAATGAGGTACCAAAAAAAAGATAAAAAAATCAGGAATGGAGGTCACTAAATATTGCAAATCACGAAGCTTTTCGTTATTAATAAAATGCTAGGAAACTTTGTTGTTTGAACTTTGTGGCTGGGATAGTTAGCGTGCCCTCCGCGCGCTGCCTGTCAAGATGGCGGTTATGCGCACACCATCCGCCACAGGAGAACTCACGTGGTTGTCGCATGTGAATCGAAGCGGCGGGAAGCGGAAATCTGTTGTGCGTTCCGTTAAGACAAACATGTGTGCGACTATTTATCAATTGTGTTGTAAGTGTTCAATGTAAAATTTTGTATATGTTCTTATATATCTTTTATGTGATATCTACGGATTTATGTAATTCGTCTAGCATACGCCAGCTGGCAAGAAGCCTTTGCACGCGGTATTACCCACGTGGCCAACGTGTATTTCTACATGTGGCTGGAAGCGGAAAGCATCCCTTCAGTGCGATGTAATCGCACGGGTTCAGCTAGTATTCAATAATTTGAAAAATTTGCTTCTGCAGATAATATTTCGAGGGAAAATAGGGGGCACTTGTTAATAAGTTTAATGCTAGGAGAGAATGCAGAATATATAATGAGACAAATGGTAGGATACATTCAAGATTATGATGGAATAGTGAAAATATTGTTAAATAAATGCAAAGTAACCGCAGAAAAAATTAAGACTTTTTTGCAATAAAGAAAACAACAGATAAAACATGGAGAGATATTTCTTATAGGCTAAAAATAACACTTAATGATTGGTTGGAAGGCGTAAAAGCATATTCAGCTGAAGAAGTAAAAGAATTACTAGTGACGGAACAAATAAAACGATGCGTTCCATTTGTAGTTAAAGAGCAGTTTAGTTAGCAAATAGGCTAAATATACAAAACCGGACGACATAGTTGAAGAACTAGAAAACTATGATATCACTAGGGAAAATTTTAAATTGAAAACATGTGATCAATATTTAATAGAACAATAAGATAAGTTTAACAAATCGATTGTTTTTTTCCAAAACTACTGATAAATCCAAAATTGAAAAAGAAGATGGTAAAAAAAATTGATAAGAAACAGGAAAATGGACACTATTTGAAAAAAAGGAAAGAAATACTATGTTATTTTTGTAAAGAGATAAAGCATACAAAAAACATTTTGTCCTAAATCGAAGAAAACATTTATTAGCATCATATACGGTCAAAGCTTTTGTAAATGGTAGAAAATTAAAAATTGTGCTAGATTCAGATATAGTAGAGATATAGATTTAGTAGGAAGTGCTGTAGCCGAGTCGGCTAATCATGGCAGTGGATCGCAGCAGGTCGTGGTAGGCGAGCTAGATTGATCATGACGCGCCCTTGGTCAAGATATGTGGCGGGGCGGCCGTGACAATGGTGTGGGGGAGCCTTGGACACGAGCAGGAGGCTCTGCACTTGTTTTAGTGACGAGAAAAATAATACATAGGAACTTATAGAAGTGGAGAATAATCAGTATTACTAAGCTTTAATTTGAATAAAAGAGTAATATAAAGTGGAAAGATTGTTTAATTGTGAGAAACTTAACAGGAAGAAAAAAATGTTAAACAAGAACATTGCATTGGAGAAAATGTATGGGTAAATACTCCCTTGACAGAAAATCCAAAGGGTTTACCTGTGGCATAAGTAGAAATTTGTGGTGATTTTGGGAAAGCTAATGGGAAAGCAGTGGTAGTTTCAGATAAGCTAGATAGATATGAGTATATTGTGAGAAATGAAACAACACAATTCATTCAGGAATTGAATGGAAATTTTAGCGCGGAAATTAAGATATTACATTACCAAGGAAAGGAAGGTCAAATTAATGAGGATGAAATAGAATCCGACGAAGATTCTTAAGACAATGGGGAATCTAAGGAAGTGGAAAAGTGGAAAGATTTTGATGTAGTGGACAAGACATCAAATTTTACTATTTCTCACGAAGATGCAATTAGACGATATTTTTAAATTAGTTAAAAAAACAAGAAAAGAACTTATTAAAGAACAGAATGAAGACCAAGAATTACACATAATTAAATCACAAATAAGAAATGAATCTAAGTTCAAAATTAAAAAAAGAACTGCTGGTTTTTGAGAGAGATAATTTAGAAAATAATAACAAAGATATAATTGTAATTCCAAATAAATTTAAGAATGAGGTAATGAAGTTTTCTCACGAATTGCTTGGAGCTCATGTAGGGGGTAACAAAAACGAAAAGAAATCTAGATCATTTTTATGGGGCAAGATAATATAAAGATATTCAGGAATATATACAAACCTGTGATACCTGCCAAATGGTTCGGTATGATGCAGATAAGTGGAAGCCTAAATTAAATTGGTTCCAACCATTCGAGAAGAATTTTCAAAAATTTATGTTGATACGGTAGGTCCATTAAGAACTACGGTGTCTGGAAACCGTTATTTGTTATCAGCAATTTGTGTAGCAACAAAGCACCCTGGGGCAGTTTCCTTTCGGGATACAAAGTCCAAAACAATAGTGTATGCACTATTAGATATTTTTAGTCAGTTAGGATTTCCGAAGGAAATTTGGAAAGAATTTCCGAAGGAAATCCAAAGTGACCAAGAAAGTTCTAAGATGAGTGAACTAACTATTCAATTCTTGGAAGATTTAAGAATTAGAGTTTTACATAGTTCTATATATCTCCCATAAAGTAATAATATAGAAAGATGGAATAAGACATTAAATAAGAGTCTTAAGAGGGATTTGTCTACAACAAAAGGAAATTTGGGATACACTGATTTCTAGTGCTTTATTTGCGCTAAGTTACACAGTACACGAAGCTACTGGATTTTCTCCAGCGGAATTAGTTTATGGAACTAATTTACGAACTCCATTGGCTTTGCTCAAAGAAGGTTGGAAGGATAGTGAAACAAAAGAACAAAATCATGTTGTAAATTATGTTTTTACGTTGTTAAATAGATTACGAAAGTATAGAGAACAAGCCGAAAAAGTGAGTGAAAAACAAAAAGAAAAAATTGTATTATGATAGAAAAGCTAATGAAAAACAATAAAAGTTGGAGATAACATGTTAATCTTAAAACAAACGGGATAAAAGTTATCAATTAAAATGGGAAGGACCGAGCGAGATATTAGATACGATTTCGGATACTAATTGTGTAGTCAGGTTACATAAAAATAAAGAAAAGTGAAAGATCAAATGTATCATCACAATATGTTAAAACCATATTATTCCAGGAATGGTACTGTTAAAGAAATTAATACTTTTGAAGAAAAAGATAAGATTGAGTATGGGAAGAAAGAACTAAATGAAGAGAAAGGAATTGAAATTATTCGGAAAATTATTAAAGACGATGAAGTTGATATCAGGTTAAATAGTAGTCATTTTACGGATTTGAAAACAGTGTTGTTGGAATACAAGGAAATATATTAACAGAAAACTGATTTAATAGGACATGATATAGAATTAGAAACAGAAGAGAAGATACAGTGTAAACCATATAGACTGACACCTGGACAGAGAGAGATATTAAAGAAAGAGATTTATAAAATGATTGGAGGAGGAATTATTATAGAAGGTGATTCAGAGTATTTGTCTCCTAAGATTTTAGTTGAAGCGCCAGGTAAAGATCCCTAGGCATGTGTAAGTTTCACGAAAGTTAACAAAATTACTAAAACCAACTATTTTTCTATATCAAATATTCAAGAAAGAATTGAAGTAGCTGACTCAAAATGTATTACTATCGTAGTTTTATCGAAAGGATATTGTCAAATTAAACTAACTGAAAGAGCTAGCCAATATCCTGCATTTGTAATGCCATTCGGTACCTATTGACCTTAAAGAATGGCTCAAGTGCATTGAGAGACATTAAAGTACTCAAGCACATTATAATCAAGATTTGGGAAAAAAAACTCTACAAGAGATTGAAATAAAAAATTAATAAAATAAGAAATTGAAGTGTAACATTAGAATACAAGTAGTAGTAGCAGATGATACAAAAGAAAACTGGTGGCAGACGCGGAACATTACATGGTCAGCTGCTCTGATCGGTTGTATTTCATGGTTTCACCTATCAATACCAGGAGAATACTCGTGTATAGCTGTAACACTCGCAAAAAAGCCATCATGGCCGACGTACCATGGGTGAAGGTTCGGAGGCAATCCTCACCCTGCGGCAGGTAAAATTTCTCCTCTCGGCGATAAGGAAGCGTGTAGGCAACAAGGAGGCGCGACTGCGAGACGAAGCGATCGCACTGACCATCACTCGTCACCACTGCTCTCATCGTCAGAAGAGGAACTCGCTCTGCCAGGAGTGTCGAAAGAAACGACCAATTCATCAATGTGTTGCTCCATCACATTGTCCTATTACTGAAACCCTTCTTCAAGACAAGGCTTATTTTCTGTTGATCATTTGGACAACGGCTATTGTAGAAACACGTAAGCTGCCTTTCGTCTGATCCTTCTCACTCATCAGTTTGTTATCGCCAAAACCCGCAATGTTGAATTACCGCGCGACCCACGAGGGAAACACAAAGAGGGAGCTATGTTGAGACAAAGAGCGCAGGCAGGCGGGGTAATATTTGTAGCTTTGGAGGGGGAGGCCCCGTTAGGGGGGCGTGCGCAGTGGAAGGTTTTTTTTTTTTTTTTTTTTTTTTTTTTTTTTTTTTTTTTTTTTTTTTTAGTCTGGCAGAGAAATAGTTCCCGAGCAAAGTAATCACCGTGATCTTTCATTATTATTTTCCCACATCTCCCCTTCCACACTGAAACACACACATATAAACACACACACACACACACACACACACACACACACTCGTGCATTGTACACCAAAACCTAGACCTTGTTTCCGCGCGTGCGGTGCATTGCTAAATATACTTGTTCGGGGAATCCCCCTCACAAGTCCACTTGTGGATCGGCGCCAGATATTACCATCAAGCAGAAGCGGAACCCCGGGAACAAAACATTGACAACAGTAACAGAATTAATGACCTTAGCAGTTTTATCCCGCGGGTGGTTTGTGACTGCGTCCTAAGGTCGTGGGGTCGTTTGTAGAAATCCTGGCGGAGAACTGAAATCTCCTGGCTCAGGAGTCCCAATTTCAGGTTCTGCTCACGTTTTTAGTGCAAAGGTGAGCGTAGTGAGGAGATGTATTGGGTGCTTCGTGACAATCGGTCTTCGTCCAATTGGCCCACAGTTGGCCCCTTGGCGTCGCTCATTTTACCAATACTGTAATTTTTTCCGTGCACGGTTTTGAATGAAAATATTTGAATAACTAACGCTATTTACAAATAATCTATCATTTAACGTAAAGGAAATTATTGAAATTTTAATACTGAATTAACATCATGTCGTCAATTTCATTACTCTGTTTGAATTTTCACAAAATCAAGCGAAATTAAAGAAATCATTTACATCCAACATAGCAAAAAATAATATCTAATTCTTAAGGCATTCGTTCCTCTAGTAGTGAAATTAAGTTTCTGCTTTGGAACGAGTTTATTTCAGGTATTCTAACAGTCTCTGCTTGATAAAATTCACTGCTGTTCGTCGCGAAAGTGCCCTCTCCCCTCTAACGTCCCGTTACCATTCTGCAACCCTCGGAGCGCGTTCCGGACGACCTTGCATTTCTCGTGCTCGCCAGCCCCTGGCGTTCGCGACTGCGTAAACTCGGCGCTCTGGAAGCACCGCTTGGTCCTCGTCTTCTTTTTTTCTTCCTCTCGTTCGGCCCTCTTCTTCTTCTCGTTACGGCTTCATCTTCTTCTCATTTCGGCTTCTTCTTCCTCTCGTTTGTATTGTTTTAGTGCGATTAATTTTACTGCACGTCCGCGTGCTAAAAGTTTTCCGCACGATGGCAGACTTGCGACCGCGTGAATGACACAGTTCATGGGCGCCGCGCACTCGATTTACTCAACAATCGTTTTTGTGTATTGCTCCACCGGATTGTTCTTTACGTAATCTAACGCATTTTTCTTCTGACCAAATCAGCATTCATTCATTTTCCTACTACTATCTGCACAATCCACTAGATAATTAATTAACGCCACTACTTCCGCCTCTTACAACTCGTATTACGTTCTTTTACCGTAACGTCGTTACTTCGCCCAGAATCTGCAGCATGTAGGGCCTTTGACAAAATCTCAAGCAAGAAACGTATGCGTCAACTCGAACAAGAAGGGCTAGTGGTCAGCGGACCGGCGTATTCATTCGGCTGCTCTCCCCCAGATAGAGGTGGACCGGACCTCGCCTCCCCTCTGCGGCTGACCGCGTAGCACGTCACCGCCACGGACTTCGAACCGAGCGCTGCGCGATCTCGCCGGTTACTTGCCGCATTTCTATACCGCCGCCGTATTCCGCGCGTCTTTCAAATGGTTCTTACGTCCTCAATAATGGTTTCAGTGTCGATAACGGATGAGAAATTCACATTCGTTACATTGCCGCCCTCTCCCTTTTGAATATTTTTCTTCGGAAAATCTTAACGCCGGACGGAGGTTATGGAAGTTGTAATTTACGACGATCTCGCCCTATTCGGTTACCAACTTTTTAATAAAAAAGACACTTCAGCGATTGTGTTATAGGTCTCTACTAGGTCCTCGGTTTTTCAGGTTACAGTAGAAACGATAATGGCAGAGTAGAATTCACCAGTGTGGGTATGCCAACAGTGTAAGTCGTTCGGTCCCTAATAGTAATAGGTTTTAGATGAATTGCATTTTTTCATATTTTTCTGTAAATTTATTTTTGCTTATAATTTTTATTACTGCACTAAATAGTTCGGTTAACACTAGGAGGACGGCCCTCATCATTTTGACGGGTGTTAGGTTTTTGTCTAAACCTTTGACCCGTTATCAGGGAAAAGTAAATAAAACATGATTGTTAGTACATTGCATCAAACTGTAACTATTGATGAAAACAGCGCCAAGGAACTTCCAGAAACTGTACATGTTATAACTGAACAGAATGTGACTTCACGTCCTTGATCAAATGGCGCGCTGTAAAATTCTGGTGTAACTGGTGGTCATTACATGTATTTTCCAATGTTCCGGATACAGGGGCTTTCACTGCACGTAAACGAGTATTATACACAGAGATGACGAGAGGGAAAAAAATCGCCGAAATTGTATCTTCAAATTACCGTAGGGCTTATTGCTCGGGATTACGTACCCCCAAGCAAACAGCACTCTTCAGAGTACAAGTACAAGTAAGTATTTACAAGACTTATACGGTAATTTATTCAACGAGTCGGGAGAGTTGCCCTTGCAGATTAACTGTTGACGGTTTCATTCAATCGAGAGCTTATATGTCGCTACAGTGACGTCACTGTGGTGATGTCCAAGCTCTCGATTGAATGAAACCATCAACAGCTGATATCTTCCAAGGGAAGAGTTAAATAAATCAGAGTATACCAGATAGAATGTAAAGGCGAGAACACGTCCAGGATCTGCACGTACTGCTAGAAATGTTTATGTGGGTCGTGTTCTGGAAACACCTTTCATACATGTGCCCGCTGCTCTGAATCTTTGGAGGATTCGATTAATTAAATTTTACTGAAAATCAAGAACTTCGTAAGAAAAAAATGAAAAAAATTTATGTTAAATATTAATGTTATCTATTGCTACAGGCATCCATTATCACATATATAAGAAAAATATTAGCGCGAAAATAACATGCTTTAATACAAAAGTTGGTGTTAAAATCCGTGCAATTGTATTGATGATTACGCTACAAAAATTCGTATCCCTCAAAATGACGGGTTCGTCCTACTTGGTAGAAGGGAAATCGTCTTCCTAGTGTTGAAATGTCACATTGCTTATTTTGCTAGTGGACGGACACGCGTTCTTCGCACACATACGCAACCCGCGGTGCGCGGGTGCTAGGCGAATTGCCTACCCAGTGTTCTGCCAGGGGCCTTGAACCGCCGCGCCGCACCTTCTCACCAGCCTGAGCGCGCGATGTCTCGGAAACATCTATCAGCCACAATTTGTTAACGGTTGCGCGCGGCGCGAAGGCAAGACAACGGGGCGTAATTAACGTTATCAAGAGGCTGTAAAGCACTTGCGTGGCGCCTATTATTCAAGGGTCTCCGCAGGAGGCAGGTCGGAGGCCGCGACGAGGAGGCGGCGGAGGCGGACGATGCAAGAACCGGAAGGCGGTGGTTGAGAACACTGCGGGAAAGAGGAGAAGGGCGGAAGTGATGTAGAGATTTCAGCGTAGGGGCACAGGATACAGCCGGTAGGGCTATCGGTGAAGGGACATGACAGGTTATTATTTATAAGTAGTATGGCGAAGAATACTTCGAGATTTGGCACAATGGCCAAAGTTCTGAAGCCTGAAATCTTTACACGTCGAAAGGTTTCACCGGTAATGCTTTTTTTGTTTAAATAATAATGTTGATGGTGATGAATAGGGGATAGATTTTCAGGAACAGAAATCCATTTTTAGGAACAATATACCTACATCCAATAATTGATTTTTAGAGTTTACAAGACTCCGAATGAATGAGAACCATTTTTAAAAATTATTTTAATCAGTTAATATATTTTGTCTATTCACATCTTTCCTTTTTAGTTACATTTTAATACATTGTTTCGTGGAATCGGTACATTTTATACATGGGTTTGCTCATGTATATTACGGAGATCGCCATTCTTACAAGGCACAGTAATTCCTGTGATCACCGCATCAACGGCGTTATTCTCAAACGTAACCCTCCGCTTGCTTTTTCGAAACCGCGTACTCGGAATCCAGGATGAGTGGACACACAGAAGTAATGTCAACCACATGCTCATGATTCGTAAATCTCATGCGAAACTATTGTCTTATCTCGCTTCCTCCTCCTCGCCAAGATGTGTCAGGGGTGCAAAATTCGGAACCTATTCATGAAATCCCGTTCGTTAGAGATTAATGATATACGTTTTTGTTATTTACGTTAGTAAACCCGCACTTAGCCCCTTAGCAGCCAACCATCTAAACAACTCTTTAAGGACGCGTCCATAGCAACGGCCATTAAAATGCTCGGAGTCCATTAAAAATATTTTAGCGGACTTTCGGGTTTAGATTTTATCAGTGCTCGTAAATCTTGGGATAAATATGACTTTGACACAAAACACTATATAAATGTAAATAATTGTCAGAGGAATATGTACCTGGTTCCTTTTTCTTGTATATTGTTCACGGTCAAGTCTGCAAGTCCATATCCCCGGCAAGCACCAAATACTCCAAAAAACATGATTCTGATATTTTAGGCTTGAAATTAGCTTAGATTTTTTCTTCAAATATTCATTAACTTTATAATAGTACATTCAAATAAATTTTAAACAATTAGCCTTGATTATTCACTATTACTTCAAATTATAGGGAATGAATAACTTACGTGGATACTCAGTCTTCTCAATTATTTTTATACATTTTTTCAGCATACTAAAGTATGACTAGAGACTAGTTGGTTTTAATGTTTATGATCGTTCGTTCAAAAATGGTAGCATAATTTCTTCGTTATTGCCTTGAATATTACTTTTCCGTCGTCAATCACAAAATAAATCATAAGGTTTTTCATAAGTGATTACAGATTTAGAAGACATCAAACTATATCTTGCATCGTCTGCTCTTTTTACCACCTCTTTCCTCAGAGTTTCGTCACTGTCAACTGATTGTTCACGTGCGCACCGGCTTCTCGAAAACTATATTGTTCATACGTTCCCATTTTACATTTTGTATTCTATTCCACTGATTTTCTATTACAAAAAATTCTTTCCCTAGTGATGAGGAATGAAAATTGAGAAAGTGATCAACACCAGATTCATTTTCAAGGGAAAACGAAATTACGATATTTCAAGCAAATTTTGAAATAACGTCAAAGAGTATAACTTGGGACAGTTGGGTAACTTCGGATGTTTTGCGACATTTTTTTAAAACGTTGCGTGTATCAACTGTTTTCAGGTTTTCGAGTTTGAAGCAGCGTCGAAGTGTTCACGACGGTATAAAGAAGATATATAATCATCTATTGAAAGTTTTATTTACAGGTAAATGCTATTCAGTAACAAAAAATAGTTAACCTAAGCTTTAGCCTGAAAATAACCCATTGTAAAATTTTCCTTGTACAGTCTCAATACGTTTGTTTTTCTATTTTGGGTGTAACTGCATTCCACAACCTGAACTATTGTCCAACATCTCCGGAATCATGCTGCTCACCTATTTTTTATGGATGGAACGTTTCTACGCGTGACTAGCTGCGGGTAAATTGGGACACAGTCCCAAGATACCAAACACTGTCATTTTATAGGAAAGAAACATTACAAATATTAAATTCAGTTTCAGATTTATAAATATGAATGCAAAGGAGGATGAGAGTACAGGTCAGGGAAGTGGCAAAAATCTCCCCTGACCCGAAAGTGGCGGGTCCAAAAAGGGCATTTAATGATGACCTTATGCCACACAGTTTCACCGTGGAAAGGAGGGCGTCCACCTTGCGTGGGCTACAACTGGCGGCGGCGACGCGATGCGCGATTGCTTGCTTCAATCTCCCTCTCTCAATCTCCCCCTCTCCCTCTCTCTCAATCTCCCCCTCTCCCTCTCTCTCAATATCTCCCTCTCCCTCTCTCTCAATATCTCCCTCTCCCTCTCTCTCAATATCTCCCTCTCCCCTCTCTCTCTCTCTCTGGTTTTTAACACCTGAGTAAGAGACTCTATCAACTTAGGAAATTTTTTCCAAGAATTATGTATATGTATTCACAACTCTGTAGGACCTCCTGGTCGAGCAGATAGAAATAAATTTTAAAAAAATTCCAATCTTGGTGTTACTTGGTATTCCACAGGATAAAAAGCGTTGAGTTCTACATAGGCGACAGAAAGTAGGTGACTGCCTCAGTGATATCGCCGTGCCGCGCGGAAAAGCGATCAGTTGCAATTAGCCCCTTGCGCCATCCCGCTACCTAAATCATATCGTACGTTATTAGGTAAGTAAAAGGGCCTTCGGAGAGTGGGACGGTGTTCCAATAGTGCAGAATGCAGAATCAAGTATGGAGAGAGCAGGAACTCTGGAGGAGGATTTAGAGAATTACTAATGAAAAAGTACAAACCAAACAATTGAAAATAATTGACTTTTAGAACACATAAATATATTGAAATTTTCTGTTCGTGCTGTTAATGCATTTTGCTGTATCTCTATATTAATAAAATCAATTGTTATGGAGAAATTCAATTTATTTTTGTCATCATCAGATGTAGTGAACCAAAAATGTTAGTCCCCAGAAGTTCACTGTAACAGGAGTCGACTGTATTTGTATATCCACAAACACACTTTTCCGACCCCGCTCACTTCTTCGCCACTCCTTTTTCACTCATTATATCCGCACCTCCCTGCCCCTATCGTTTTTCCACCCCACTTTCGCGAGTGTATCTCGTCTCCGCTTCCTTGTTTCCAATTCCTTATCCCAGTCCCCACCATGTCCGCCAACGCCTTCCTCAAATCAGCGATCTGTCCCAATCACCACCCCTGCTCCCGCCCTTCCCCATCTTCTCCAACTGGATCACATCTTCCCCGCTTTAGAAGCTTCTTAATTAAATTGAACTTAAGAGGTAATAATAGCAGCTTATATTGATTCTTATTACAGGACTGGGGGATCGTCAAATTACTTCATGTGTTTGGGGGATATGAATAAACGATTCAGTACCGAAACTCCAATCAATAAACAAACAAAATTTACTCTGATATAGAGAAGACAAAAAAATGTTAAATGATTTACATGTTACCTAAGAATCATTGCAATCTTCTCTCAGAATTTGCAGTAGTTTTACATTGACATTCCAATTCTTGTAAACAATCATTCAGTTCTTGTAATGGATCTTCTTCTTATGATTGTTATTAGATTTCTCCGTATAATACTACGGTAGGCTCTGTGCATCGTGACTTATGTATTAAAACAAATGTCAACCTGGTACAAACTCAATGTGAGTGGCAATTTTTCAACTCTTTATAGAGTAGGTATTGTGAACAAATTTATGCCCTTCAACATAATGTTGTTTATGACATGACATTTTATAACTGATTAGTCAGATTCAATAACAACAGAATAATTGCACCTTGAAACCACGACCGGGAGAGGTGGCTCAGGGCATCAATAGATTTTACTGCAGTACCTCTGACCCGGAGCTCCTAGGGTACGAGTGGCGAAGAGGAAGAATTTTCGACACTAGCTGCACAGCTGCGTCAAGTTCAGCCGCTGCCTTGAGGAGACTTCTAGCTGTCGGCTGCTCTGATCGGCAGTATTCCGTGGTTTCTCAAATCAAAGCCAGGCGAATGCCGGATCAGGACCTCAACAAACGGACAACGAACCGCGCGCCATGTTTGCTTCCCCTTCTTTCTCCTATTCTCAAGCCTTCCTTACACACATATACACTTACATGCCCCACGATGTCCGATGTCGGGAGATCAGAGATTGTCCCGACTGCAGCTGTGTCCCGCTGATGATCCCCTCTAGCAGACGCATGTGGCGCCGAATCATTCCATCCAGCGGGAGATCGTTCTCAACGCCCGCGATAAAACATACACTAAGCTTACGGGACTAACGACCTTAGCTTACAGAATCACTAATCATTCAATTGAAACCACGCACTTTGCACACCTGGCCACTGCCCCTCTCGACACCCCTCGTTTCAGCCGCCCGCTCCGTCGCCCCGTCCCCACCTCCCACTCTTTCAGCCTCACACCATCCCGCCCTCCCCTTCTTTCCGCCGCCGGCCCCTGTCTTTCCGCCAACGCCTCACCCCCCCTCCCCCTCTTTCCGCCACCGCCCCACCCCGCCTCCCCCTCTTTCCGCCCCACCCCGCCCTCCCCCTCATTCCGCCAACGCTCCACCCCGCCTCCCTCTTTCCGCCTACGCCCCACCCCGCCCTCCCCCTCTTTACACCACCGCCCCTACCCGCCCTCCCCCTCTTTCTGCCACCGCCCCACCCCGCCCTCCCCTCTTTCCCCCTCAGCCCCACCGCGCCCTCCCCCTCTTTTCGCCCCACACCACCCCGCCCTCCCCCTCTTTCCGCCACCTCCCACCCCACGCTCCCCCGCGCGCGCCCCGGGCTTTAAAGCGCTCGCGGCGCACGCAGGCCAATCAACGCAACACGCCGCATGCAGCCGCCGCATGCAGCCGCCGCCGCCGCCGCCATGGCGCGCCGGGCGATATATTTCACGGCTTCGCTCACCTGGCGCTTCAAGCAGATGTGCCACCCGCCCACCTGGGAGCACACGGCCTGCGTCGCCGGCCTGGGACGCAGCGCTACGACGTGAACTTAAAAGACGAATTTCTCATTCGTTGGGCCATGTGAATAAAAATAGGCAAATGCCTACACTAGAAGTTTTCAAGTAAATACTTACTATGCTTTTGTGAATGAAACTTAACTACTAACTTTTACTTAATTAGTAAATGTTGTTTACGTAAAGTAAATATTTAATCTCTTAGTAAGAACCAGTTTTCCCCCTTTTTTAAATGACGTGAATGAAAGTGAGATATTACTTCATTTCACAAGTAAATACTAGGAAGTTTTTTTAGCACGGTGGTGAAAGCACTTAAGTCTTTCCTAAGTGCTATTCAGATCTTTTCAGCGAGGTTTTGTTGCCGAGTACGGCGATGCCAAGTACGGTGTATGTAATAAAATAATTCGTGTATTAATTATGCTGTAATGATTGAATTTACGAATACGACAAAAATACCGCACTCGCATTATTTCCCGGAATGGTTATCGGAAATTGTTTAGATTTGATATAGAGAATGTGGAGGGCGTATGAGAACATTGGCTAGGCCAATCCACCGAAACAAGAGAAGGCGTCCGTAAGTGATCCATGTTTCGTAATTGGAATAGCAACAGACATCTGTGTTCACAGTTCCATAGCATCGAAGACGATACCAAAGGTAATTGAAAAAATAATTGACATACCTAGTTGGATAAAATGTCAAGTCTTGTAAACGACCCCGAAAAATTACATAATCGGGTTCAAATTCAAGAGGCCGCGACATCAGCCAGATCGACTGGAGAATGTTAATTTGATGCAAAGTCTGCTTACGGTTAAGCCATTAGCGTTGTTTACAGAAGCACACACGTTTTGACTTGATATATGCCTTCGTAGCTGAATCGGAAAGATCCGTTTACAGACACTAGGCTCCTATCTCAGTCGTGCCTTAAATATTTTGTGGATTCAATATTGTCTTTACATAATTTATGGGTTCAACTAATATGTTTACATAATTTAACCTAGTAGTGCTAAAACGGCACGTAGAAAGCACTAGAAAGCAGGAAGTCGTCTCCCTCATATTTACATGCAAAATTTACGCGAAAAGTACTCAAATTTTTAAAAATTGTGCATGACCTAATTTCAAAATCTATCTTTAAGAAAGGAATTTTCCAAAAATCAAGGCTTTCAACGAACATAATACCTGAACTATTACCTTAAACGTCCTTCACATTATCCCACAACAATATTTAATCAACAAAGATGGAGTCGTTTTTTGAAAATTTGGAAAATGTCCCAGAAGCTTCTGTAAAATACCCCCTTAAAATTGACATATAGATTTCCAACTCAAGGGTCCGCAACATCAGCCAGATTGATTTGCGAATATCAATTTTGGATACAATCGGCTGAACGGTTTAGCCCCTAGCGTTGTTCACAGAGGCATTTTGCTAATCATTGAATTGTTTGTTATCGAGGACCCAGAAAACATGAATTCTAGCAACACCACGTGATAGAGAAATATTTTCTAAATTTAGCAAGTGTATTTATCCAATTTTTCATTACCAGGAACCTCTAATGAGAACTTCTCATCCGAAAATTCGCCGTGTTTTGCGGACCATTCCATAACTGTTACTTCGTAAGGGGGAAGTAAAAATCTAGGACATTTGTGCTCCTTTAGCCCTACTAGTTTTAATACCAATCTGTCCAAGACGAAATCAACTCTAGCAACATTACCAATCTCCATCGAGCAAAGGTATTCAAAACTTGACTTGCGTTTAAACTTAGCGTTAATCAGAAAACAAGCACGGCTCGTCTTAGGACGGGCTCCTCCTGGTCATAAACCTCTTACGCGGTCTGATGAGAGGTCCGGAGGGAGACGCTTCTCGTCCCGTGACAGTCGGGGGGATTTCCGGGAACTAGTTGGAGTCTCCCGCCTTCCCAAAGCCTGTGTTGTTTGCTGCTCACCTCTCTGCCGTACGTTCAGTCTCTCTCACTCTTGTTTAAGCTGTCACTCCTTCCACATTTTGGCATTATAGTATTGCCGAACTTGTAAACTGTATGTTTCGGTGCACTCAGGAATGATATGATGAATTAAAAATAACAATAACGTTGACAAGCATTAGTACTCACCTAATATCAATTAATAGTTCCACGAATGCCTACTGTTTCGCGTATTCAAGTAATCACTCAATATTCAATATTTCATAGTTGATCAGGAGTTCTTTAGGAAATAGTGTAAATACTTACCATGCTCTCTCTCATTAAGATATACAAATCATAATGTCGTTATGTCCGTTTCCGACTGCTCATCCGTAAGTCTGTCTGTCTGTCATCAACGCAGTGTCTAAACCGTTGAGATAATTTACTACAAAATTGATATTGCCCGTTCGGTGTGAACGAACGCAAAACCCTGCAATTTGAAACGAATATTTTGATTTTTGAAGTAGTTAAATGAAACCTCGTTTTCAAAATTTTCTCAAAAATGGCGCCAAATTTCTTTGCTTGAACTTTGTTCTCAGATTCCACAAAAAATGCTGAAAATGGCGAGGGTCTCAGTTTCGTTGGCATCACAAATTTTTCGAAAAATAGTAAAAGTTCAAAACTTTTCGGCGTTGTTCCGTAACTACAATATTGAAGACGGATATTTTCTTTAATAAAATCAGATCTTTAAAGACTTTCGTAAAAAAGATAATGTACAATTGAAAAACGAAAAGTTTTGCGTTATTTCTTCTTAAAGTTAATGCAAATAATACAAAAACTGTTTTCTTAAAAACGACTCCAAATTCTTTCTTTAATTTTCTCTACGTATAGAGCAAAGAACGCTTAAAATTGGCTCTGGTCTAATTTTCAATGAACCTCAAAACTTTCGAAAATTGCATATTTAGGGTAGTGAAAATTCTCGTTTTGTGTATTTTCGAGCCGTAATGAAGGGGGGGGGACGCCTGTTTCTGCATACATCCATACGTCCATCAATTCGTTTGCCTGTGTCTGTGAACAACACTACTCTCATCTAAACCGCACTCATTATTTACATCAAAACGGATCTTGCAACTTTTCGTGGCTAATTTGAAAGGCCATTTTTTGGTCCAAGAGGTATATTGATATAAAAGAGAATTGAATATAGTCATGCACTAAATAGTTATCGAGAGTTCAAAGTGAATATTGCAGAGCCGCCTGTGTACAGTGCTGCATTGTTATCTTGCGGAGATGGAGAGTCTGCTATGTGGAGTGAAAACAGTAAGGAGGAACGTGCTGAACCTTTTAAGGACTCCTGCCGTAGATCCACCCTTGCTTTTAGCGAACGATTTCTGGAGCTTTAGTGAAGTCGCTGATGCGCACATCGACTTCTCAGGCGGCAGATCCAAAGCTCCCGAAATCAATATGAAGCGTTTAAATTGCGACTGAACTGTATAACTATATAGCTTTTACACTTTCATATTGTTGCGATAATGTTCAGGTAAACAGAAATAATGTACGTGCATCAACAAGCATCAATGTACAATGTACAATTGTATTAGCTGAAAAATTAATAAAATATCAAAATTAAATAAATATTTATTTACTTTTGTTTAACCTTCCGGCGGGAGCGCGGCAGCACTCCGTGCACATGTCAGAGGGCTTCAGTATTCTCATTTCGCAACATTCTAAACGAAACGCAAAAATCTCCGTTCCGTTGCCTTCTCCCTATCAGTCGTAAACATGACTTGAAAATAAAAGAATGCTAATTGCAGCACTCCGTGCTCTCCCACGCCCACTGTTGTAAGTATTTTAGTATTCCAAACGAACATTTTACTTATTCTGATTGTTACTTATTCTGATAATAAATATTTTCGATCACTGTACGCAAAATCGAAGATTTTGAAAGCTGTTTTTTTGTGGATTTTTTCCTATTACTTGTAGTTTTATTTTTGTTTTTCTTTGCAGAAGGGCTGAAACAGACGAAAAAATCAGGCACCTTCTTGAGTTACTGGAAACGGCTTCATGAAAACCAAATAATGATTTTCTTAACCTTCCTGCGGGCAGGCGTAAAATGTTCACACCAGCAGGCGCGTGTCGTAAATTTTACGACATTCAATGACTCTCGAAAAAATCAACGAAATTGTAGAACAATTGAATTTTATGTCGCATTATAATATCTAAGAATGATATTTACTACTAAAAAAACATATCCGTTGATAAACGTTTGTATTTAGTATCAAAAAGATCTTGTTCCGATCCAGTATCCTTCTGATGCTCGTCTATATTTTCAACATTCTTTTACTGTCACTGTCACTATCCAATTCACGATCTTCCTCCGAGCAGACAGCTCTTGAGAAATACTCTGATTTTCGTTCACATGAATTCTTTATCTGGATATTTTACAGAAAATTTCGATCAGTCCAAATTATTATACAATAATTTAGCACAACAGCCGGCGCGCAGCGTAAAGTTTACGTCACTATGCACTTATCCCGAATAGAGCGTTACAAAAACTGAATATAGCGTGCGAACTAAACAGTGGCTGCAGGAATGCGTCACTAAAGATACCTGCAAGGAATACCAAGAACGCCGAAGTCTTTGACACCAATGAGTTGACAGCAAGACAAAAAAATTTGTATTGTCGTAAAATTTACGACAGCGCCCCCCGCTGGAAGGTTGAATTTAAGGACAGTGTTTTATTTAATTAATTTGTCTATTTAATAACAATTTTCTAGTTATTTTTTCTTTGTTATATTTTGTTTTATAAGGTTTTCTGAAACCGTGTTTTTTATTTTTCTGTATCTAAAAGTAGCCATATTTCTTTGATTTATAAAATGTATTAATATTAATGTAATTAATGGTTATGAGATTTTTTACTTCTTTCTCCAACAAAATAATAGAAGTTTTGGGGATGCAAAAGACTGTTTTCTCGAGGCAGCGTAGAGTGCTCCTGTGCGCCCGCTTATGTGACTCAAATAGGCCCACCGGAAGGTTAATTACTTCCGCTTGTTTGGTGATGCCAAATACATCGTGAAAAGGTGGAGAATTGTCATCACAAATGACACTTAATTACGAACGTAAGTATTAGTTGAGCAGACAAGTTTTGAATGACCCGTCTCTTTTTATCGAGGTTCTCTTAATTACTTGAAATTTATAGTACAAGCATGAAGAATGCTTTTAATTAGTAAACATCGGTATGTCAGTTCAGCACCTGTACGACAGTGGAATAGTATTTTAATATCTTTGTAGTTCACCAGTTTATAAATCAGTTCATTCAAACCCATGAGAGAACTATAGTTTGCTCGCCTGAGCTTACAGGTTTTGGAGTAATGCAAATGTAGACGTCGAAAACACAAATGTAACTACTGTTATACTTGAATTTATTCAAAGCTGCTTCTGACGTATATCAGCTATTACGGTGTCATCCAATCGGAACGTTGAATGTCACTATAAGTGACGTGTAAGCACCCGATTGGATTGCACCGTAACAGCTGATGACCTGCCAGAGACAGCTCTGAGTGAATCGCAGTGTAACTCAAAAGACTCACGGAAACATCTTCATTGAAAAAAAAATCACGTGCTTAGTATTTCTCAATATTCGAGAGGTCTCTTGGCAGTTTATTGCCTCACTGGTTGGAAATGTGAAACCAAATAAGTTGATATGACAGTGTTGAATGGACGAATTTCTCTACATAAACCGAACTACCTTATCATGTACAGCCTTTCAATCACAACACAAAACAGCGGTTTTTATTCATAATCCATTTAATCATTTTCCCTAGCTGTTTAGTTTGCACTTGTCTTGAAGCTGGGGTTTTTTGTGGTGATGATGACGTAGGCGAGTAGAATATCTAATGCGACGGTGTTTCGATATGATTAGAAAATGCTCGCGTATTATATGTGGTTCCAAGTACGTATCTTAGCGTTCAACATATAGAGTGGTCGAAACGTTTCTTTGCAGATAATCAGTATGTTTCTATTCTTCAGATTTATTCTTAATTTCTTATTAATACTTTTGTAATCTTTCGAATATTATCGTTAAGTTTTGCATTGTTACACACCCCAGATTGTTACACTTTATACATTGTTGAGTTGCGGGTTTCCGAAATGAGCTGGTACCTGTTTACCGCGGTAGTGGTAGAACAGAAGAAAACCAGGAATCCTCTCCGATTGGTCGAATGAAAACAAAGGGGAGACACACGTTTTTTTTAGGGTTGAGAGTTCGGTGTGTGGGTTCACAAACGTCGCAACACGAAGGCAATGATAGACATTTCCAAGGAGTTTTCTCGTCCTTATCGAAAAATCGCCACCATCTTGACCAACGATAATCACATGGGAGAAGAAAACCTTTGCGACAGGAAGTATTTTGTAACGCGTCTTGAAACGGTGATTCGCATCGACACATGGACCGCTGTGGCGGAATAAACTGAACCATCACCGAACACGTCAAGTCGGAAACGTTCTGTAGAATTAGGCGTCCCACAATCGATAATGCGAGCCCGTACGAGAAATGACGTGCATGTATCACATTTGGGACATCCTCAATGAATGAATGATAAATAAACGTATGCATGCACGATGCTAACTCGTTTCCCGACAGCTGACGATGAAAGAAACGATCTATGATGAGTGTGCAATTTATCGCAGCTCGCTAAATTCTAATTCCTCTTTTAAACAAAAGACAATCCTTACTTTCTTGAGGAAATCGACTGCGATTCGCTGCAAAGAATTTGGATAGAGATAACGACAAACCATCTGTTTAGGCCACATATTTTTTGTGTTTTGTGATTTAGAGTAATTCCCTATAGATGATTGACATGTGAATGCTCCCGGAATTAACAACCATAGGAATAGCATATGTCTGTGTGGGTGTGTGTTGTGTGTTACAAAAACGCTGGATTGGATGATGATCACGAGACTTTCTTGCACCGTTGTCATAGTCTCCAACACGTCCAGACCTCACCACGCCTGACAATGATTTCTTGAAGCATAATAAAAAAATGTTTGCAAACGAACAACACTCAACTGAAAGAAGGAATTCGCGTAGTATTCGAGAAGATGCTGTTGTGCTGAAGCGGATGAACACACAAAGTATGTGACGTATAAACCTTGGCTTCCAACACGGAAGGTCGCACACAGACATTGTTGATCGATAAACACCGTGAATATGCAACACAACTAGGTGCAATGAGCCCCAAAGCGTAAATCGAAAATACGCAACGCATCAACGAAAATATTAATAAATAAAGAGTGAATCTGATGTAGAATAGGGAACGTTGAACGTGTAATGAAACTTGTTCGTCCTTCCTGCACAAGAAAATTGCATTAAAGACAGCATCGGTGTTTTGAAAAAGTCAAATTAATAGAATAGAGGAATTTTACCTTCACACAGCATTCTTTGCTTTCCCATAGTACCATTTGTGTTCCTCAGCAAAGAAGGGGGAATTTCTCGAAAGTGGAATTATAATATTTCCTTCTCTGCAAAAAGTAATTCTTGTCGCTTCATGCATGTAATCTTATTCTTCCTGGCTATCTTGAGTTTGATGTATCACATTGAAAGGAACTGTTTATTAACACACACAATCACTCAACGCAAATGTACTAAATATTTCCGCTATTATATGGAGATGCATGGCGCAATTGTACTTCGAGAATTCTGCAGATCTTAAATAGACCACTAATGTGTGGCGCAGAAAATAAACGCATGCGGCAAAATTCGATATAAATAGTTTTAACATGTACGATACTCTTAGATAAAAAGTGTTACTTATTAGAGAGATTTATTTCATATACCAACCCGCGTGTGACTGTCACGAGAAATTTGAACTCACAACCTTTGGGTTGTGAGTTCAAAACTTTTCTGCTCAGAAAATTCCAGACTACAACGACTATTGAAACCTGTTGGCACCTGAGTGCCACAATTGTTTCAAAATTGGCGCCGTTCGTGTAATTCAATTATTTATAACAATCTTTGGCGTTAATTAAGAGTGCAGAACATACATTTCAAATGTCGCCCGCCGAAGATAGCCTAAATTTTCCCAAAATCCGCGCGCTTATGTCAAACCAGGGAGCAGAGTCATTTCTTTCAATGATATGCTTTAGGAGATAATCTCTCTGAAACTGGCCTTCAACTGTCAAATGTTTTCAAACATGGCCAACAGATTGCCAGACATAAAATTCTCCGTTTTTTCGCATATCATTACATAATTTCTCTCCACGGTGGTAGCTGTAGCAAGAAAGTAAAAAATATATTTCACGTATTCATATTCATAGGTCTATGATTACTACATAGACAGACCTTATGCTCGCAATTCTTACAATCGCAAAACATTCAACCTAAAAAAATAGGCCCTTTTTTACTTGGGCCCGCCAACGTTGAGCGCTATCACGGTGTAAGAGATATAGGTGGGTTCACTCCCGGTCTAAAACTGAAGCTAATGTGAGGCTAGTTCTCACAGCTCTCGCTATGTAAGCGCTGCGAACGACTTGGGCATTTTTAGGACAAGATGGTGATCCATTTAATAGCTTTGTAACCTCTGGTGGAAGCCACTAAATCGCGAGACGGCATCATGAATGCCCAACCCGATCGTGCGCACCGTACGGATAAGCGAGGAACTAGCCTCAAACTGGCTTCAAAAATGTTGTCCAAAAGGCGGCTAGTTGACACACCTATATATTTACACCGTGGCGCTATGCACACGTGACGTCACTAGTCAAGCTGCTGCAACCACGCGATTCTGCGCTCCTCCCGCCGAAGGCAGGATGCAGTGTTCAGATGTCTGACCCCAAACACGAGTGATGTATTTCACTCCAGTCAGACTCCAATTCCGAGAATATATGAGGTGCCACAAGTTGAATACCAATGGCTGGATGCAGCTCGTAGGAATGAAACTTCGAAGATGTTGAATTTCACAATGCAAGTTTATTTATAACACAAGTTACAAAGATTCAAGTTGATATGGTCGAAAATGAATAAAATTTTGATATCGAGAGTTATTAACGTCTCCGAATCTCCGAGTATCCGAATATCCGAGTTATTAACGTGGCCGAATGCTGTCTTTGGTAGGCGATACCATACTTTTATAATCTACTCGCTTATTACATTTCTGACGTCAAAAATGACTGGAAAGAAATACGCCTTTGAAAAAGTACAATGTCAATCGAACCAAACTTTCTGTTGGTCGGGTTCTTTCCTACGATAATAAAGAGGTCTCCTTAAAACTCACAGTGTCATCAGAACCAAATATTCCGTTGACCTTACAATGTCACCGGAATGAAATATTCAGTTGACCTGGCCGTTTTCTACGGCTTTGATCAGGAACTGTTTTCGGGAACATTGTTTATGAAGCAATACTATAATTATTGGAATTGCTACATAACTCACGTGCGACTGCGCTGCTGTTTGCAGCGCGTAGGCACACACGCTCCTTCATGGAATCCTTTTCTCCATGCTTATTGAGGTGCCGCGAGAAAATTGCCCTAAAAACTTCCGTAATTATTCAATCTTGTTAATCTCATTCGTCAAAGCACATCTATACTCTTTATGTTCCAATGCCTTGATGTTACAACAATATCTGTAGTTAAGAACAAAATGTAATGTTTCTCCGTAGCGTACGGATGCTTTCGGCACCATGTAAATGTTTTATGACTTTGTGCAATGAGATGTCCTATTCCTAGGCAGTTTAGCATTAGCATTAATGTGCATTTTGTTTACAATGTATATTTCAACAGTAGGGTAATCGATAAATGCAAAATTGGGATTAATTTCGTAATTTTTATAACATAAACGGTGTCGGCTCACCGAGAAGAAAGAACTGAACACACATCACACGCTACTTCGATACAAAATTCTGTCTCTCGCGTAGGCAGGACTCTCCCCGTACGTGTTTTAACGGGCGTAATGATGTCTAATGCAAGTAATCTACTCCTCCTTTGTGTAGCATTACAAGCTCGCGAAATCTTCAGAGAAAACGCCTCAAGCTACTATTGCTTCGTGTACGTGTATTTTTACCTAAGAAGTTCTGGAGCATTGAAAGTGAATACATGTTACTTGCTTATCTATACTGATGTGCGGTGAATAATGTACGAAGGATTCCGAAATCACATCCCATTCATATTACCTTTCTGAGACATCTTAGAGTTCTGGTTGAGTGTATAATCCCACCTTATTATACTGTCCAGTTTTGATTCAATCATCGTATGAGCTATACAATTATATTTTAATAAGATTGTTTGATCGACCTGTATAAAATAGTTACACCGGGAAACTAGTACACGTACATTTATTTTTTTCACTTTTTAAGTTCATAATTAGTTCTGGCTGCGCGACCTTGGTCCAATTTCAGAAAATAATGCACGATGCACAAGAGCCCCTATCTGAGTGCACCACGAAATGAGGTGTATCGATTCGTTACAAAAAACGTTGTTTACAAGACTGATCATATAATATAGCTACGTTGGTTAAGACTACTATAAACATAATTTGAGCTCAGATGAGCTCTCTATAAGCAAAATGTATCAGAACACTGGAACGTTTCCTGGAACGCTACTCCTCGTGGCAAAATGAATTTGTTAATTTTGATAGTCGCTTGCAGCTTGCTTTGCCTTCAGATAATGGAAACCAAAGAATGTGATCAAAGAGAAGACAATCTCATAAAATTTTTTATTTGTGCAGCAATTCTGAACAATCGAAGAAAGCGAAACAAATAGCTACAAAAATGAAGCGTAGAATTGGCTGACGCTTCACAAATGACGCTGGGTGCATCAGGGAAACGAGATACTGATAACTTAGTGGAACATCTTTCTTATGCATCTCCCCAATGATCCACAAAGCTACAGAAAGCGAGGGAAGCAGCTCTGGAAGATCATAAAGTAATGAATACAGATCAGGCTCTATCATTTATCATTGGTTTAAAACAAAGCATAAATTAGAGAAAACTCCATGAATTACGGTAATAAAATGTATCACCTCACTACCATTACAAGCACGAAAAACTAGTGCCGTCTATTTAAAAGTATTATTGTTACAGAAAGCACGGCTGAAGTGCAATCACAAGCTTTACTGGATCATACAGCCAGCTCGTAGACTGTGCTGTGCTCAAAAAGAAACTGCAGAAAAGTTTGATAACAATTGTTTCCTGATGTACAAGAAGAGAAGCAATGAAAGCTCTGACCAGAGTCTGTGCAAACAGAGATTTGTACAGAAAAGTGTCCTGGTCGTTAAAAATATGTTCAGTGTTTCTATAGGTCCTCTGCAACATTTTTACATAAATGCACGTACTTGTTATATGGCAAAACCCGGGACCATGATCCATGCGTTATTGCTGATTCATTTCACTTTCTTTTGTTAAAGAAATTAAATCAGTTTATTAATCAGCAACAAAATATTTAAAATATACAGTATGAGTCATGACAAATAGAAAATTTGATTGCCGCCCAAGTACAAAATATAGGACAAACTATAAATGCGATTCACAATTTAGTGTTCAGAATGTTTGACGGTAAAATACACAAACACATTGTCCATACATACATTATCGCGAAAATGCTAAATATGCGGTGCATTCCCAAAGGAAATGAACTGAATGATTGATGAAAGATTCTTTGCAAAGTCCAAAGCAAGTGGATCTTGCAGCGCTTTCTTTAGGCATCCGATACATGCTTCGATACAGTGCTTTGAATGTTTGTTGCACATCGTATTTCGTTTGGATGTGAAGAAATAGGCTATACGGAATGGAAGTGACAACACGAGCGAGGAAAGATGGAAAAAGGAAATACAAAGCGAATTCGAAGAAGAGTGGTTATTGGTAGTTTTGCCTCGACGAAATTTCGGGATCACAAATGACGGAAACACTTCCAGACTTTCTTAGGAATGCTACTGCCATTATTACCATAATACGAATAGATTAAAAATATAATAAGTAATTTGTATACAGATTGGTTTGGTTTCAATGCCATGCTCTCCGAACTAGAAAAGGAAACATACTGAAAATAAAAGGGAGAAACAGACAAAATGGAAAGGAATGAAAGATAATATTTTTTATTGATTTTGGAAACAACCTTCGTTCTTGGTAGTTTGCTGAGGAAGAAGAATGTCGCCCTACTTCTGACTCAAGAGTCGCGTGAGGTTGAAGATGATAGTACTGCTGACCATTCCCATGAAATTAAAACTCGCGTTTCTGAAGAAGACAGTGATTCCTACTGGGGTAGAGAAGATCAAAAATCTCGTTCTGCTACTGAAATTTTTGACGAAGAATCCCGAGCACCAGTCACTGTAACACGAATGGTAAAATAAACTTCTTCTCCATCAACTTCAATAAAGGGATGATGAAATTCAACCTTAAGAACCACCAATCTCCAATTCATTCCTATTCCTCTTCATCAACTCATTCCTAAACCCATCATCAATTGTCAAGATCACCTGGTATGAGTATGTGGGGAGTCACAAGCAACTACCAGTAAAAATATGATCTAAACTGATGGATGATAACATGAGTATTCAAATTTAAAACTGAACCAATCACAAACTGCTCATTTCTCATAATACAGCTGATAATGGCAAGAGAAAATTTGATTACAGGGTCACAAATGTGGTTGAAATGAAAGTATATTTTCGTTATCTCTTATTGACCATAGTTTACAAACAAATTCACGAAAGTGTCTGAAAAAATATATACAAAACCATTGATTGGTCCGTTTATCGTGTCATAACGTCAATAAACAGTTTTGAAATTTTAACACGCACACGCCCGATTTCATGATTCTTTAACACAAAAAATCGGTAATTATAATTGTGGCTATCCTTGACTTACTTGAAGAATTTACACCAAGTTGTCAGAAATACTGTTGCGTTGAACAACGTGAGTGCGTGGAAAAACAATTGATTCCAATCAGGGACAAAAGCAAATCTATATATTTAAAAACCGTTCAAGTACGAAATCAAAATTTTCACTTCGTGTGATGCAATGACCTATTATTATTATTGGAACGGGTAAATTTATAGTGGCAAGGTCGATGATGGTTTTTGGTTGACTGAAGAAGGAAAGAAATACAAGGCACCAAGGCTGCTCTGCGGATGATTTTTACTCATGATTGGAATTACCAGTAACCGCAATAAGTTTAAATGTGTTTTGCCCAATGACAGATAGGTGGAGAAAAAAATTTGGAATAGAAAGATATGATTTAATTTACTGTATTCTGAACTAATTCTTTTAGTGACTTCTTGCTCCCCGCGAAAAATGTTTTTAATAATATTTAGTTTATAAAATGGTCAATGGATCCTTAGGAAAATACTGGCTTTTCATTATTTCAACATCCAATTACATTTAACATGATTCTTCTGACATGTATGAATGTGTTTCCAACTGTACAAGACATATTGTAAACGTACTAAATCATTCAATAATATAAAGAGACAATACAATTTGGAGAAAAAAATTGTGGGTTGGACAAATTTGGTAAATTTAGTATTTTACCTTGGCATGACTTGGATGACTTGATCATAATGGCGATCTTCTTTGTCGTATTCATAACCTCAAAATTAAGATGAAGTGAGTCCACTTGAAAATTCCACACTGGTTGAACAACGTTCTGAGATTCTTTTTTTACTAGTGAAGGTGAAAAGCTAATATATACACTAGAATAGCTAAAGCGTGTGGTGTAAGTTGTATGGACCGCAGGAATTTTTACTAGTGGATAAAACAGTTCAAAAGTGTCCGAGACTCAGTGACTGACGAAGAACGTTCTGGACAGTGAGTTGAAATTTCAACTTGAAACTCGAAAATTTAAACGTCATGATGACCATTAAACCAGGATTAAATGACATTAATGACCATTTAAACATATGAAACTCGAATTGATGATGACGTTATTCGTGTCGACTGCCATGTCAGACTGGAAATTATTGCAGAAAATGTTCAAGCTGGTATTGGTACTGTTCAAAATATAAACAGTAATAAGCTTAGTACCACAACGCGTGCGCAAGATGGGTTCCGAAGAAGTTGACGCGGCTGCTGAGGGACAAGATTGAGAGTGTGCACGGAGCCAAAGGAGAGTTATGAACGAGATGAGCCCTTCCTCAACAAAGTTTTAACTTGTGATGAAATGTGAGTTCACTATTAGAGCCAGAATCCTAAAGGAAGCATTGTATGGAAGCATACTGCTCACCTGTGAGGTAAAATTCAAACCCGAGCATTAGCAGTAAAAGTAATGTTGACAATGTTTCGGAAAGCTGAAGGAGCAGTTTTTGTGATTGTATTGAAGCATAGCGTACAATAAATAGCCAATACTACTCAGATATACTTTTGAATAAGGTGAAGCCAGCCATACGAAAGAAACGTCTTGGATCTCAGAGGAGAGGAGCGATTCTTCAGCAAGACAACGCACGTCCTCACACTGCTCAACAAACTCGCGAAACGAACGACAAAATGGGTTGGGGGGTACTGCCTCATCCCCCTTACCTCCCAGATTTAGCCCCATCTGATTTTCATTTGTTTGTTCTACTGAATGACGCATTACGTGGGAAGAAATTCCAGAATAACGAGGATATCAAAATATTTGTGGGAAGTTGATTGAAACACCAAGATAAGGAGTTCTTTGAAGTCGGTATAAAGAAGCTGGTAATTCGTTGAGAGAATTTCGCTAATTTTGGTGGGGGTTATATTGAAAAGTAGGGAAAGTCCTGTTTAAAACAAATTCTCAAAATAATAAGTCTCTTTAATTATGGATGCCCCTAGTAATTTGTCTCCTGGTGATCGACTATCGTTGTAGTCTCGGTGTTAAAATTATCGATGAAGTTGTATTCAAGTTGTAGAGGGTTTCATGCTTAAGTTTCTTCCAGATTTATGTATTCATACTCATCTCCCTTATAGAGGAGGTTGGATCTCATATGATTAGAATTCAACGAAAGGAAGACATGATTATAAATTATCAACTTAGTAGATGAGATTTTGATGGCATACTTCACGGCGAGACTGTCTCCGAAATGCGAGAGTTGTCTCTTGCGCTCCAATTAAAGTACTTCCGTTAGGCGTCGTGCGGAAGTATCTGGAATGGATACGAAGAGCTTGGTTACGAATAATGTAACAGCTGTAAATTATTTCTCTGTAATCTATTTTACTTCTAATTATTGCCAGGCTAGTTAGTGACAGACACTTTAGGGTGTTCAATCTGATCTCATATTCATCAATAGTTTGTTGGTGTTTCTTCCAGGACATTTTATTGTCGAATCAAAGCCCGCAAACTCTAGTACTTTGAATGAAATGTAACAACTGCTGACCCCGATGTAATTGTGGAGTAACTGTACGCTCCCTTTTAGAAAATAATACTGTAGTGTTGTTGGTACATAGGCGGACCAAATTACTTCAAATTTGGCGCCGCACTTGGAATACAATCAATTATAACCACCTCTTTGGTCCGAATTAACAGCAAAAGATATTCATTTCAAACGTTGCGCTTTCAAGATAGTCTTAATTTTCCCTTTAAAAAACGCCAACTGCCTTCCATAGAGAAAATAATTTTTTTCGCATCAAACCATTTGAACAGCTTCAACTGCTTCAAAATATGACCGGGAGAAAGCCCCGCGTCGCAGGTGCCGTGAGTGGCGGAGGCGCAAGTAACGCGGGCAACATGCGCATTGTCGACTGATTCTGAGAATCAGACGCCTTTCCATTTAAGACGCGATGAGATCGCATTGTTTCAGAATCTGCAGACGAGCGGGCAGATAGTAGATCACCTCGCTAGCGTAAAAGACAAAATAATAAAAAACAATAAGAACTATATAGAATCATCAAAATGAATTTGTAAAGAAAACAATACTAAGCTCAAAGCGGCATTGCTGTAATAGTTATTGTTAGTTTTTAAGATAGTTTTATGTAGTTTAAGTTAAAGCCCTCCCCATTTCTTCAAAAGCCAAATCGGCTGGAGATAAGTTTGGCATTTAGTTTGTTGTCATTGAATAAATTCTCGCCTCTCCAAGGCTACTGGAAAGGGGAAAATTGAAAAAAAAGCGTAAAAGCTAAGTAATACGTGTGTGTTGACTGCACTGAAGGCTGTATTACTACGTAAAATTGGTAGCGATTCCTAAGCTCAGTGGCATTGCATTCTCAGGGAACCAACGCGTGTTTTAGTGCGTGAATCTGTTGCTCGCAAGACTAACGAGACAGATATAAACCGAAAGGAAGTACATTTCTTGCCCTCCAGACAGAGGTAACACTGACAATTTCTTCAACACTTAATGCTCCAAGGCATACTAACGGTCTTGATATTTGTCGTTTTTCAGAATCCTCTCTTACAAGACCAAGAAATAGCAGTCTTCCTTGGCACAATTTCTTCGAAAGCTCTTCCAATATTTCACAGCTTCAACAAGTGTATTTGGAGAGTGCTTATTCGCAGTAAATAGTTTTAACTGTGAAGCTTAGACAAACACATTTATTAACAAAAACAAATATAGTTTCATCTAGCAAAGAAACGAAGGTAAAACAAAGAACAACTGGCGCTCGTACACTACAGTTCCTTTCCCTCAAACCTCATCCCGCTGATGAACCTGATACACATGTCGTTTCCAAAAGCCAACCTTTGTTTGGGCTAGTAAACGTAGTGGACCCACTTTTTACTAAGTTTCAGGTCCTCCATTTGTTCGACGGATGCCGATAATCCCGCAAACATACTAGTTCGACAAACTTGAAATTTCTGCCGTCGACCTTGACTTGCTGCTCGCCGTGGACGCTGATTCTTGCACAGTTTCCAACGGATGGTCGCAGAAAATCTCGAGTTCGGACTGTGCGTCCGAGCAGTACATCAAGAGATGTATGCCGTAGCGTGCGGCGTCGTATGGCAGGAGAAGAAAAAATGTTGAATGTTGGCCTGTCAATTCAGAAGACAAAATGCTTTCTTGCCCTTTTTGATCGAGCATGACAAACCGCTCCACCTCTCCATCATTTTGCATGCTGATACAGAGCAGTATACCGTTAAGAGCATGCCGCAATGCTCGCAGAATGAGCGAATTATTGAGCCGTAAATTGAGGGCCATTGTGACACACAATTCCCTCAGGTAAACGGAATCGAGCAAGAATGGTGCGCAAACCATTATTCATTGAAGCAGACGATGGTAGACTAGTGAATGGAATAGCTTCGGGCCTTTTCCAATGTTCATCGATTATCACTAGACATGTTTGATTGAATGTTGGTCCACAAACATCCAGGTGAAGGCGTTGTTTAAGCCGTTACGGAAATGACCACTGCAGAATCGATGCCTGGTCACCAAACGTAGGAACGGGCTAAGTACTTCATTCGGACGATTCCTGAATGACACTCGTGTAAAGATTTGAGAACTTATGGTCGTAGAGACGGAATAACAAAACGTAGTCCTCACAGTAAGCAATTTCCATCAATCGCAAGTTCGTTTCCACGTATGTAGAATTGTTGTGCAGTAGGATCCTTGCACTTTTTAGGTAGTCAACCAGACTGCACGTAACGGATAACTTCGGAAAGTCTGAGGTGTTTCACTGAGGCAGAAGTACTTGCGTATGTGTGAGTGGTGTCTCAGGCATATCCAGAAATGAGATGGTCGTCTTGTTTTCAGTAGGCAAGCAATGATCGAATGTGAGCGGTAGCGGATTCCGCAATAAGTAATCAGCGTTCACACGATGCTTAGTTAGACGGAATTGTGAACATACACAGCTCACAGGAAATTTAGGCAGAGTTGTGTGTGAACAACGAAAGATATTCCGATGCACGCACCACCAGAATTGGCACTTATGCGGAAACGTTGTTAACGCAGGCGGTCGTTTGAAACTCACCTATCACTGGTAAACTTTGACTATCGCAAATATTCAGTCGAATTGTAGAAGATCGTAGTTTTGGCGCACCCAATTGTTGCCAATGCGACTCGTTCAGCGGACTGTAAGGCACACCAGTGTCGCGTTTCGTTGTAATTGGCGTCAAATTTATCAAGACAGAGTTGAATGGAATCCAAGCGACACTGATGAATGGAAAATGTGGAGCCGACTCGCTCCCCATGACTTTCACTGCTTCGGCAAACTTTCGCTCAGTGTCTTTTTTAACACACTTTCGACAATTATAATTTGTATGCGGGCAATACGTGTAATGTGCTGTTTATCTCCTCAGCGATGACAAGTCTTCATTCCATGGCTCGCTGATACGTTAAAATCTTGATTTGATTGCAAATTTTGAGTAATCATTGCCGCAGCGGCTTTAGGACGAGGAGTAGAAATGTTCCGCTCCACTAATTCTAACTGCAAACCGACTTCCACTTGACACGCTTTATCAAACGAAATCATAGTTTTCTTTTATCAGCCAACTTTTGAGGCGTTCAACGCGCACCTCTGAAATGAATCGGTTACGAAATGCCATCGGCAAATGTGAATTGAAGTTGAACGTTGATGACAATTGTTTGACGCACTCTGCCAACGTCTCTCCTTCGAGCTAAGGTCGACTACAGAATTTTTGTCGCTTTTCTACCTACAGTGTAGAATTCTCGAAGTGCGCATACAAAGCTTGAAACATTTCATGTAATGTTTTCGTCATGGCATTTTCAGGTGTCAGCAAATCGGTTAATAATTGGAATGGTGCATCGCCGATTACGGTGGCGAAGACTTCGCATCCTAACAAGACGTCCTCCATAATTTCGCAAGCTATCACGGCGTCGAATCGAGAAAAGTTCTTGAATCGTATCTTGTATACAGAAAATCGGCAGACAGCAGGATCGGAGCTACGTAATACAAGTGATGCGCGTTCTTTCTGATGGAAGATTTTGTCTTAGATTCCATTTTAGACATAGTCTTACAACTACTATGCTAAAATGTAGAGTATTTGCAGTAAATCGCTTTAACTGTGGTCAGACAATAGGTGCTCGAGTGTTGATTCTGACTTGAAATTCACGTTCTAATATAAATTTTGTAAGAAAATTTTACATGTGATCTTTTATTTCGAACTCCATTAGAATTGTCACGGTGCGGCGTGCCAACATTATACAGTAAGTTTTCTCTATGTCTAAATTAACAGCAATATTCACAAAAGCTTCTTAAGTGTCAGTACTTATCAACTGGGGTTAAGTTGAATGAGCTCTTCCAAATTCAAATCGTTATCCTTTATAATATTATGAAGATCCAAGGACCACCTAAGTCTTGACATTTTCTCCAAAATGTTGCACATGTTACACGTCAAGGAAATTGATTTGTAATGGTCTAGATTATATTGATATTTACCAGGTTTTGTTACAGAGACAACAATTATCTTTTTCCAAATTCTGGGGAGAACATGGAAATACACATACATTGTACATTTTGACAAATATTTCTTTACGGTTGCTTGGCAGATTCTTTACCAGAATGGTAGAAATCTTACTAGGGCCAGGAGATGAATTGTTAGAAGAGTCAATGACAGCTGTAAGTCCATTCAAATAAAATTATTAATATGATTCAAATGTACAAAATGATCATCATCTCCTGAGAGGGGTAGATTTTCTTGCTCGTTTTAGTATGGGATAAACTCATTAGAATAATTTTGTTTTTAGGAAATGTATCAGCTAGCTTATTGGCGATTTCTTTTGGCTTGCTAATGATTTCATCGTCAACTTGTAGGAAGTGCCAATAGCTGCTTCTTTTATTTGCTTTATTGGTTTTATTTTTTCAGCATTCAGAGATATTGTTGGTTGGATTGGCTTTACTGTCATTAATAATTCTTCAAGCAGATGCTCTTCTTCTCTTGTATTCAATTCAATTCTCTAGTGTACGAGTATTAAGTTTCTTGACTCTGTTGAAGGCATGTTTAGCTATCCTGGTACTTTCTTTACATTAATCATTCCACCATTGGAAAATGTCGACCTTTCCGAGGTATTTTAAGTAGGTAATTGATTAACTTTTCTTTGCTTAGAATGGCCTAGAAATGTTGAATAATTAAATCAATATTAAGTGCCCACTAAGAAGGTTTAGAAAGTTTTTGGTCAACCACTTTTGATCATTTATCTCTCCAGTCGGCTTTATTTTACTTCCATCTATCGTTAAATGATGTCGAAGATATGCTCTGACAAAGAAAGTGATGAGGTCATAAGAAGTGGTCCAATATTATCTTATTTCGATATAGTTGTATATGCATACCATTGAGAGTAATATGTAGATTCACACTATCTGTAATACGTAGAACACCCACCAGAGTGCATTCGTGATGTCACCGCCCTGTTGTTATGCGACTGATATCAGTCAACTGCTGAAACAGACATTGAAGAAAATTTACCTACAGTGCGAAGCACCCGCGATGCAGTCGTTCAATAGCATATCCACCCACTGACGTCATTTGACAGAGGCTGCATTGTGGTTCTTCATGAGTCTGGTTGGTCGTTTTCGCGCAATTGCCAGGCAGGTGGGCTATTCAGATGGTCTGATGTTAGAATCAATGGGTACAAGAAGGCACCCACGCACGTCGTGCAGGCCCGGTTCGACCAAGAACCACCTCCGGAGAGGACCGCCGTATGGTGCGTCAAGCGGTGCGTGAGCCCATGACGTTGGCACCCGCCTTCCGCGAACATGTACTGGCGACTCCACAACATCCTGTAAGTTACCGCACAGTAACTCGACGACTCGCGTCTGCCAGATTGGGGTCCCATCGCCCAATGCGTCCGTTGCCATTGACAGCGGAACACCGACGTCGGTGTTGTACTATTTTTCCTTTTCTCCATTAAATTCAAATTTATAAAAAAATAATTGGAAAAATATATAGGGCTGTTAATAATACAGTATACACTATATTTTAAAAAAATATAATAATCTTACTGGTAATGACAATAAAAAAAATCCATGGTTCAACAAAATGACAATTTATTACAATAAATCATTAAAGTTGATAACTAACAACACTACTATTTACTAATATCTGCCGTCTTCTTGCCTTCTTGTGATAAATTGAAATCAAGTATATGAAAACATAATAAACTTCAACATTATAGTAACCAACAAGAACAAACAAAACAAGAAACACACTAAAGACATAGTTACTCTGGTCTACCACTCCAAGTTTTCCGAAAACAAAACTCAAATAGTTCGTATAAGCCTTTCTTCCTCCCTTTTATCACATCACCCGCTTATAGTTCATAACACTTTTTTCGCTAATTTTGTGTTGTCTCTCTATGCTTATACACTCCAATACATTAGACTTCCTGATACTTTCAACTTCCTTTACTAATATCAAAATTGAGTCACCGTACCTTTGCAACGTCGTTTTTGAGAGCCATCTCTCAATAAATATAGACAATCTTCATATATTCCAACATGATCCACAATACTTTTAAAAACCGCTCATAATCTTGCTCGTTCGTATCCAATCAAACAACCAACATTTGTTTTTACGTCTCTTCACGACACCGATCTGACCATTTTTTTGTTTCTTTGTTGATTCCTCTGTCGTCATGACATCCATGGCCCATGGCTTACTACATAAGCTTTTCCTTCAGTAGGCTTGCATGGATTCATTACAGTATTTAGATGGATGCTGTGCCCGGGAGGAAATGAACATAGGACGAATGGTGGTCGCACCATGTTTCATGTTCATGTATGGTGGATTGAAGGGGAGAAGGCACATCCTGCCCATATTGTGGAGAGACACACAGGAGTAGCTTCGGGCGTCATGGTGTGGGAGACGACGGATGTGCGTTGAAGTCACCTCTAACAGTCTTTGGCAGACTTTGAAGGCACAACGATTCGTCACAGACAGTCTGTGTACTCACGTCCTACCCCCTATGTACTCACGTCCTACGATACAGCATCCTGGGACATTGTTTCAACAAGATAAGATGCGCCCAGACACAGTATGTGCGTCTCCGGGCTTCTTAGAGCATGTTTAGTTCCTCCTGTGGCCAGCAAGATCCTCGAATCTTTCCATCATTGAACATGTGTGTGCCATTGGAAGGGTACACCGGCGCAGTACCAACCTGCGGGATCTGAAGAAACAGCTTCAACAACTGTGGACTAACTTGTATCAAGAGATGATCCAAAGGCTGTTTGACACATTCCGAACCGAATAAGGGCATGCATTGCAGTCAGGAGGTGCGATACCATACTGACCTTACTTCTCGGCTGTCCGGGTGACGCCGCGGAGAGGTCCCTCCGATTGGCTGGCGGATGGGGCCAACCCAGGCCCCGCGCCAGTCGTCCCCGTGGTCGGACGGCGGCGAACAGCCCCGTGACAGTCCCGAATGGCTGGTAGAAGGGACTTCCAGACGTGGTTTAAATTGAGGCCAGCGTCCGCGTCGAATTGTGCGGCCTGCTATTAATTTCCAGAGCCTCTTTGATTCGCCTGTGCCAGTACCGGTTTTCCTTATGCAGGAGCCGGGTCTTGTCAAAATCTATAGCGTGTCCCGTGGTCTCAGAGTGGTGCGCTATAGCCGAGCGGTTGGTATGATTTCGGTTATAGTGGGCGATATGTTCTCTAAGCCGTTCAAGCACAGTACACCTTACTGACCTAGCGCCAAATGTAACTGCTAACGGCCTCGTCTCTTTCATCCCATATTGCAATAAGTTCAACAAAGCCACACGGCCTTATACCATATGTAGTTTCATTCCTTTCCAACCCCTCCTTCTGGGTGCATCACTTCTCTTTGCTAGGCAGGGTATTACATATCAGTCTAGTCCCTCTCCACGACCAGCCGAATCATGTCAGGAAAAGACATCCAAAACTACATCCAATTGTCTTATCAATCTTTGGATGTATTACAATGACCTGACGGAGTCTGGATAAGAGAAATCTGAAGGAAGAGACTCTGAAGGAGTAGCACTGAAGCTGCTGAACTCTTTGGGGTCCTATGTCCCGCGTGGCGGGACGCAGCGTTTTTCTCGTTGCAGACCCCGTAAATCTTCAGGTAGCTGGTTGCTCTGGTTCGGCGTGCCGCGGCTTAAGAAACTGTATGCAGGTTCCAAAAGATTTTTTTGTATTATTACAGAAAAAAACTTTTTAATTTATTTGCCCAATACATAATTTTGTAAGTTAATGTTTGGTGCGGAGAGCTTCACCCCATTACCAATAACGCATGAATATGGGCATTGTATGAACGAAGTTCGAGTTTTCATTACTGTCATTTTCTTCATACTCCGCGGAATCACTCGAGAAAATGTTTTCAAATTCTTAATTTCCTGAAGATTGTTAACTCTCAGAATTGTTTACTGATTCACTCAGTTCAAGCTTTGACAATCTCGAATGCTTACTTCTTGACGCCCTCATACGTTCAACTGCAGCCTCGTAAACAAACTGATTTGAGACATAAAATGGGTGAAGTCTGACTACAATGAAGGAAAATACTGCCCGATCTCTTCTGAAGATAATTAGTTGTACTGGAAACCGGTGCCATCTACCTGAGTGAAATAACACAGAGTTAAATAGCAGTCCCGCCCCACGGGACAAAGGACCAGAACCAGGAAAAAAGAAAGTCCCGTGACGCGGGACACCGGAAAACCAGACGAAGAAAACAGAAAAGTGAAAGGCAACAGGTTAATTAATACAATTCACCTATTCTAGAAATACGACTAATTATTTATATTTCTGTTCGTGGATATTATCATCATATTTTTTCGCACTTTCAAAACGTTCTATTTTATAAAGTGGAAAAATATGAAGCTAAATATCCAGGTTTTCCGACGCCAACATACTCAGTAGAATATTATTTTTTGCACAGAATTTGAGAAGGGAAATATCTCTAATCCAGAATCACCTCCAGCAGCAACACACACGAAGAACGTTCTGACACAAACTCAAGAAGACGCGAGCCAGAACTCGAGATGGGTTGGATGGTTCGCTGTTGCTGCCGTTGGCAGTACGTCCAGATCGCGCGCTTCTAAGCATCCCAGAAGGCCCCAAAGCTATTTTCATTCCAAGTGTGAGGCAGGTGAGTCAAAGATCGCTCCATGCTGCTCCAAAAAACACTACCTGTTTCTTTCCAGGAAATCAGGGTCCGCCCGTCAAACAGAAAGGAAAACGAAAACGCTTTCCACATGGAACACACCACACCTCGGCTCGGGAAAGAGAAGCACAAAAAATCGTGACGAGAAGTGGAGATAAATTACGAAGCAAAATTTTGCTATCACAACGAGCCGCATGAATAAATTAGAATGTCATTAAAGATGAAAGTATGTGTTTAAGCCTTTTCAGAAATCGACGCGAAATACAATCAGATGTACTTCAGTCTCGTACGTCCTGCGGGACACTTTGGGCTACATTTGGTGGCGTTGACGAACTTTAAAATACCAACAACTTCAGAATGAAAAAAAGTTTTGGCCGATTCCTTATTATAGTCAACCATCAATTAAAATACGCGAACACTTTAAACATTTCTCGGTTGATTTACATCAGTTACGCACTACTCAAAATGTTAAAGAGTTCAACATAATATTCTCAAACGAAGTGACGAATCACAGTATAATGAAACGCTACCGAACAATAAAGGCATGCCTATCTCATGGGTCATAAATGTTCCATCACCGTTCCATATTTATGAAAAATATATGTGGATCTACATCTTTGTTCGCCCTGGCGGTTTAGCTCATTGGTCAGCGTGCTCGCTTTCCATGACGCGACCCCGAGTTCGATTCCCGGTCGGGCAAGATTATAGTGAGCGTTTTCCTTGCAATGTCCCAGTACATGTTATGTGACGATAAAAATCACTTCACATGTTGAGAGGACCTGAATACAGCGTAGGGATGTCATCGTGCTAACCACACGCGCCCCCTTACCCATGGCCGTGAGGCTGGGACGCTGCTGGTTGGCCATGGCCCCTACGCGAGCTGTTGCGCCAAGTAGAAACAAACATCAATGTTATGTTTAGAAGTATGACAGGGGAAATGTTCGTAGCCACAGGAAGCGCGAACTCCATAATCCTCCTAACAATAGAACGGCGGTTGTCACGAGGTCGCCAAAAAATTGCTCATGCATTCCAATTAAAATACTAAACGTAAATAAAAGTAAACAATCTTAGACGCATATGGCAAATCAGAAGAAGATCAGACATTAAAACCAAGCTAAATTAAAATCCAAAAATAATTAAACTTAAACTAAATAACTAAAAAAAACAACGTCTCAAACCTTCTCACCGACTCCGACAAAGCCAAAGCCATAGCTGAACATTTCAAAAGCACATTCACACCTAATCCTATTTCAGATATAAACTCAGTCATATAATTAACAATTTTCACTAAACAGTACCAATAGCAACTTCATTTATTTCCCCCTCAGAAACCTCCAAAAACATCACTCAGATTAAAACAAAACGAAGGCTATCCAGAAAGTAGATTACGTTTTGGAATAAAAAATAAACAAAGTATAGGAAACAAATTTTATTATATACAGATGAAAGCCACACTCAATTCTACTTTTCTACATAGTCACCATTCAAATTAAGGCATTTATCGTAGCGATGTACGAGCTTGGAAATTCCTTCGTCGAAAAATTCGGCCGCCTGCGCCTTCAACCACTTCGTTACCTCTTCTTGCAGCTGTGCGTCGTCATCAAAACGCTGCATAGCCAGCCACTTCTTCATTGCTGAGAATAGGTGGAAGTCGCTTGGTGCTAGGTCGGGACTGTATGGCGGATGGGGAAACAACACCCACTTAAAAGATTCAAGAACTTCACGAGTGACATTTGCCGTGTGGGGCCGGGCGTTGTCGTGAATCAACAAGACCTTAGAGCTCAACATTCCTCTGCGCTTGTTTTGAACTGCTCTTCTGAGGTTTTGGAGAGTTTGGCAATACCTTTGAGAGTTTATTGTAGTGCCTCTTTCCAGGAAGTCCACCAAAATCACACCTTTTCTGTCCCAAAAAACAGTCGCCATCATCTTCCTTGCCGACATTGTTTGCATGCATTTCTTGGGTTTTTGGGGAGACCTTGTGTGCCCCCACTGCATTGATTGCAATTTCGTTTCACAGTTTACGTGTTTCACCCATGTTTCGTCACCAGTAACGATGCGATCGAGTAAAGAGTCACCATCCTTATCGTAAGCGTCCAAAAAGTTCAACGCTGCAGCCATTCGCTGATTTTTGTGGTCCTCTGTCAAGATTTTTGGAATCCATCTTGCACAAAACTTGTGGTAACCAAGCTTTTCGCTGATGATTTCGTGCAACAAACTTCGCGAAATTTGTGGAAAACTCAAAGAAAGTTCCGTTATTGTGAACTTTCGATTTTCACGGACTTCAGCATCGACTTTTTCGACAAGTTCGGCAGTCACTATGCTGGGTCTCCCACTTCGATGTTCGTCGTGAACATTGGTTCGGCCATTTTTAAATCTTATGACCCACTGACGCACTCCACCTTCCGTGATAATGTTGTCCCCATACACTTCACAAAGCTGCCGATAGATTTCTATCGGTTTACATTTTTTTGCAGTCAGAAACCTTATTACTGCACGCACCTCGCAGCTCGCGGGATTTTCAATTAACGCAGACATTTCAAACCGTCACAGTATCTTAACGGAGCACAGCACGAACCTCTCACTAGCACGGCTAGATGCCGACTGAGCTGCGCAACGCTCTGACCCCAAGATGGCCGCGCTAGCCCCGCCCCTAGCGGACACAGACGAAAACGTAATCTAATTTCTGGATAGCCCTCGTAGTGGCGCTACAACGCACATACTTTCCCGTATTATTGGAAACAGCTATGTAAGATCCACTTTCTGCCCTTTTTTCGGCAGAAAAACTCTTAGTACAGGGCCCTGGTAACGAAAAAGTGGATAAATCCAGTTGCTAAATTAAGTAGAAGAAAAATATGCTAACACGTGGTGCAGCCAGAACCCCTGTTTTGTTGGTCCTTGATACCAAAAAACAATTGAAAGCAAAACGTCTTTCCGTCTACCCGCCTCATGGTGGTCGGGATCTTGAAACAGCTGGCAAAAAGTCAAAAAATGAAACTCATCTTTTTTTAAGTTAGTACTGAAGAAATACCGTGAAGAAGGCGCCACTGAATACAATTACACATGAGAAAAGTTTGCATCATCTATTAATATTCATATACACACGGTCAAACATCTGTTTATTTATTTATTTATTTGTCAAAAAACAGTAAAAACTGTATATGACGTGTGGGGAAAGAAATTTATCTGCGCACATTTTCTTGAGGGCCAGAATTTAAAAAAAATGAATTTAGAAAATAATTATTTTAGAAAAATAAAGATATTTGAAAAATGTTTTTTCCCGAGTTATAGAAAATCAATTTCAACTGTAAATGAACTACAAGCAAAGGAGTGCTCAACAAAACGTGCGCACAGTGAAGCTACATTTACGTCCAGAAGCAAAACAAGGGGCCATCTCAGCATTTGCTCAATGGATCAGGGAAACTGGACAAAAACCTGATCGAGATGGGGTCATTGACCCGGAAGCTGAAGTACATTACTTGTTACAGGCGTATTAAATATTTTTTTAAATGTATACAATGCAAACATAAACTAATTCATTATATATCTTTGTTTTGTTACATTAAACATTATTTTTCTTTTTCACGATCAGTATAGTCTCTAATTGTATAGAAACAGTTTTGCAGCAGAAAAGATTTTACTTTTAACTTAAATTTGTGTACCGACTTTAATTGTTTTATGTCATCTGGCAATGCGTTGTAAAGTAACGTACATGTATTGTATGTTGATTTCTTGTACTGAGCTGTTGATACTGACACTTGATGCACGTGATTTCTACGGCGTGTGTTGTAATTATAAATATCAATATTGCATGAAAATATATTCCCTCCGTTAAGTAGGTCATTTTTGACAAATATTACAGATTCGTAAATAAATAGACAAGGCAATGGTAGGATCTGTTGTTGAACATGTGCGTTTCGACGTTCTAAGCGCAAAGAAAATAAATGCATTGAAATTCAGTTTGTAAGAATTGTGTGTGATACTCAAATAAAAATGTAATATGGACAATACTTCTGGAGGTATGTAAAATATTTGTTCATACTACAAAGAACATTTTTCATAAAAAATATTACACAACAACGTTTATATGAATTGTTTACATGTTTTGTTAATTTTTTAAACAATCCATTTTTTAATCAATGAAAAAGTAGTGATCCACTGAGATTCCGCGTAGTTTGTTATTTAATAACAATCATAAAGGTATATTCTTTTGATTCGTGAAACAAAATGTCATCCCTGGGCACCCCTTTGTCCGTAGTACAATTTTTCCTGTTACAACTCAGCTTTTTGTTTTTAAATTTTGTTGAACTGTAAAATGTACAATACAGTATAAATGAAAAATATTAAATTGGAGATCAAATTAAATCATTGGTTCCTCTGACCTCTACTCGAAAAAGATATGAAATAACGGTACATTACAAATGATTTTTACACTGATTGACGGGAAAGTTTGCAATGCAATAACCTCCCCATCTGCGATGCGATGCTACTTATGTTCTGCTACTACTTTCAAACAATTTAACGATATTGACTATGTTGAAAACAGAAAAGTTGACGAGATGAAGTTAAATTACGATCTAGCTAATGCGCTGCATGCATGAATTAGGTTTTTCGAAACTTTCTTACACCTTGAGTAATAAAATGGGAATACAAAAGTGGCAAGCACATTCCCATATTAGCTATTCAGAAAGGCTTCAAACAAGAACTAGGTTTATTAGTTGATCGAGCGAAGTCCGGATTTGGAAGCAGGAATGGCAGGAACACAGCTCGGCGATTTTTTCAAAATTAGAAAATATCTACTTAAATTTTAGAAGTTGATGCAGGATTGGTTAATAGCTTTCATGTCATTTTGCAGGTTCCTTCCAGTAGTTTTCCCATAAATGCAGACAATAATGATAATTCCGGCACACAAACAGTTTTTGTTGAGGAATATCCGTGGCTATAATACATGTCGACAACACTACATAAAGTAATCTTCCATAGATCTTTAATTATAAAAAATGCATAATACTTTACATGAAGCAAATGGGTCATTTTCAATATTTAAAAAAAAACTGCTCCAAATTTTGGTAAAGAGTAACATATTTACCAAGGCATATGAACCTATCTTAAATAAATTAAATAAAATCAAATAACTATTTGATTTTTTTAAAAAATACCTAATTTGTTGTTATTGTATTATTCGTCGAGCTTAGTTTTCATGCTTGAAATCTTGCGTTTTGAATTAATTTTAGGGTTACTATTTTCATACTGGTAACTGCCAGTAATTTAGATTAAACCACCGATTAATTCAATTTTCTTTTTTACTTCTTTTTATACTTGTATCCGGTTCAATTTGGTAATCCACGTTACTTGGGCAGTAAATAATTTGTAATTTTTATTTTATTTATATTATGTATTATTTTTCTCGATTCATTTGTATTCTTATTTTTGCTGCTTCTTCATGTTGATCTCTCATTTTCCCATTTGTTGCTAGAGACTCACTAAAGAAGGGAAATTTTGATTTCGAAAGTGACTTTGGGCATATATTATATTAATAAATATATATACTGTAATGCAACCACCCACGTCGGGTGCCGATTCTTTGGAATGAAATCGGAGGGGGTCACATCACAAGGTGGCAGCGCCGTCACGCTGAAGGTGTGACGGTCGTTCCCAGATAGCAGGAGGGACACATGCTAAATTTATTTGAGGGGCGCCAAGCGCATGCCCACTTACCTGCTATTTTACCACCGGCGTTCAGCGTCTCAGGGGTGAGTGCTCTGGGTCGAAGGATTGCATTGTTTTTATTTGTTTATGGAAATAATGAACACTTCTCTTAGATTTGACTTTTTCACCCGTCAAAATGGCGGGGACACATTTATTGAAAAAAACTGTTCTTGCAGGCATAAAAACTGGTCGTGGCTATAGGCAAGTGATGGTGATGGAGACTTACAGAATGTTGATGATGTGATGGTTACGTCACCGCGACGGGATTGCTCACCGGCCGATGGGCTGACGCGACCGGACCCTCAGGAGCGACGCTGGAGCGATGGAACGCTGGCCTGACAGTCACAGTGGCCCCAGGGATGTATGCTCCGGCGCACGAGGTGTCGGCGTTGGTTGTCCGCGTAGCAAATGACGTAAAGCAGGCGCGCGTCTCAGGTCGTCATACGTCGCCTGGACCGCATGTAACGTTGCAAGCCGAAATCTGGCTATGCGGAATAAATTCCGCGGCTGAATGAAGGCCGGGCGGATCTCGTGGCGATCAGCACAATACTCGCATCTCACGCACTGCCGTCGTTGTCTTTCGCCGCTACTCTCTCTCTCTCTCTCTCTCTCTCTCGTAATTTTACTATAACTTTTCTGCTGGTAATATTTCGACTGCCCTCTACCGTGATCTTTTACTAATCCTGCTCGACCGCCCTCTGCTGTGATTTCTCTCTCGACCGCCCTCTGCCGTGACTTTTTCCTCTCTCGTTCAAGCCTTCCTGCCTCACCCGGCTTCGTTCCCCCTTCCTTTCTTTCGTACCACGCCTGACTCGTCATGTGCTTCTGCCTAGCGTTTTCATAGGCCGGTTTGCCAGATTCCAGAATCTTCTATTACTTTAGTGCACTGATTGGATAAGATGATCATCGCCCTTTCGCGGCCTACGCCTCCTGGCTTGTCATTGGATGTCTTTGTCTAGAACGGAGGAGCGCGCGCGCGGCTCTCTGCTGTGACTGTGATGTTTATTGGGCCTTGGGGATTATCGTACTGCGTGTCCCTAATGCAGTTGTTCCGGGAGTCAGTCATTTTGTTGGAGGCACAAAGAGGGTGGATTTATTGTTCAGGGTTCGGGGAGGCCTACGCAGCTGTGCGGAACTGATCAGGCGAGGCGAGAGGCCGTCTGTCCCTCCGAGCTTCTGCTAATGTGGCGTGACGCTGGGGTGGCGGGGTGCGATGGTCATACGACACATCGCAATACTTAGAAATTGTGGTTGATTATGCCTTACCTCCAATTACCATTATGGATTACCTACCACAAAATATTGGCTACCACCACGGAAGTTAATAGTAACAAGCCTGCCATTACGAGGGAATCATAGGTATATGAAACGTTCAGGATCCAAAGAATAGACGTTGTTAAGGCAACATATCAATAAATCTAGAGATTTCATGGTCGATGTCAAGGCGCTATACTATGACGTTTCGTCACGGCCCGGTGGTTATGAGATGCTATAAGTGTGAAGCAGGCTTTGGAAGTCTTGGTTATGTAAAAAGTTAAATATTCTCACTCTCATAAAAGCGGCGGAGCTGGGAACACCCGATAATAATTGGTATGTTTCAATCTCAGTTTTCATTGTTTTTCAGGGTTCAGGGTTTCAGGGTTTCTGGTACATTCAGGGTTTTTGGTACAGGATATCGAGCGAATATTTGATGGTTAATTGTATAGACCGGCGTGGCGTAGAATTAAAGTTCAAAAGTAATATTAATAGTAAATTATAATTGTGATTTTGTTTCACGTGTTAGAGTAAATTTATTTGATTTAAGTTAAACATACTTTGTATTTTCCGAAGGGTTTATGTTAGGATAGCTCCGTAGCAGGTTAGAAAAATATTAATTAGTTGATTGAAATAGGTAGTCGCGGGCCAAATGTAGCGAGGGCCACTCGCGTTGCAATATAATCTATTAAATAACTTAAACTATCAGATAATCAGAGACATCCGGGAGTACTCGGACGATGAACCAAAAAACATCTTAATAATAGAGGTGCAGAAGACATCAACTGGACAGCGCCGGACTTGGAAACCATCTAAAAAGAAATCATCTAACAAGTTAATCGTAAGCGTACGAACATTATTTTTTAAAACTGTACGGTACATTCATGTTATTCAGATAAAAGTTCAATTATTTAATTCAAGAGATCTCGAACATTGTTTAAAAGTATAGCATAAATGTTTTTAAAGAGAAAGAGCTGATAATTCATTGTAGTTTCCATCAGTTCAACAGCACGTTTTTCTTCCACAAAACGTCCCGTAATCGTGGCTATAGAATTTCACGTACACATACAATCAGGTAAGACGATTAATGTTGTATGTCAGAACCCATGACTCAACTTGGAAATAAAATCAGCAGTGTAATAATAAAACATTGAGAGAATCAATAAGCATATCAGGGTAACGATAGAAATAATAGTATTCCTAATATCCGTAGAAAATAGTAGATAGTAAATAATCGCCCATCGTAAAAAATCAGTAATATATGTAATCTGTAATAGAAATCAGGGAGTTTTGCTACGATTGGCTTGAACCAACCTCAGGTATAATAATAATAATAATAATAATAATAATAATAATAATAATAATAATAATAATAATAATAAATGATGTCGTAAACGCTCTTATGGCTGTAAGGAAGTCTTGCTACTGAATAAAGTCATTTTGAATGATGTAAAGAAACGCAAACGTAATTTGAGCATGGCTTGGATTGACTACCAAAAGGACCTTTGATAGTGTACCACACGATTGGATTTTGAAGACCCTGGAGATCTATCGATTTCATCCTAGACTTATTGAATTTTGCAAGGCTAGTATGAAGTCGTGGAGTACCAGGTTACTAATACACAGCGGAAAGGAAGCAGTAGAAACCAGAAGTATTCAGATTAACAGGGGTATTTTTCAAGGAGATTCACTATCCCCTCTGCGGTTTTGCATTAGTTTAATCCCACTATCGAGACAGTTGTCGCAAGCTGACTTTGGTTTTAAGCTCCATGGTGATGAAAGGCTAGTATCACATTTGTTTTACATGGATGATCTGAAAGTGTTACTAAGAATGAAGCGATTCTCTCCCAAATGCTGTCTGTCGTGAATGACTTTAGTAATGACATCTGCTTGAAGTTTGGTCTTGACAAGTGTGCAAAAATCAATTTAAAAAGAGGGAAACTCACAACGTCTGAGAATATTGAAATTGATACGCACACTGTGATTCAAGATCTTGAGCCAGGTAAAACTTACAAATATCTGGGCATTGAAGAATATGAAACCATCTCGAACGACAGAATGAAAGAGAAAATTCGTAGGGAGTATTATAGGAGAGTGAGACTGCTCCTGCAGTCCGCTCTGAATTCCAGGAATAAAATATCTGCAATAGGTAGTTTGGCGGTACCTGTAGCCGAATACAGTTTTGGACTAGTGGACTGGACTGAACAAGAAATTCGCACCATGGATCGAAAAACCAGAAAACTCCTAACAATGCATCATGTTTCCCACCCTCGAGCTGATATACATTAGACTTTATGTGTCACGTAAAGGAGGAGGAAGAGGCCTCAGACAAATTGAGGCCTCCTGGCACAACGCAATAGTCGGGTTGGGGAAGTATGTAGTCAGCCATCAAGATGACCCTCTAATGAGGCAGGTCATGCAATCTGAGCGAAGAATGGGAAACAGAGGCATTGTAAGTGTAGCAAGAAGCGTTGCGAAGAAAACTAGGCAAGACACGTCGAATAACACAAGACACTGAACTTCTGATGCTGCTAAACATGAAGTGTGAGACACAAAAAATGTTAAAAGAAATCGTGGAGAGACAAACCCCTCCACGGACAATACGTAAAAAGAATGGCCAAGGTGCAGATCAATAAAGATCAATCATTTATGTGGCTTAAAAGGGGAAGAATGAAGCCAGAGTCGGAAGCACTTGTAATAGCTACCCAAGATCAGGCCTTGAGAACACGACATTATGATAAAGCGGTTCTCAAAATTTTCCAAGATGATAAATGCCGAATTTGCCAGGAGCAAGTCGAAACCATTGATCATATTGTCTCAGGCTTGTCCAATCCTAGCAAAGACCGAATACCTGAAAAGACATGACAGGGTGTGTAGCTACCTCCACTGACAGATCTGTACCGCCCTCGAAGTTCCAAACACATGCCCCAAGTGGTACGAACACTCACCAACACCGGTGACGATCTGCTGGAATGTGTACGATATTGTACGACCAACAAATTCAAACTGATCGCACGATAGCGGCAAACAAACCGGATGTAGTCATCCGGGATTTGGCGAAAAAATCGTGTTTACTTATCGATGTGGCTGTACCTTGCGATCAAAACGTCGTTATCAAGGAGGCAGAGAAACGTCTTAAATACAAGAGTTTGGAAATCGAGATCAGCCGAATGTGGGGCGTAAAAGCACAGGTCGTCCCGATAGTTATCGGAGCTCTGGGATTTGTTCCGCAAAATTCCAGTAAGAACTTGTCTAAACTCCCTGGTAATTCAAAAGACTGGGAAGTACAAGAAATTGCTTTATTTGGAACAGCCCACATTTTGCGCAAAGTATTGTAGAGGCACTGCCAGTCACCGGATCTGCTCCTTAGGTAGCTGGTTGCAACCTGGAGTAGATTTTATATTCAGCCAACTCATAACATCTTTAGTCGTGATGTGATGGAAAAATAATAATAATAATAAAATAATTAGTAATTGGAAAATTAAATTCGTTACAGTAGCATCCAGCTGCTTAGCATCACTATTAATTTTACGTTCAGGAAGCGCAGATAATTGGGAGCAGTCGACTATTTTTGTAGCCAAATTACTAAAAAATACTCATATTTTCGTAAAATTCAAACAGATCTTAATTGAAGCCCTGTTTTGATTATCACATTTCATTAAGAACAAATAGGTATCTTCATAATAGTAGTAGTAGGAAGACGCCAAAAAAATTATTTTTTCTAAAATTTTCTAATTTTCCAGTTTTCAACCAATATGAGACCTGCGCCATTCTCTTACACGTCCTTTAGACTATCTAACAATAAAATTTAATCAAAATCGATGGCGTCATTTTTTTCGAAAATTTTGAAAATGTCCCAAGGGCTTCATGTAAAGTATCCCGAAAATCAAAATATCCGTTTCAAATTCAAGCGGCCACGAAATCATCCGGGGGAATCGGAGAATATCAATTTTGGAGAAAATCGCCAGAACACGAACAGTTTAGTCGCTAGCATTGTTCACAGACGGTCGGAGAGACGTTTTGCCTTCAATCGATTTTTTTTATCAAGGAGTCATAAAACGTGAATCCTGGCTATACACCGCGTACTTAGAGTACTTTTTTCTACATTTAGCAACTGGAGTTATCAACTTTTTCGTTACCAGAACCATTAATAAGAATTTTCTGCCGAAAATTTGCCGTTTTCTCGTGCAGCATTACGTAACTTTCTCTTAAGAATTTACTTATTAAGACCGAGAAAGTAAAAATTCGTCATCATCGCGATTTCATAGCGCATATGGCTCTGTGATTATGTAATGAGTTTCAATCTTATGGAGAGCATCGATGATTTCATATTGTGATAATTACCATAATAGGCAAAGAAAAATCACAAGTGTACTTGGTTTTGGTTCTTTTATTATCAGGATATAAATAATATTGAATAATGAAAGGTTTATAATAATTGATCTGTATTTTTTCGTAGGTATATGAGGATCACTTCATTGAATTCGTGTGGTAACATTAATGCAATTCTCGACTAAAAATGGAATGTAAATAGTCACGGAACAATATCTCATCTACAATTTGCATGTCAGGATACGTGAATATGTGATCCATACACACGTATGCTACTGGTACTACGAACGCAGGGATAACGAACGAGGAAATCGCTCGACTGCGCCGAACCAGTTGGACCAAGAACTGTGAAGTGTGAGTTGTGATTAAGATTTGTGTTTAATTGCTTATGTTTAATTGGACTATCTAACCTTTCTTTTGTAGGAAATCATTTTTCTTTTTCCCTGCATCAGGAGGCCTTTGCCCTTAACGAGATGTAATGGACTATCTAAACTATTTTCATTGAGTCATACGTATGTTTTTTTCATTTAAATCTGCGCGTCCTTTGGGAATGTGATAATTGCAATGCTCTTGAACTGAAGATATTAACTTACCAACCTTCGGAAAACGCTTTTGCTTGTCACTTAATATTTGTGTCTCCGTAATTTAATACGTAATACGATTTACACATAATTCGCGATGGTGCACACGATTGGTTCATTTTTACACCATGTGAGTTTTTATTGTCATCAGTCACCTTCTACCGTCTACCTTGTAATGTTTCCTTCTCCTCTCTCAATTATTTATATAAAACTTTAAATTCGCCCCGAATTATGGACGCAATAATTTGGATGGCTAGCTCAGAAATGCGTCCACAGGCGTTCTCATGACGTTACAATACTTACTCTCAGGGTTCTCTTTCCGGTACCGTGGGCTGAAAAATACCGCTTGTACAAGATTCCGGTTGGCAATTCTTATATTTACGAGCAAATAAAAAAAGAAAATGATGGTTTTATGAACTGTTTCTATTGTAATTAATGACAACAATGGTATTTCTCTGTAACATCGGCGACATGAAGTGTCGACCGCGTTCTTTATTTAATACTCTCTTTTTCTAAATTATTTTATTTTTATTTTTTCCAATATTCAGATTTTAAGAATTCCTTGTAGATGGCCATCAACTAACTTGAAAAACAATTTCTTTAACATTAAATTTAACATAAATGTAAAGACATTTTTGGGCCTTGAACAACGATATCTTTGACGAATTTGGTTCGTATTTCCTCCCGATTGTACTTTCCTGTTTACAGGCTCTTGACCGCCGTCTGCTGCGACCATTCACCATAAGTTACCATTCTCGTTTAGGCTGCAAAGTCCACCTCTGTTCCATCCACCTATAAAAATTGCGTAATTTAAATATTCGACTAATCGTTCGTGTTGCGTCTGAATATTTTCACTTTCAATCGCGTCACCCTAGCATCTCACTTCCGCCAGCAACTTTAAATTGGAATCATCTAAAATGAATACATATAATTGCTTTAGAATTTGCCATACAAGAAATTACATGACACCTGGTACGGGGCTAAATATTACAGTTCTTAATCATAAACATAAAAATTAGTACAAGTTAAATTAAGCCATTAAAATTTTTGATTGAATTTCTTAACACAAATAAGACTAAGAATCGAGCTTGAGTTAAGAGTGAGGCTGCTGTGATGTAAATAAACATTGTTCTGATGATTACAAACGCTTATTAATCGTAGTAGAGGTTAGCTGTTTACTGGCTGAAACAAAGAGACAGCATTCGCAGGGCTGCTACGGCGGTGTCGTCAAACGTGGCAGATAAGATCACGTATCTTGCTTGCAGGAATCTTGTGATAGAACTAGTCATCACATCGCCGTCATCCACAGCGCACTTAATATGGTGTAACAATATTATCACACCAGAAATTAAACGTTGAATTGAACATAAAAAAATATATTCTTGAAGGCAAACACATAAAGCAATAGTTACAGTACCAATATTGCACTGCGTTTGGTCACAGTGTAACTGTGCAAGTTCGCTGTTACGAATAACATGGATTAAGTACACTTAAAATGCAGTTTGTGATTTACATACTGCAGTTAACTTGATATAACAGCGTAGCTAATAATATTGAGCAGTTTGTTGTTTAAGTTTGAACAATAGAAAAGAAAATGAGTCTTGCACACGTGTATATTGGACGCGTGGAGAAAGTAAGCGGTACTCATTTACATGTTGTAACGACATATAGTACATTGTAGTTGTCGTATGACACTGAACAATAGAGAAAACGCGCAAGACATACGTGTGCGCCTCTTGGCTGTTTAAACTAAACTAACTTGTCCATGATGCGGCGACTGGATTGAGAACATGGCGTTCGCGCCGGGACTGAAAAACAGCCAATCGGCGTGCAAATTCTATTGCAAGGAAAGTTGTACCTTGAATTATTAATTAAACGCATTACATAAAAATGCAAGTTATTAAGTGTTAAAAACTGTAGCGTATCTTGTGCGATTAAGTTCATAATGAATGAAAAAACTGCGATTTGGAAATTTAGATTCGCCGCAATAGTTCTCGGAATGAGGTGATGTGGGCAGTGGTGGCGGTGGCTCTGGGAACTGCAATGCGTCGGTTAACGCTTTGCTAACGGAATAAATACAAAAAAGGAAATAAAAGTTTACAATTAACTTAGACATACGTGATGTACATAATGAATTAGGTCTCCCTTAGTTGTTCGTACAAGCAAGCAAGTTATGTTTGCTTACTTTTTTCACCAAAAAGTACTAAATGGTACTACGATAAATTTTCACCAATAATTTACTGCACCATTCAAGAAATTAAATAAGAGCAGATGAAAATATGTTATCTAATTAATGAAATATTTCAATTTATATTACAATGTTTGGCACATGGAAAATTATTTATTATATTTTAAATAGTCTCGAAAACTTAAATTACTTAAAAGTATTTGCAGCATCGGTACCTAGTGGAATAGTGGAATTATTTATTGGAATGGATAATTCTAATCTAAACTGATGCCTTTCGCATTTACAGGGTAGTAAAAGCAAAACATTTCTTTATTCAGCATAAGATTTTAACTTGAATTCAATCATGAATTTTGTATTTGCATTTTGCATTCGCGTGTTTTGCAACTCTTGTTCCTGGCATCATACATAATGGTTAAATTGATTTAGAGTTCCATTATAAATGCTTAATTACAAAACCAAGAACCCTGTATAATGTAGAATGTAATGTATAATGTGATTCTACAGAATCTCTCTCGAAAGTAGAAACATTTTGAAATACGATATTTTTAATATAAATCAGAAAGGATGTAAAACAAAAAATAACATGATGAATTTCAATGCTTTTCTTGAAAATTTAATGCTATGTTCTTTATTTTTAATTAGCTTGATAAATGATAGCAAGCAACCTGCAACAAGAAGTGTACTTCTAATATGAAATTTCTTAAGACATTTGATTTTGGGTTTTCATTTTTCCTGGAAAACTATTAGTTAAGAGCCTGTCCATCGCTGATGTGTTGAAAATTTTCAAACGTAAAAAAAAAGATGCGAAGTGAATTTGTCAGCGATAAAGGTATCTCTTAGGTATGGAGATGAGGTGAGGTTTGCAGATTTCATGTGGGGACGAGATGGATAATGGGGAAGAAAATCACGAGGACGTCATGCAGTTTGAGCACTACAGTAATGTAAAAGTAGTGTAACGCTTCAGGGAAAATTGAGTCTCTAGGAAATATCTACACGACAGCCTCGTTACTCCTACGAATTCTTGGAAGAAGAACATAAGGGACTTAGTAAAACGTAGAATATTGTGCATCCGTAGGAGACTTATTGCAGGCACTAAAAGAATGAGAATAATACGTAAATCTACGGCACTAATACTAATACCTGCATTCAGATTACCTATTGAATACATAATATTACATTATTGAAACCGTCAATAGTATGTATTAATTATGCAATCACTTTCACTTCGATTGATTGATTGATTGTTCGTGACCCCGGGCGTGTCAAATAATTAAGTCATTGGTGCCGTACGTGTAGTGCGTGTTTTTCCTCGGGAGGTGGCGGTGATCTTTACCCCGCTGGATGGCGAGGTCCTGTGCCGACCTACCGTCGACTAGCGGGGTTTTCTCCCAACAGTGGGGCACCGCCCCAACCGGGACAAGTTCTGAGCTCCCGGTATGTGTGGTAGTGTAGTGTACATGTATGTAACTAAGGGGTAGGATAGGACAAGGAAGTGGAAGGAAGGATCGTGAGCGGTCATGCCCGTTTGTTGGGGTATTGCTCCGGCATTCCCTGGTGGTGATCGGAGAAACCATGGAAAACTACTAATCAGAGCAGCCGGCCGCTGGAATTCTCCTCCAGACAGCGACTGAATTCGACCTAGCTGACAAGCTATGAAAGTTCTGTCGCCGTTGGACCTCGAACCTAGGACCTCCCTGTCAGAGGGACCGCAGTGACATCAGTTTATACACTGAGCCGTCTCTCCCGGTCCTTTACTTCGAAGGGTCATTGTCATTTTCCAATTAGATTTCTTTCTTTCTTCTTCTTCTTAAAAGTCTTGAACCCTTCAAGAGGTTAATACTTCAATCCTGTGTGACATGACTATGGCCAATGCGAAGCAATCTACAGGAACAGCTGACACGTCCGATAGGAAGTTTGGTGTGATAAGATATGATATCTCCAAAGGAGGAGTTGGAGTTCGAGGTGAGTGAAAACGTTGAAACGGTTGCGTAAGGCAATTAAAGACAAGCGGTGGGGAAAATTCAGCGCCGGTGTGATTTTTTTGCACGATAACTCAATATCATACACGGCCCACTATAAGACCTAACTGGTACGGCGATTCCAGTGGGAGATTTAGCAACATCCTCCATACAGTCCAAACCCAACGCCATGCGATTATAATGTGTTCGGTAAGATGAAAAAGGATCTCGGTGAACGACGATTTCGAAAACGATGAGATGAAAGCTGCTGCCTGCAGGTGCTTACATAACTATTTCATACGCACCTGCAATAGAAAAGTTGGTTGTCCATTTCGAGAATTGTATATAGTCTCTTGGGGACAATGTAGAAAAGTGAACTTCCATTGTATGTTCTCGTAGCTCTGTTGCCTTTGTGTAAGTGGTTTCATAAATGGCCATAACTTGGAAGTGTGACTTACTTTTTGATTCGCCCTCGTAGATAGCTTTTAACGAGTCCAAAACATAGTTGAATATTTCAAGTGATGCTTGGCTCATTACGGCTTGAAGTGCGAGAGTAACAGGTCGTAAAGCAGAGGGAATGAAATGATCGGTGTTGGGGAATGACTAGGGAGCTTTGAGGGACGACAGAAAGTGCGAGGAGAGGGCGGGGGGGGGGAGGAGGTGGCGAACCGGGGCCTGTGAAAGCACTCACCACCCCGGCGGCAAGAGGGGAAACGCAGTGTGTGCTCTGAGACTTTTAAACGCGCTGCGCCCCTCAACCGCGGTGGCGGTGGCTGTGGCGGCGGCGGCGAGCTGTGTTAGACACGCGCAAACAGACGCAGGTTTTATTAAATTCTTGTCAAAGCGTTGGCGGGGCGGGGTGGAGGTGGCCCGCGGGCGAGGGCGAGGGCTGGCCCCGGGGGGAGGAGAGGGGAAGAGACCCGAGGCGCGGGACTTCTCCGCCGTCGCGAGGAATGCAAGCCGCTGTCCGCAGCACGTCGGTGCAAGAGATGGCGGTGAGTCTCATTCACTGGAAACAATAAGTCGGAAAATCGCAGTTTTCTCCTGATGGTTTAATGAAGTAACTAAAATCTGTTGATAGCAGTTCCCAAATCAACTTTTAGACAATCAGATTTTCTATTTTCGTTTTATATCATTCGTACTATGCTATGAATTCAATCCTTGAATAGAACAATTTTACGAATGCCTATGATAATATAATTCATAGAATTGGAAATGTAAAATAACTCTTTCCCTTGTCGACTACTTTGTCAACAGGGTTTTCAGATTACGGCGAAATTTTCAAAAAAGAACCACAACGACTTTCACAGAGAGTTCAATTGTTTAGTATTTTTTCTATACCTGATATTTCATTAATCATTTGTTAGTTTGTTCAAATTTACCTTGAGAAGTGAGTTATACTAATGTTTAGACATAAATACAGGATATGTTAGTTTGTTCAAATTTACCTTCAAAAGTGAGTTATACTAATGTTTAGACATAAATACAGGATATGTACTATAAGGACACAGGGTCTTCGTCGAGCGCAATATGAGTAAATCATGTGTATTAATTCTGTAACACAGTAAAATTTCCGTTCATATTCTCAAACAGTTTCTGTACAGAAACTTCAGGATCTCAAACTAGAAGTATAAAATACAAAAGTCGTGTGTACTTGGTCTGTACGTTTTCTCTATGAATTCTGTATGAATCGCCGTAAGATTCTGCTGAGGTCTTCCGGAAACAACTGAATTGCGCCTAAAAAATTGCTTTGCGCACAAGGGATGGGACATCGATGTCGATGATTTCAACATAATGTTTCTATAAAAATATCGATGTTTTAAACATAGATTTCTTGAGACCAAACTTTCAGTGATAGTATTTCGTGTGTGCGTTCTTGCTGTGATATTTATAGTTTTACTTAAGCATAAGGAGCATAGAGAAGAAAAATAGGAAGGCGGGAATGGGGAAAGTGGTAGTTTATCATATCGCAATATCTCTTGACACAATCAAACTTGGACCCTCATAGCCACAAAATCGAAAATGGCCGAACACCGTCACGTGGTTTAACAAGTCCGGTAATGAACGATTTTGCCGCTAGAGGCACTTGAGTCCAACTAAGCTTTATACAGGAAAAATTATGAACATGCTCATAAGTTTTCAGGCAGAAACCGTGCAATCTGATCTGCACGCCTTCTGTACGTCCAATCTGCACGAAAACTGTACTATATTTACCAGCCTTAAAGATCTAGGTAAATACAAAACTTAATTATTGTTCTGGATATGCAGTATTTTCTGTCCTACGTTTCATACAGCACTTAAATGAACTAGCTGAACCCGTGCAATAGCACGGGTTCAGCTAGTTCATTTATACTATAGTGCTCGTCATTGTGTAAACATTGTGTCGATGAAATAAAGTTTGTGTTGTTGCTGAATACGAATGAAATAAAACTAAAATAGAAAATCTGATTGACTAAAAATTGATTTGCAAACTTTTATCAAGAAACGTTCCACAATCATTCAGAAAAATAATAAAATATATTTGCTTTCCGTAATTGCATTTTTTTAACTGACTCATACAAATGGTGTTAGCACATTTCTCCCGGCGCGGGCTATAAACATTTAACTTTTCGCCCATCTGGGCGCTCTTTGAGCCAATTAGCCGCTTCGCGCCCTGGGCGTTCCATGTCGGTGCAGTGAATTATCGGGCCCAAATATGGATTTCGCGCGTCCCACTTAAAAAAATTCCCGCTGCTCCCAAATCAGCTTGTTAGTTCGCCGCCAGAGTGTTCCCTGGATGCAGTCTGCTAGAGTCCCTAGATACAGAGAGTAGCGCATTCCATTGTTCCTCCAATCCCGCCATTTTATATCCAATTGTCAGGAAAATTGGAAATGTGTGGTAGTCTGGATGTTGAGAATCCTGAATCTCTCTCAAACCAATATTAATATTCTTAAAAATCTGCATTACGTCACCTACTGTTATCATTTCTGTTCATCTCTGAGTTCTGAATGATGGGGCTATCGGGTGAGAGGATATTAAATGGCGGTGGTTGCGCTACTCTATATCTGGGGACTCTACTGTCTGCCTGGAACAGATATGATGCTGGAATGCGCAAATTAGCCTCAGCGACATGCTACTGCCCTCTGTCGGTGTGGCGAGGGATTTAACTCCGTCGCCGCCGCCCCTCTATTTCCCCCCCCGCCCCAACACATACTTTCCCGTTACTGGAAACAGCTACGAAGTATTGAAATATTGCAAATTCTGCGCTACTAACATCTTGGCTATCATTTGGAAACGTCCAATTCAACCAAAAAGCGAACAACTCACTGTTGCCATCGTAGTGTTGTACAAAACTTCGTGAATTCTACAACTGCATAAAAATAGAATACAAAAGTTTTGTAAACGTGTATTGGAAAAAGAAAGTCTGATACCCCGGGCAATATAGAAATGCATTTCATAGGGCCATCATCGATGATTAGAGAAGAGTATTTTAAAACCATGCAACAAATACTTTACTAATTACAAATGGCACAGCATCGGGGCAAAACTAAATATTTTCATGCAAATATGTATCTGCATAAATTTGGCAATTATAACTCCTTTTGATACAGCTATATCAAGTCACAGTAATTCGGGACCGCGAAACGGGATTCCATTGTTGCATTCCCTGCATTGTCGATACTCCCGCAAAGAGCTAGCAAGTTTTATTTCAAATATTTTCAAAATAAATAATTTTAAAAAGATTAAGGTATAAATGTATAACAAAAGGTCGAATGTAAGAAACGAACAAGAAATAATGGCACAAAATTGCACATTATAATTACGACGCATCCGGCTGTCTGAAGCGCAGTAAATTTGGCAGCGGGCTATTATATTTGTCACGAAAATTATAGAAAAACTACTAGTTTTCAAAAACATTAAGCATGACCTTATTGAAGATGTAGTTTTGATATATACGTTTTATTGAGAAAACCAGCTGCCACCTATCGTCGCCATAAGTACATTTTTTTAATATTTTCTCGATTTTTTGGTTTCCTATTGGTAGAACGGAAAATATTAGGTTTGAAATATTAAAGAACACAAGAACCTCGTCATAAATGGCACTTTTCTTTTAAATATTTGCATCAGTTTCTAAGAAAATGGCGTTTAAGCGCTACTAAAAATGCGAAAATTTGAAGCTCATTTTCCACAGAAAATTCTTGAGTTTTCCAAAAACTTCAGTTGAAGCCATTTGAAGTACTTACGCTCACAAATATAATAGTGTTGCAAACAACACTATATACAATGTTGAATACAAATTGCTGGCAACGTGTATACTAAAGATGTGAGATCTTTTTAAAAAAAAGTACATTTGTGTTATTTTCGAAAATACAAAAAAAATACCGTGAAATAAACTTTACGTCATATTAAACAAAGCAATTGGCACTATCTGTTCAAAAAGTTTGAAGAAAACATTTGGAGCCATTATGAGAAAATGGCGTTTGAGCGTTTCTGAAAATGCGGAATTTTAGCTAGTTTTACAGAAAACGGTTGTATTCGAGAAAATGTATATGACATTATTTAAAGCACATGTACTCATTAATATAATAATGTAAACAAATCACCGCTATGCAAATATTACCGACATGAGAGACAAGTCAAAAAAATTACATTTTTGCAACTTTTGAAAAAAAAAAGAATAGAGAAAGATGGCGTTTATGTCATCTAATAGAGTGCATATTAGCATTAGCCTTACTTAAAGTTTAAAGAACAAAATCGGAGCCGTTTTTGAGAAAATCTTGTTTTTGTAATTTTTTAAAATTGCACATATTGTACGCAATATTGCGCGAAAACTACTAAAATATTAAAAAAAAAGACGCCGAATAAAATTCAAACGTTTGCAATTTTCAAAAATTCAGAGTTGCTATGTCACGTTAATAAGTGTATTTTACTCTATTCTTAAAAGAAATTTAAAGAAAAATGGAACAGTATTTTCTTTTAAATTTTGAAAATGTCCCAAGGGCTTCATATAAAGCACCCCCCAAAATGAAAATATCGGTTTCAAATTCAAGGAGCCACGAGATCAGTCAGATCGATCGGGGACTATCAATTTTGGAGAAAATCGGCTGAACGTTTAATTCGCTAGCGTTGTTCACAGACAGACGAACGGACAGAGAGGTTTTGCTTCCAATCGGTTTTTCGGTATCAAGGACCCACAAAACAGGGATTCTGGCTGCACCATGTGTTAGATTTTTTTCTTAATTTAGCAACTGGATTTATACACTTTCGTTACCAGGGCGCTGTAATAAGGGTTTTTCTGCCTTTTCTTCGCGCAGCATTACATAACTTTCTCCGTACTATACTTACGTTTAGTATATGGGAAAGTAAAAATATTTAAATGTGAACTTTCGGTAAGATGTTTCAATGGGTCTCGGATCAGTGAAGACTTGAAAATACACCAATTCACTATGTTGTAGGAAAAGTCAGTGATAAATACGTATTCGAGCCAGAGGAAAATCTCAAAGAAAATCCGCAGCTTGATATTTATATGCACATTTCATTTCGATTAGTTTTTCAACATCGAATATTTCATTTATTATTTCTCAAATATTACAATTTTGGATTGTGTCAGTTTCGTTGCTGGAGTGCGGTATGCGATCTGAACAAACAGTACACGCCATCCGAATATAATTGACTCTTCAAAATTCTTATTTACTCGATTGGATTTCAAAAAACGTTTCTTGCGTCAATGGTTTTAAATACTCAACAACAAAAAAAGTACAGAACATGTCATATAACAGCTACGAGAACACTTTGCAAGCTTTCGAGCTTTCAAAGAAACTTACAAGTAATTTGAAATGCACTTTCCCTTTTTATAATGAACATGTTCACATATTTAATTGACATTCATTCAATTGTCTGATAGTAGCTTATGATATCACTTTAGATGAAATTTAAACACCGTATCAATAAATGGTTTGATGTACGTACACTAAGAATTAAAAACAGTTTCAATAATTGTTTTCCTCATTTTATTTGACTGTCCAAATTGTGAAAAAATAGTAACATAATTTGGAAATCCGGTAGTCAAAAGAGGCAAAAACCCATTCCTCCACACCAATAACTGCTGAGGTAACACTTAAAAGGCGTCGTTTTGGGCCTAATAACCCAACTCATTGGTTTCCACAGATTGAAGCACATTTTGTTCTTGTCGGTCGATGAACGAACTAAATATTCTCACGTTTATACAAGGGCTATTGGATCAACATTACGCATCAGAAGTAACTGATATAAGAAGTCAACCTCCGGCAGCAAATACCAGCCAATATCTTAAATCCGAGTCCGTCTTTTTTAAGTCACTTTTCAACATCTTGGTCGTATAGAGACCAATGGGATTTTTAAACCGTAGGGGGAACACGTAAGGCACAAACGCACACAAATATCCGTGACCGAGGAAGAATTCGAACCCACGACCCTTCCGGTCGAGGTAGCTAGGGCTCTTCAGCCTTAACGACCTCGACTCTCCACGCCGGCCAGAGTCCGGAGGGTTACGAGGCTACTGGTGGAGCGAAAGCAGCGATCTACTGTATTGATCGGCCAGTGGAGTAGTGCAGCCTGACCGCCTCCCAGACGCCGGCGCGACGCGCTGCGGCGGCAGGTGACGTCCACATCAGCGAGAGGGCTCGCGTCTTTACGCCCGCCCCTCCCCTCCATGCCTCGCCCCACTCCGCTTCATTCCAACCACCCCCACCCCCTCTTCGCTTCGCGGCGTCACGGCCCGCCGCGCTCCGCTTCGCATCCCTTGCCCGCACCTGACTCACTATTCGTCTGTCTCACTATTATAATACTATTCACTACTCACTATGTCTCACTATTCGTCCCAACTTGCGAGGCCTCACTTCATCTGGTCCAGCGTGCTCTCACTTTACCCCCGCCACGACTCGTACTCGTCTCGTATTAGAGCTTCTCCTGGTTGCGGGCGGAGCTCCGCTGGTGGGAGATACCTGGTTAGGGGAAACCAGGTAGGTGGGCGCTGTATATCGCCATTCAGGGGAAAGATCATCCCCCAAAAAAAAACATGCACACTTACGGGACAACTGAACAACAACAACAACAACAACAACAACACGCTTTCTCTCTCTCTCTCTCTCTGTTGACACGCCCGAAATCTCCAACAATCAATCAATCATCTCGTCTAGCATTGCTCTGCCTCCCTGGTGGCTCGCCTTGTCTCATCCCACCTGCTCTGCTACGCACCCCACCCCCACCCAGCCTCTCCTTCGGCTAGCTTCGTCTCGTCTCACTCCGCTTCTTGTCGCACCTAGCTGCGTTCTCCGCCTCTTCTCTCTCCCTGTCCGCCTTGCTTCGCGCCTTCTCGCTCCGCCGTCTCCGTCCTCGCCCGCCCGCCGTAATCTTCTTGGCGCGCGCTGATTACTTAACACGTCGAGATAGGCGCGGGCGCGCGTTGACGACGGGAAGGTCCCGTGGCAATTAATCCCCCTTAATGTTAACGCAGGCGGCGGCGGCGGCGTTTTTCCTTTGGTCAAGCGGCGCGGGGGCGGCGCGGGGTGGGCGGGGCGGCCGGGTGGGCGGGGCGGCGGGTGGGTGGGGCCGGACGCTGGGCGAGATAGAGGCGGGCGGCGCTGCGAGCGAATCCATTTCCCGCGGGCGGGCATTGTGGTTATGGCCCATAAAGCGCGGTTGGGAATATCGCGGCCGCAGGAAGGGACGGGGTGAAGGGGGGCGTGGTGAAGGGGGGGGGGGGGGGCGGGGCCGAGGAGGGATGTGGCCAGATGCGCGGGCGGTGAAGGCTGGAGAGACTGAGAACCAAGGAATGCGATGACTCCGGCGCGGAGAAGAGTAATTGACGGAGGTGCTGAGGTGAATGAACCATTCTAGTTCCATCACGCAGCAGACGAACTTTGCGAAGGACGGGGATGGCGGGTAGGTGGTGATAATCTTGAAGAGGAGTGGGAATACGTGTGGTGGTTGTCGTTGGACTGAAGCTAAACTGCAGAGGACGCGGCGGGGTTGGCCGGCAGCGGCGCTGTAGGCCGGGTCACATTGCACTGGCCGAAGAGGCACTCGCGTCCAGAAGGGGGCGGTAGTGAGGATACCACTGGAGCAAGGAATGCAGGGTTGAACGTAAAGGTTCCACGGTAGAAGTGTCGCCAACATTGTACGCAAACAGAGAACATGTAGGCTTAACAAAGTCAAAAGATAGTTTAGCGTCCAACACTTGGCCTATACAAAGATCGCGTTAGTCAGTAAAATGCACATTGTCCGCTGTTTCATTGGAAGAATATCTCAATGACGTATGATGGTTGGTGTGAAATCAATATAGAACTCAAGGCAAATTACTCAAAAATGGTGTCAAGAGATTATCAACAGATTAAATTGTTGTGACACGAAGACAAGGCAACGTTTGGGTGCATTGTAAAAATAAAAAAAACATTAAAATCCTCACAAACAGTTTGAGATGAGCACATGGTGAAAATACAAAACGGTATCGACAAATGATGTAATTAAGTGCAACAAACTGACTGTGATAAATCACAATGAATCACGGATCAAATAAAACGAAAGGAAAATGACGAGAGACGTAAAGAGAAACGAAAAAGCAGGATACGAAGTACAATGGAAATGTGAGAGGTGAAATGTAGGAAGAATACGTGTAAAGCAAAGGCGTGCAGGAACATACGTGTAAAGCAAAGGCGTGCAGGAACAAAGTAAATAAAATCCGAATCAGTGATAGCGAGTGGGAGGTGTAGACGGAGATGCGAAGTGCAGCATGGCGCATGCGGGGGTCTCGGAGAGAAGGAATCGACAAATGATGTAATTAAGGGCATCAAATCAACTGTGATAAATGACGAAATAAATGCTAATTATTTTGTGAAACGAAATGGAAATGACGAGAGACTTAAAGAGAAACGAAAAGGCAGGGATAAGAAGTTCAATAGAAATATGAGAGGTGAAACGTAGGAAGAATACGTGTAAAGCAAAGTCATCCATAAAATCCGAATCAGTGGGAGGTCTTGACGGAGATGCGAAGTACAGCATGGCGCAGAGGAATTGAAGCAGAGATTGTGCGCGGGGAGCGGGCGCACTAAGAGCGCCGCCAAGTGAAGAGAACTTCACTGCCGGAGGGGCCGTGGCGGGGAGAGACCAAGTGAGGGCGGGGAGGGGGAGGGGGGTGGAGGGGAGGGAGGTTTCTGGCTCGCGGAGGAAGGCGTCGCCGTCAACGACCGATACGACTGGCCGTAAACCCAGAGGCCTCTCTCCGCGCGCGCGCCCTTTGAGCGCAGCCAGCCCTTCGCCCTGTCGCCCGTTGTGACGGATCGGCAGGGACGAAGGGCCTCCAGTTACGACCCAGGTGCGCGACGGGCGCCAGGGCCGGGGATGCACACCCTATGAAAGCCAAGCTCGACCGATGCAGAGCGAACCAAGTCACGACTCTTCTGCAGAGGGTGACATTCGAAGCGCCCCTGGTGCAGGACATAATCCATACACACAGAACGTTAGTAAAGTTTGAAGGTAAAACTCACATTAGAAAGCTCAATCGATTTTACTATTTTTTAGGCGTACGCAGATCCTACGTAGGATATTATATTACTTTGAGAATATAAATGCCCAGTGATAATCACAAGTAGATAATTCTTTTCAAATGTCCTTTTTTTCCACAGGAAATACAGACCTACCGAATATCTTGAGATGTTGCCGTACCCACAATACACATCTTCTGATGTTAATGACATGTTCGGCAATTATATAACCTTTCTTTGGTCTCTCATGTGCCTAGTTGAAATATTAAATAGTGGAGCTATAACACCACGTATTTTCTATCCCGTAATTACACACACAATTACGTGAAAAGTACTCAAATTTTCGAAACATTGTACATGACCTTATTTCAAAATCTGTCTTTAAGGATTGTAAGGGACAGATATAAGAAACTTGTAAGGAATTTATTTCATTAAGGGAGGGCAGCGCTGGTGCAGAATTGCTACCACTGAAATATTTTTCCGAGTATGTTCGGCGATAGCCCTTCCAGGAACTCGTGTCCTGTAGAATTCTTCAGGTGACATTCCAGACATAAGAGAAAGTCGTTTCTAATACTTTCTAATACCTCATCAATTACCCCCATCCTTTTGAATAAATATTGTTATTGGGTAGTGTAAAGGACGTTTAAGATAATGGTGCAGGTATTATGTTTGTTGAAAACCTTGATTGTTGGAAAATTCAAAATTTTCTCGGAGTCGATGTACAACTAAAATATTAAAGATAGAGATTTTGAAATGAAATCTGTTCCTTAAAGATATATTTTGAAATAGGTCATGTAGAATTTTTCGAAAATGTGAGTACTTTTCGCATAGTTTTGCATGAAAATACGGGCGAGAAAGTGCGTGCTGTTTTAGCACGACTAGTTCACTTAGCGCTCTAACCAAATTGCACATAAAACAATAATTCGGCCAAAAATGCCTTATGTTCAATTTGGGGATTAGCATCAAAAATGAATTATTAATAAAATGCAAACTTTTCAGAATACCTGTCTGAGAACTGTTACTTGGTTTATTTCCTCCCATGGCCTCTTGGTTTATTTCAATCATTTATTTTGAGATATTAATAATTTAAATTCAAAACGTTTTTCTGCAAACATCAGCACAATTCTATCGCAAAATTATTAATATTTTATATGAACTTCGTTTTTGTCGTGGCTGTCAAAAAAAGTTGAATTGACCGCCACGGCCAGACAGGCTCGCCAGCGGCGAGCTGACGTCAGCCCGGCCACCGCGGAAGGCTTCCGCAGGTGCGGTGGAGCGGAACCGCGTTATCAACACCAGCACGGAGAGGCGTGGACCCGCCTACCCTCCTTTCCCCGAGGTTCGGCGCTGGAGAGGGGAGTGGGCCGAGCAACTGATAAGCGGCGCGCTGGACGTGCGCGGCCTCAGAGTGTGATAACGGTAGAGCGAGAGTTCAAAGTGATAAACAGTCTGTAAACCTTGTACAGCGACACGGCCATTTCTTGGCAACGGAACTTTGATTACTGGTTTGGTGATTTTGCATTCTACACGGGACATCTGTATTTTGGTTTGACCTGGCATTGTACCCTGTAATTCTATGGACGTAGCGAGTGGCTACGGGAAATAAATCTTGTTAATTTGTTTTACTTATGTTTCCTGACTTTCCGAGACACAACAATTTTCAACTAGGTAAACATAATCCCCAACGTAATCGACTAAAACGCAAATTACCAAAACAATTCTTCGACCCTCCATAATCTCCTTTGTAATCGTATTTGAATGTGCATGAAATCGTTTACTTCTTGATGTGTCAGCTGCATTTATTCATCTATTCACGGTCTAAATTTAATATACAATTTCTTTATCTTCTGCTGCCATGCGCCTAGCTGTGAGATCTAGCCTCATCATGGAAAATACTTGCTACAAAGCAGTTACGTTGATTTAAGTCAAGATATTTTCCACCCACCACTTTCCAACGGTTATTTATTTGTTTTTCAATTTACTGATCCCAGGGAAACACACAGGTAGTGCTACGGTAGTTTGCGAAGAAACCTATGCTGATAGACTCCATTTTGGCGTAGTGGCGATAACAAAATGGAATGAGGGCAGATCCAGTTTATTTAGTGCTGGAGTGCTTTTCCGCTCGGTACAAATTCTTTGTTCCTTAGATTGGGACGTAATTCCTTTCAGTCTTCTCTTTGGTGAGTTCTATAATAGTGTGTGGTTTATTTTAGAAGGACATACTAGTTATTTACTCAATAGTGTCATAAAATAACTTATTACAGTAAAATACGAGATTGGTTGTTGAAGTAACTAATCGAGCATAGCAATAAGATTTTAAGATATTGTTTGTTTACCAATTTTTTGAAAAATATGTACGTATAACTTACTTGTTAACATTTGTTCTCTTATTACTTTCGATTACTCATCTTGGAAAAATAGTAGACTAATATGAATAGTGGAATATAGATTAATTATTTGAACACTTGTGTTCTAATAGTTATTTCGAATAGTAGTAGTTAGTAGTAAATCTTGGGTTTTTACAACTCATGTGAGGTTGCCAATTTAAATCAAGTGGATAAAGTATCTAAAATAGGAGAGTCGAGAAATATATAATTGACCCACCGGATAACCGATTTCTTCTGTTATCCAGACATGGTCCATTCGACAGAGCTATGGATAAATTATCATTGTGATATTCGATTCGACTGTTTCATTTGTTTTAATAAAATACTGAAGTTTAGAAACTGTCAAGGTACTTAAAGAACGTAGTTTACGAAGCCACCAAAAGGGGGCGCCCCACTAAAGTGGTCAATAAAATATTAGCACTCATCGCACTCTCGACTTTGACAAGCAGTTTTAGCACAAGCTTTAACACATTATTCATTCAGAATCATAATAACAAAATAAAATACAGATTATTTTCTTGTTGCGATACAATTAAAATATATGTGTGTTGCATTTCATTACATAGTAGTATACCTATTTTTTTATTATTTTTATTCCATTAGATTTAGAAATTAAAATATTGTTTTGTTTACCTTTTAGTGTTTTGTAAACTATATCATTCATTTAAAAAAGTATCTTATGCGTTTCACATGCCTCTGAATCCGTGCAACACTGATTTTCACGATTTTTAAATTGGTAGATAATATAAATAATCTATTTATAAATAAAAGGGAACGTGCTTGCATCATATGTACACGCAAAAACTACTCGACCTAATTTCGCGGATATTTTCACACTTCGTTTTTTTTTTTTTTTGGCATTGCGAGCATTTGAAGAGAGGTCTGAATTAAACTCGGACATGTTGTGGCGTTGTTATTGCAAAGTTAACCGAAGAGATGAGCTATATGCCGTTCCTGAGAAGGCCTTGCTTGAAGTGCGAAGTACGCATATCTTTCTGAATTACACGCCTCCTTCGACTCATCATTTCGGATAAACATCGAAGTTGCGATCTAGAAAGCAGGACGTCTGATATAAATGCTGGTGGTGAACTGATTATTCTAGTATTTGTTTTTTAAAGAATAGTGTAATATAGTAATGCGTATTTAATATGTAGTTAATCTTCATTGGATAATTTGATTTTGAACTTAAAATGTATTTAATACAAAGCAATAGCCAACCAAGTATTAAGCTGCTGTGTACGCTAGTACATTAATAATTCAAAATATTCTTTTACATATTTTAAGAAATAATTAAAATGTATAAAAAATTAAGCATTTTACAACTTTGTAGTAAACTTATACTGAGAATAACTACACGCACACATCAAAAAATAATTTACGAATGTCAGTGCATGAGATCTGAAAACAAATGTTCAATTTCGAATGCTTTAAATCAAGATTTCATTCAAGCAATTGTTTCAATAAAAATCATTCAAGTTATTTATTAATTTGTGTGTATTTTCACAAGATAATCATATCCACACTACTAATTACTCAGATATACCTATTATTCACCAATACCATTTTCCCTCTTTTTTGAATTCTAATTAAACTCAATATCGGTTTAAAACTCTCTCCAATCCAGTAATCCGGAGCCCTTGAGAAAAATCTGCACGGAATCTACTGATCCACATCATCGAATGAAAGTGCAACATCAAAAAGAGGAAATGTCACAGTAGCAGGAGCAAATAGTAAATTCGATCGGAACCATCTCACTGTCAGCAATGTCCAAGGAATAAAGAGTTTGAACTGATAGCATCGTGTTTGCAACGTCAATATTGTCTGAGTCCACTCACTGTACGTTGTGCACACGCATGAATCTGGTTTTGTTGTTGCGAGCATTTTCGCGTTTTTCGCAGGCCGCGTCGGGATCTCGTGCGCCGAGTCCATCAATTCATAAACACTACTGTATTTGTGTGTTAAAGTGCTTCAAATGACTTCTAAGGAAGATTTTCGAAATCTCAAAAGTTTTTCTATGAAAAAGAGCTTCAAATTTCGATTTTACAGTAGCGCGTATACGCCGTTTTTTTTTATAAACGGCTCCAAATTTTTCAAAGAAAATTTCCGTTTAGGACGAGGTTTACTACCCTTTAATATTCTTAAAATAATATTTTCGTTCTACTATTAAGAACCGGAAAATTTAAGAAAATGTATAAAGTATGTACTTTGGGCGGAGATAGATGGCAGTTGGCAAGAGAATGTATCAAGTCCGCACAGCTAGCTGAGACCAAAGGAAATAGAAATCGAAGACGGGAAAGTCTGGGCCATTTTGCAGCACCAGTAGTTTTCTATAGACGAATCCGTATGAATGAACCAATGTGACAGTTCGCTAAACACAGTGAACATCACACGTACTTCAGAGAAGTATCACCTCCGCTTGGACAGCTGTTCAGCCACGCCTCTCCCTAAAGTGTTTATGGCTCCGGTTAAGACATCACGGCCTTCCCATGGTTAACAACCGTGTAATTATATAAAAAATAAAATATAAAACGCAAAGCACATAACCACGAAACGCTCACAATCACAGCTCCCCGCAGCTCACCACCTGCCGGAAACGCGTGGACCGGCTCTCACATTCAAGACTTGGTTTTAAAATAAACATAATACTTTTCACACAAAAAGTAAATTCAATATAATGTTTATAAAAAATAATTTTTTACAGAGAGCACATAAACATTGCACTTCCTAATTTCAATTATTTTATCTTGGCGCACAATATTTCCGTCGGACATCACAAAAGGAAGCGTCGAAGCCATTTACAAGTTAGCCAACTTGTAAACGAACGAATGGAGGAAGGAGAGTCTAATGGGATCAAGGGCACAACGACCACAGAACCTTCAGTTATGTTGCCAGCACTAGCTGTGCAAAAAGGCTCTCTTTCTTATAAAAATCACTTCTACTACTGCGATATCTCTAACCTTTGCCCCTCAAGGCTAACTCAAATCCCATGTTCCCGACTGAATATGTCAGGGCATTCTCCGCGTCTTTCTCGGTCTTGCCGGTAGAAGTCGCATGATCGCAAGCACTGCCAGCTACAGTCGCGATTCATGCGAAATCTAGCGGAACGACTGAGAAAGATGCGAAATACCGTGACATATTCCATCGCGAAGATGGGATTTGAGTGGCCTTGAGGGGCAAAGTTAGAAAAATCGCAGTATATACGAGTTTTTTCCTCCAGCCCGTAGCATACATGAATCTGGCGGTGTTGTCGCGAGCGTTTTTCGCGTTTTTCGCTGGCCGTGTGTCTCTCGCGCGCGCGCACGCCGCCGCCGCTGCCGCAGCATCTGGGCGTGACGTGCGTGCCTCGCGCCACAGGGAGCCTCGTGACCTCGTCTGGCAAGCGATGACACGCAGGGCGAGGGGGCAGAGCTGTTCACACGGCCACGTGAATTCCTACCAGCGTTGCCAGACGATCAAATGTATATCCCAGTATCAACCTTCAAAAATCCTTGGTAATTACACTGAAATTCCTGGTACCAATGTCAATTTATTTGAATTCAGAAGTTGTTTAACTCTAGTATCTTTAAACGCGCACAAGAAGTTGGTTAAACGAAATTAACTAACTTCTATACGATAAACCAAATGGAATATGGTTCTATGTGGAATGGTCATATCCTTTTCTACTACTCGCATATATCACGTGCTAGAAAAAGACCAGCTTATGTCACTTTTAATGCTTTACGGCCGTGTGTACACCACTCATAGTTATTTGTAATATTAGTGTTAAAATTATTGAATAAAAAAGTTACGAATCCTACACCAATCAATTACCGTACACATAAAATCCTGGTATTTAAACGTATCAGGATGTCTTCATCCTGGTACAGGTTATCTTTATTTAAAATCCTAGTAAAAAATATCGGGATACTTATACGCCTAGCAACACTGATTCCTACTCAATTTTCGGTTTGTAGGAATTCGGTAGTGCAAAGACGAGGATTTTCTATCCCATTTTTAACACATAGGAGGAGTAATTTTGGCCCTAGAAGTATTTTAACGTTAAGAGTACACCGGAGATTATGCAATGCAAAAAGAAAAAAAAATCTTTGCCGCAAACATGGAAATGCGCGTCGCAAATGAAATGGATCCTAATATATTTTCGCGAAATATATTAGTAGGCAGTACAATATGTACAATATATCTATATTTATTTTAAAATTACAAGTCATTGAATGTGTATCAATAGAGCAGTGATGAAATAATTCTTCAAAAAATGTCGTCATTTGGCTCCACACCAGTGTTGCTAGATTCCGAAATTTCTTCAATCGTCAAACACGCACACAAATTCCGCAATTGTTCTTCGAAAATTAAATATTATTATTATTATTATTATTATTATTATTATTATTATTATTATTATTATTAAATATCAGTAATGTATGACTCAATGATATTCTTTAGATTTTCTTCGCCCTTTTATCTTATTCGAATGAAAGAAACTAAAAAATATATCGCTTTGAATAATGCAATCGTAAAGGTAGTTCGACTTCAAGTGTCCGGCTTCATGTTCATCTCTGTTTCGCTGTGTTCATACGCAAAATTCTGCATTTGCGCAATCCCGATTCCTCGTTCCCTCATTCGCCATCTGGCAACGCTGCTCCCCACGGAAAGGAGAGCAAATACAAACGTTGTTCAGATGGCATTGCCATATCTCAGAAACAAAATACTTCAAGACAAAATTGAAGAAATTGATCGTAACATTCTCCTAAAACATCTAGTAATAATTCTTAAATATTTTTTTTCTTTTAATTGCATTGCAATTCATTGTGAGGTGTACGTTTGTCCACCCCCGGTAGTAGTGATAAACAATTAAAACCAATTTTCTCAGTTTGAATGGAAATTCGCGCCTAATGTGATTGAAAAAATGTTTACCAATATTAAACACAGGTCGAATCACGACATATGAGCTCCAAATCTGATAGGTGTTCAATCAATTATGTACCAATCTCAAACGGAATATCCATGATAGAAAGATATGTGTGGGCTCTTGCGCATCCTACTGGACTTCAGCCAATGAACTTCAGACACCAGTTTGCGTCACACTATTGGCGGAAATTCTAAATACCAAAATTACCACAGTTACACGCCATTGAACCAGAAAATGATTTTTTTAAAATATTGCCTATTTTATTTCTATGACACATTCATTGTGATATTATTGGTCACTTAATGCAACTTTCAAAATAATTCTCAACACCTCTCGTTCTCCATGCAACATAGCGGTCAAAGTCTGCTCTGAGTAGTGCCCGTGTTGTGATCACGTGGTTCGTGACACATACTGGTGCTAGGCAGAACGAGCAAAAATCGATGCACCGCAGGAGCCCATCTTTTTCCTTCATGGAAAGCTCCCATATCGAGAGTGAAACAATACTATTTTCAACGTGTAAACGGAAGTAGCTCCGTGTGTGCATCTCCCACATAGCTATGATTATTTTTACTTTCCCGTAATATACGTTGAAAAGGGTTATGTAATGCTGCGCGAAAAAAGGCGGATTTTCGCCAGATAAAAAAAATCATTGTCGGGCCCATATACTTCGGTTTTTTCTTTCTTGGCGCACGGGAGTGTGTCAATAAAATGGAATACCTCACGGTATTTCGCGTCGTTCTTCGTTGTGCCGCCAGGACTCGCATGATCGCCATCACTGCTCGATGGAGTCATGATCATGCGACTCCTCGAGGCACAACCGAGGACGACGCGAAATACTGTGAGATATTCCATTTTATTGACACACCCCCGTGCGCCAAGAAAGAAAAACCGGAGTATAAGCGCACTTAAACGCCATTTTCTTAAAAAGGGCTCCTAAATTTTCAAAGAAAATAGACATTTAGGACGAGGTTTTACGGTTCTTAAAAATTCTTAAAATAAAATTTACGTCCTACTGTTAGGAAACCGAAAAGTTAAGAAAATTTAAAATATTATTCCAATCACATTTTGGCGCGAATTTCAAATTTCAAGCTGAGGAAATTGGTTTCAATTATTTTTTACTATCGTCCACATTGTTTAAAAATTTGAAAAATTGTTTGTTGTAGAATGTTATGAGACACATTCTAGAGAAAAAAATGAGACCGTACTCCATCGTTATCACGTCAAAAATCAATTTGAAAATTTATTTTTATTTGAAAGTTTTTATAATTTATTTGATGTTTAGGTTAAAAATTTATTTGAAGTTGATGAATAAATTCATGAGAAAAGACTTTTCACAATAACGCCTTCAGAGGAGTTTCCACAAATTTCACGTACTGGTTTTCTCGAAATCGTTACTGACCGCGTTTGCGTCAACGCAAACTGCGTTCCCGATGAGTTCCAAAAATGCTCACTAATGTTCACAACACAAAAGGACTTAGTGGTGTCCTGACATTTCTCACACGGTACAGTGAAGAAGGAGAAGACATTTAAACCAAATTGTGACATGTGATGAAACTTGGGTTTTCCACATCACACCAAAATCGAAACAGCAATCGATGGAGTGGAGACACACTCATTCTCCGAAGAAAAAACTGTCCAAAGTACCAATTTCAGCACAAAAAATCATGCGAACTGCGTTCTGGGATAGAAAAAGCGTTTTGTTTACCGAATTTCTTGCCAGACGTGAAACCATTAATGCGGCACAATATTGTTAGACTTAAACAAAACTACGGCATGTCATAAATAAATAAATAAATAAATAAAAAAAAACACTCGAAGAGGAATGATCAGTAAAGGAATTGTATTGCTCCATGACACTGCTCGGCCTCATACTGTTGGTGTCACTCAATCGTTTATTTGACAGTTTCATTGGGAACAGTCCGATCATGTGCCGTACAGTCCGGACTTCGCACCGTCCGACTATCACTTGCTCCTGCACACGAAGAGCGAGCTAGGCGACTAGCCATTTGGACATGACGAAATTAAAAATGCTGTGGAGTCGTGGCTATCGATATTGCAGAGAAGTTTCTTTGAAGATGGTATACAAAATCTGGTCACCCGCTACAAGTGCTTGAACGTTGGCGTAAACTGTGTTGAAAGATACATTTTTATATATTTTTTAAAATTTGTTGCTTCGTAATTACTATTCATCGACGCAACGTGTCTCTTAGCTCTTGGTCGAGCGTTGAGCGCTTCTTTCGGAGTAATCTTCCATTAATAAATATTCCAGAGGGCACTATATTTCTGTTTGTCTCGTATGGGCAGTCAGTTGCCAAGAGGTCCGCCAGGTAGCGTCTCCGTGTACGCGTCTCTCACCGCGTGCCACTGCGTCATTACCCATCGGCCAGAATTGGAAAGGAATAAGGAAAGGAGTAGGGTTTCGGACGCTTTACAGGGCAGTATAACCAGTATGTTCACACGCGGCAAATACCATTGAAAAGGTTTTTTTTTCGATCACGTGACGTCCGCCATGTTCTAACACCCAGCGCGCGAAATACATAATTACTACATTTAAAATTATTTTCTTACATTTATTTTATTCACTAGTTCAATTCATTTTATTATTCTATCTATTTTATTCAAATTCCACGTCCTCTGAAACAAATTAAACACGTACACTCAGTTCTCATATCACACGGTGTATGATATCCGAATGTATCTGCTGAAATTTTATTGGCTGACAACCAAGAACATGGCCGAGGGTCTATCCAGCGCAAAACTAGATTTTGGAGCAAGTGAACATACTGGTTGTACTGTGACTGGGATTGGACTAGCGCCGGTGAAGCAGGCAGACTAGTTTTGTGGGAACAAATTTCACACGAGCTTTTGGGGAATCGAATCCTAGGTGAAAGGTGAGCGACTTCACTCTGAGACACGAGACCTCCCCAAAAAGACTGTAAAATAGTTTAACCCGCTGCTGCGGCCCTCAAATTTACTCCTTCTCGCGATCCTTGGGTCCAAACGGACCCATATAATTTCTCTTGCGGATTATTTACTTTTACATTGATCATATTTAGAATTCTTAATAGGAAATTAAAGTTCTACATCGAAACGTTAATTATATACATTTATTTTATTGATAAGGTTGTGAAATAATGTAATATAATGGTCTCTGAACATGCGTGATAGCAAAATAATGAAATGCACATAAAGAAAAATTGTATTACACACATGTAGAACAAATGTGATTGACATGATTTTTACCTGTAAAAGTTTTTATTTCGAGCAACGAAAAGTAATTTTGTTATCCGTTTTGCAACACTTTCCATTGCCCCCTTTTTCGAATAGAATCTAAAAAACTTCATTTTTTAGACGGTGAATTTTGCATCGGATTTCTAGTTTTTGACTTCTCTTGATGACGAAGTTTGTGGTAGGTGTGTTAGGCGTTCAATAACGGCTTTACAAAAGATTGCCCAAGTTTTCTATAAAAAGTGGTATTTTTTATAACATTTTTGTTAGCAATCCGATATTGCTTTTGTGAAAAAAAGTTTGAATTGATGTAAAATGTTTATTTTGTTAGAAAGAACCACAATAAGCCACAAAAATGTATTTTTCTGTGAATAAGAACTAATCGTATCAACAGCTCCCTTTGTAGAATTATAGGCTGTCATTATTTCTGGTTTCTTTTCGAATATTTTCTAATCAATTTTTCCTAAAGACGCTAATTTTCTGATGTATTCCGAATTCAACTTGCAGTGGGTTATGGCTATTCGGCTTAAAGCAGGGATTCCAGGATTAAATCAACTTTTGCCCGTTGTTCCATTATTGGAACACGACTCCGATCATTACTTGAGCTCGTCTGATTCACGCTGATAGTATGTGTGCTGGTTTGAACGTGCCAAGGCCTTGCACACGCAAGTCAGGGAATATGCACGTACCACTCGTTTCTCGTTTGGAAGCTGCTGAGATCGGACTGTGTGCGGATTTTTGTGCACGCAACATGTCTGATACACGGTGAGATTATTTGTTATTCCGTTTTTAATAATGAAATATTTTTAATATATTTATATGGATTCATAGCATTTTGTACATAATGTAAAAAACATACTTAAAATTATGAATCGTATATAAATGATAAAACATTTTTATTTAAATGTTCCAATATTGGAACAGCAGGAATATATAAGGGACCATTTGTTCCTGCTGTTCCAATAGTCAGAATAGAAATTATGTACAAGAATTATAATATATATATATATATATATATATATATATATATATATATAGTAATATACAAAATATTACAAGGAAACAAACACCGCGCTTTACTCTGGACGGTGCGACGCGGTTACTAGGTGATGAATGTTTGTTTACATGCATGACTTAAGGAAGAACTGAGTGAAGGTCTCCCGCGTAATATATAAACTCTTTTACACAAAAAAAAACATGGGACACAAATAAGCAGGTTATGTAGTGGTCAGAAATGGACGATAGACATTGTCGATCGGAATGCGAGATGCTTTTGTTAGAAGCGCGGATGGTTTGGATGTCTGTTGAAAGTACAGGGAGACTTTTTTTCGTGGCGAAAGAATTTTGTTTAGAAGCTCTCTTGGCTCTGAACTTTCGGAGGAGAAACATCGTTGTAGTAGCTAAGTAAAAATTATCTGAATGATTAAAGTAAGACATCACCTTGTTATATATAACAAGGAGCATAAGATTTAGAACTTTGTCAATGCATACGAAAAAGACTTTGTTTAAAGCAATTATTTTATTCACCGACATGGAACATTAGTTGAACGTCGATTAATTATTTTAATTCCGGATTTGACAAATAGGTTTAAAGACACATCTGCAGGAATTTACGCGAAACGGAACAGTTCGTGGCTAGGCGTCCGCCCTTGACGCAGACAGTGTTATAGATGATAGGCTTAACAGCTGAGAATTCGGAAATTATGTAAGGAATTCAATTTAAACATCACGAGAGAAGCAGATGACTTTCTGTGAAGATGGATTTTCGGCGCGAAAGCCAAGGGCGATATTGAACTGCGTGGCCTTATCTAACAACGCCAAGAGAATTCGGTACCGTTATTTAACTAAATGTTGGCATAAAAAGGTTTTAAAGGTCACGACGAAAGAATAACATAAATTAATGAGAAAACAGCAATTGCATACAATCAATCGCATTTATATTGTTAAAAAAATTCAAGTCATTTCAATAAATGAAATTATTGTTGTGCCAAATCTATGCGTAATTTTTCGTAATAGTAGAAATAATTTCAGACTTCAGGCTTCTCTGAACAGAGGGCAACCCGGTGACAACCAGACTGCAGGTAAGCGTGATGTCATTGTATCGAACCCAAAACGGAGCTAGCAAATTAATGCATTTCAGGAAAAGAGAGAATTTATGGGATATTTTTTCCTGGCGCCCAAAGTAAATAGTTTATGAACGTAATAAATATTTAAATTCCTAGAAAGTAATAATTCATTATTATCACTATATATATTATAATTCTTGTACATAATTTATATATATATATATATATATATATATATATATATTGAAACGAATTATTAATATCATTACAACAATGATATTACGTTTCTAAGAACGCAAGCATTTGAATTGCGCGGTAGCGGAGAGCGCGCCGACTGAATCGGGCGCTGGAACCGAATCAGGGGGGACAAGTCGAGCAAATAGGGATATTGGACAACCAGCAGAAAGATCGATGGTTGAAGATATTATTGGATAACAGGCACTTTAAGGTGCGGACTGACCACCAGGCACTAACATTTTTGAGCAGATGCCACCCCCAAAACGACAGGTTACATAGATGGGTATTGACACTGCACGAATTTTCATTTAAGGTAGAATATTGTAAAGGAACCATCTTCCGGACTTGTTGAGCAGAAAGGAGCCGGATACGGAGAAAAGATATACGAGTGCCAAAGAGTTTCAGGTGATGGCGATAGACCTTGGGATTGCTCGATCCCGTCTTCGATTGGGACGATCTAAGAATATTGCAAGAAACGGAACCGAAGCGAAAACGGGACCGATGGAAAATAGTGGATGACGTGGTATTGATCAAGGATCAAGATAGCCCGGAAATATGGAGGATTTGGATGCCTAGGAACGTGACCAACAAATTGATTAGGTTTGCGCACACATCATTGGCGCATTTTGGGGCGAAGAAGGTTCACTACTCTCCGGTCATTGTGTTACTGGAGAGGGATGGGTAATCAAATTCGAAAGGTGGTAGGTGCATGCATGACATGTCTGAAAGTGAAGAATCCTAACAAGAAGTACGACGGGCCAATCCAGCCGATTCTGCCGAAGGAAAAGAACGACCTGGCTGCTTTGGATGTTTCTGAGCCGCTACCACGGACGACCCGGGGCAACAAGTACATATTCGTTATATTAGACGTATTCACAAAATTTGTCCAAGTATATCCTTCTAACATAGTGAATTCAAGGAATTGTCTAAAACTGATGCAGAAGTTTATTCATATAGCCGGCCCATTCAAGAGAATATTATCAGATCACGGGACAATGTTTACGAGCGATCGATGGACGGAGGGTATACAAGAAATGGGAGCGAAGCCTATCCATTCGACAATAAGTCATCCCCAATCCAACCCTGCGGAACGCGTGATGAAAGAGTTACCTAGACTTCTTCGCACATACTGCGGGGACAATCACCAAGCATGGATTGAAGTGTTCCCGGACCTCAACCGCTGATTGAACCAAATTCCCCATGCTAGCACGGGAATCACCCCATGTACGCTTTTGTACGCTTTAGAGAGGCCTGAATTATCACAAGAAGGACCGCCAAAGACAAAGGAGCAAATTTATCAACCTTTGGTAAAATCGGGAGAAGAGAGAAAAGCGAAGGTGAAGAAAAAGACTTACCAATTTAGCGAGGGACAATCACTGTTGTTGCGGGTCCCTAAAATGTCGAACCCGAAATTAAAATTGTATGCAAAATTCTTTCCATTGTACGAGAGACCATACGTTATCAGTCAAGTCAATGATCGGAATGTAGCCGAGTTAGAAAATAATAGATAAGAAATAGTAGGATGCTATAAATTTCATAATTTGCGACCATGCTCTACAGCAGGGGGTGACCTTGAAGATACCACTCAATAGTTTATTGGATTTTATATGGAAAAATACGGAAAAAGGGGAGGAGGGGGTGATGAAACGAATTATTAATATCGTTACAACAATGATAATAATACGTTTATAAGAACGCAAGAATTTGAATTGCGCAGTAGCGGAGGGCGCGCCGACTGAATCGGGCGCTGGAACCGAATCAGAGGGGAACCGAAGCGCGTGTGACCAACGAGAAAAGACAGTAGTGAGAAGATCGCCATGAAACGGAAAGAACGCTACAAACGGTGCGGAAACTAATGTATGAACAGTGTTCAAATCCAGATTCATCGAGAGTGGGAAGCGTAAGGAGGGACAATGTAGAGGAAGAAGGTATGCAGTGAGTGTAAATAAGGTCCGATTAAATTAAGAAGGTGATTGACATTTGTGACTGGAGGGGAGCGACGTTGGCAGGTCGCAAACCATTGAGCACGTGTTACCCGGACACGAAAACAAACACTTCAAAAAATACGACAAAAGCCTAACCTCAACGCAACTCATCACAACACAGTACACATTGCGCGCGCAGCACTGGCAGAAACGCGGGCGGCGTGGCGGCAGGAAAGTCGCTGTGCGATGCTCAAATGTTCCCCGTGTTCGGTAGTGGCAACTGAGCGACCGTACACGTCACGTTTTGTCTCTCTGGTTGGTAGCTGCCATGGAAACGGGAGAGGGCGTCCTGACGTCTCACAGAACTGTCAATCACCTTCTTAATTTAATCGGACTTTAGTTGTATTAGTAAAGTAAAGGAAAGATAATATCAGTGAATGAAAACAATCATGTGAGTAAATGTGTAGCGGCGGAGGCACGTGGAGTTCCGTGCGGCATCTGACTGGTGATGTTGGTAGTTGTTAATAAGCGCACGGGGAGATGGTGGCGGTTGGTAGTTGTTAATAAGCGCACGGGGAGGTGGTGGCGGTTGGTAGTCGATACGCGTACGGCGAGGTGGTGGCGGCTGGTAGTCGGTGATAGGTGCGAGTATAAGGGGCGTGGTGTGGCGGCGCGAGCGGTTAATGCCTCGGCCGTAATCGCACACCTTGAGCGCCTCGTGGCAGGTATTTATCTCCCGTCGGGCGGCGCATTAGCTAATCGCACGGGCCGCGCGCCGCCTCCAGCCGGAAAGACGCTGCGCTTCGCTCGCGGCTCCGTTACGCGGGCGGCCTCAGTCTTCGAGATTGACTCAACCGCTGCGGAAGGGTAAATAGCCGCCAGACTATCAGCATCACGTAATGAGCGATCATTAAAAGGGTAATCAACGCTTTATTAGCTTTCTAATTATACCTACATTATACATCATTATCTCACCAAGTTGTATAGCATTTTGTTTGCACATAAATCGTTTTGATTTCTGATATTGTCAACGAGAGTTTATTTCGTTTTATACGTGATGAACAAATGCGAGAAATTTTCGCATGGAAACATTACATAATATAAAGATAACGTATTTTTAATAATATCACTGGTGATATGGCACCTTCTAATATTTAAAGAAAAGGTATTGTCAGGTATCAATATATTTTTTTAACGGAAGACCTTTTTGATCACGTAGCGATCATCATCAGAACCATCTCTGATGCATCAATCCAGTTTGCTTAAGCATTTGGAATACTAAATTGCAAATCTGTTTGTAAATAATTTGTACAATTCTTCAATTTATATGTCGTATATTCTAATCAATAATCATGTTCGTATTTTCAGACAGTTCTGTTGATAATCACAAAGCGATCGAAAGTATCCTTCAGTTTAAAAAAATATATTTATACCAGACAACACCTTCTCTTTCATTAATATGTGTTATTACAATAATGGAATCGAGAAAAGAAGATTATTCAAAATCAAATTCCAAATTTAATATTTTTAAATAATGTTCTACATCATATTGCCAAATAATTTCGTTTTCTTTACAATTAATTAATAATTTAAGTTCATTATTTCTGATAGAAATTATAGAAGTGCACACACTTTTAGTTATTGTAGAAACAAAAATAAACGTTTTTAGAAAAATATTAACTATAATATATTTCCAAAAATATATTCCCAAATTTTCTTTCCAATTTTGTTGAAAAACGGAAGCCCTGATAGTATTATGTAAGATTTTCTTTATAAAGCTTTTCACTCATCCCAACTTTTAGGATGTCATGCCTACTTAGTATTCAAAGTAGACACTCCTTTTGCTAGTATATTTCACATCTCTTTTGTCACAGGTTTGAAGGTATTGCTGGAGTCTTTAATCCAACATTGAAGTTTTTCAAAACCATTCCTTATTTCGAAAGGCCGTTTGTTGATATCAGCCTTAATCATAAATATCTAAATTTGTAATGTATCTTCCTTTTATTATTACTGCAATACTTTGTTTAGGTGTATCGAAACCTTTTAAGCAAATTGTTTTGGGGCGGTCGCTCTGTAGCCAAATTGATGACAGTTCTATCCAATTTGAGTGTTCTTCAGTGAAAACATCCCATCCTTACGAGAACATCCACGCACGTTTGCAGTTTGAGAATACTAACAAAAGCCTTTCTGCTACAGAAGCTGCTACAAATGCCATCGTTCAGAATGAGACGGAACATTGGTTCTATTTTTGTTAACTCAGATCAAATATTCACAAAATTATTTGTCCACACTGTGTTCGTAAATAAATGTGAGTTATTAGTAACCTAGCTTGTTGTCAGATAACACGCTAAACGAATTATATATAATTTATATTTTACGAAGGAACTACTGGAGAACTTTTCAAAGGTCATTACACCTCGTAACTGACATGATTCCAGCTACGTCGCATAACGCAGTATTTCAGTAATTAACTCGTTTGTCGACTTTATTATCATTGAAATTCAATATCAATGTAACTGATAATTTAATCATTTATTAATTATAATATCAAACTAGCTGGTCCAAACCGATTTGTTTATACGTTCGCATGACAAAAAGAATTACAAATCATTGATTAACTTTGTATTTTCTAAATTAAATTGTGACATTCCATTGAAAATATTCAATTGTAAGGGTGGACGTGTAGGAGAATGGGACAACGGGATAATGTTTCATTACAATTTGTTTAAAAACGCTCTATAAAAAGCTTCTGACATTTTCTATTTTAAACGTAAATAAAAAAAGATTTTAACATAAACACATTTAATTAAATTGGAAACAATAAAATTAACCAGATTACTCGCTTCCCTCATTTGTATAACTTCCATTAAGTGACGACCATTTTTCTCCGGTACCAATGAATATCGCTTACGTCACTTTTCAGTTCAAAAATTATTTATTTCGATCATTAGCTAAGAAGATTTCAGGGTACTAAAACAGTAAGGGAAATTGTATCAGTCTCATCATCTACGCTAACAAAGAAATCATGATTTTAAAAAATCCAACCTGAAAGAAAAAAGAAAAAAAATCTTCGGGAAAGACAGAACGCAAAAACGTGCGTCACTCCCATTTTATAAGTTCAACGACGCGTCGCGGTGCCACATTTTCATGAGAGTGGACTTCGTCTGTCCGTTTCTCGCAACGAAAAGCGAGCAGACGCTGACTGCGTTTCCTCCGTGGTGCCTCTCCGGTTTGGTCCAGGAGCTTCCCTCCGGCACATCTCTCCGCGTCTCTCTCCTCCGTCACTCCACCCTTCCAACGCGTCTCAACACTCGAGGCGTCGTCTCGTTGCCCACTGTTCACCCTTACACACGTCCCCATGCCCTCATCCCAACGTGCGCACGTTTTAGCATTCGCTGCCATCCGTTGCCATCCTCGCCAGGCACCACCCACTGCCCGGGTCGTACGAATCGCGCTTGTTGGTTTGAACTCAAACTGACAGCGGTTGCATCAGTTACTCTTTGATATTTTATTTTTTGGAAATTTATGACAATGGGAATTTTCATCCACGAGCAAACTGGAAATGTAAAATATCGAGCACAAAACATCAGGTCCACAAACACATAGAAAACGTAAAACATCGATGTTACAAAACATCGGGTTCAATATACTGGGTTCAAACATCGGGTTTTTGAAGAAACATTGATGTTTTGAAAACAACATCGACGTCTGATGACGACAACAATGAACTGCGTGGAGGAGATATTTTATCGTGGCACTCGTGCAACGGACTCCCGCTCATGGCATCGACCTTAACAACACTGCCGCAAAGAGTTGTATAACGATGACGATATAACTTGTATAACGATGACGCAATGTTCATATTGATATATAACGATGACGTGATGAAGACGGATAGCATGAAGGCGGAGAAGATGCAACGGAAGGCAGGGGACACCCAGAACTTCCGACGAAATCTGCCACGAACTAGCATTGTCTGCGCTCAGCGCCTCCCGTCGCCTTTCCCGCCCAGCCGTCCCCGAATTGCCGCCGCCGTCTCCGTCGCATTCTGTTTCGCGGCTGCTGCGTCCCCCGCCCCCCCACCCCCCCCGCACTCGCTCGTCGCGCCGCCCCGCCCCGCCCCCGAGATTGGATTACTAAAGTGGAACGCCGCGCGCCAACAATGAGCCCGCGGCGCGAGGCGACGCGAGGCGACGCGAGGCGACGCGTGGCCCGCTCCGTTTCCGCGTCGCCCTGCCCCGCCCCCCCGCCCTCCCCTGAGGCCACGTGGCGACTCCCCTCCCCCACCTTTCGAACCACTCCTCTTCCTTCGAAGCCCCCTGTTCTTCCATTTTAACCTCTCACATTGTGCACTGCACGGGCTGGGATGAATTAGGGCAACAAAGATACACACAGCAGCGACTTCGATCGGAGGTCCTAGGGTTCGAGTTTGGACGGTGGTGGATTTTTTACCCTCTCGTTCGCAAATTCTTTGAGCTCGACGTTTGAGTTGTATGGTGACACCGACCGAGTCGTCTTACACTGCGATTTTTCTAACTCTGCCCCTCAAGCCCCTATGGTCACGATGGAATATGTCATGGCATTTCGCGTCTTTCTCGGTCGTGCCGCTAGATATCACATGATCGCGACCGTATCAAGCAGCTTGCGATCATGCGACTTCTACCGGCACGAGCGAGAAAGGCGCGAAATGCCGTGTGGTATTCCATAGGGGGCTTGAGGGGCAGAGTTAGAAAAATCGCACTATAGTGCCAGGTAATAGCAGCACCTTTTCGAGGGCTATGATCTTCCATTATTGTCTCTAACTTGGAATAAATAAATGAAGAGGCTAGAGCGTCGAATCAGCTGAACTCCTCTGCCACATATTTATGACGACCAGTATCAAAATATTACGGCATTAAAACTAAGCAAACAATATTCGTGTGGGACTGAAAAATATCAAAATCTAATATTGCTGATATCGTAATCTTAAATATGTATACTGCTCATGAACGATGATGAAGCGCGCACGTGGCAATTAATGCATGGCAGCGGTATCTCTGATGAGGTTCAACGAACAAGCATAATGAAGAATGGTAGGTCCGTTAGGTCGAATTCACCCACCGTTTGGAAGAGAATGCTAGCGGTCAGTTAGAGGTGAGCGGAGATTCATCACTTCAGCTTTGCGCCTTCTTTGTGAATTTTTCAATACGACATTAAGGTTTACTGACACATTGTGATCGTGCATGAGCAAAGCAGGACAGATGTAAAGAAATTCGTTGTTTATCAGGATGTTAAAATATATTTCAGTGGCGAGTTCCAAGTCCATAATATTATTAATAAATTGATACAATATGGTATTAAAATATACCTTATTGGCTTGCCCAACGTGGGTCAACCAAATTAAATTAGTATCAGAAAGAATAAAACCTCTTCTTCTTCTTCTTCTTCTTCTAAACATTATCCTAGTTAGCTGGGGTCGGCTTTTCAGATTGCTACTCTCCAGCTGTTTCTATCTAGTGTCATATCCACGGTGACACAATTCTAACGAATATATTCCCTAACACAATCGTTCTACTTCTTCTTTGGGTGGCCCCATGCTCGTTCCCAATCTCTATTGATTCCACTCGGTGGGCCACATACTCTAGAGGTCTTCTCATAACATTCCCGAAGCACTGAAATCGCCTTTCTTGAATTTTCTCTACTATCGACCTCATCTTCAAGGTTCCTCGTAAATAATAAAATATATCTCAATATAAAGAAATACACTGGTGTGAGGTAGCGAAAAAAGCGATGTAAAATGTATCAAAAACTATCAAAATTAACTACTACGAAAAAACATAGTAAATGCGTCGTGGTACTTCAGAAATAGAGACCTACCATCGTGATTTTGATATCCCGTATGTCTCAATGTGAAATTAGGAGATACGCTGATAAACATGAAATCTGACTGTTGGAACATGTGAACGTGGAAGTCCTTCAACCTCTTGATAACAATACTAGTAAAAGAAGGTTGCACACAACTAACCATTTGAATTACAATGACATCAAAAAAAGTTCGTCGTGACATATCTAATTGAAATACAAAGAACACTTCTGAGTGTATATGTAAATATATTTTAACATATGCTTAATGATTGGGTTATTCGTGAGCAGTTTCAATGTATGAAGCTTTATCGTAAATAAAGAAAGTTAGGACCAAATGTGTCCAATCAGGAATCACTTATTTATTGTAACGATTTGTGCCTATTGCTAATTTCCCACGTCTCCCTCTCAGTTTCTTCATTATTGGATGCATCTCATTTTCACTGGTGATTAATACATTCTATTTTATATTTTCTTAGATTCTTCTTTCGATTTTGTTATATAATTTTACTATTTTTTTAATTACATTTTCTATCTACGTTAACATCATAGCCTTATCCTCATTTTGCTATTGCTTTGTCTTCGCCTTTAATTTTAAAATCAGTACTTCCTATATTTCTCTGTTTCCGTTCTCATCTGCTCTGCAATTCACATAAAACTCTGCCGTTGAGCTTAGAATTGTCCATTTCCAGTACATCAAAAACTTTTCACTACTGACACTTCCATCTAATTGTTTCGTGAATAATGGCTTCGCCTTCTCCGTGTACCTTTCAGCCACCTCCAACATCTTCCTCACACTGATTCCACACCGGTTCTCCCTTCAACCATCTCACACTGTCTTCGTGGTGCAATCCCGCTCCGTCTGTCGCTTTCCTTCCCCGTCTTCTCATTGACCCTCTTCCGATCCGCCCAACTCTTCAACTTCTTCCTATTCCCGTTTCTGCACTGCATCACAAAGTTCCCGTCCCACACTGTTCCCAGAGTGTCTTCTTAACCTGTCCCACCACCACACACCTGTACCAGTGCTTCTTCTCTGGCTCCCCTCCCCGTTACCACGATGTATTTCTGCCCCCTCCAATCTCCTCACCCCTGAGACGACCAGACCGCTCCCCAGCAGCTCATCTCCGCCTCATACCCATCCACGTGACAGCGTTCCTACTCGGTTCCGCTTCTTTACTGTGACTCCGTCAGCACCCCATCCCGCCCCCCATTAGTACCATCTTAGATTAGCCACGCGTTTGCCGTACCAGCCCGATCCTTGTCCTTACAGCACCATCGTTACTCCATTCTCACCTGACCGGGAGAAGTGTCTCAGGGCAACAAGTGATTTTACTTCAGGACCTCTGACCGGTAAGTCCCGACGTTGGTTGATTTTTGACACTAGCTAGATAGCTTGCTCGAATTCTCTGTCTGGAGGAGAATTCTAGCAGTCGGCTGCTCTGAGAGGCAGTTTCTGTGGTTTCTCCGGTCATTACCAGGCGAATGCCGGAGCTGTACCCTAACAAACGGGAATGGACCGCACACGATCCTTCCTTCCTCTTTCTTGTTCTATCCTCACCCCTTACACACTCACCAACATGCACTACACTACCGCACACGCCGGGAGACCGGTCGGGAGCTTAGAGCTTGTCCCGGTGCCACGCTGTTGGGAGATACCTGGCTGAGGAAAACCCCGCAAGCGATGGGTAGAACGGTGCCGCATCTCACCATTCAGCGAGGGTGACGATCACTCTCCCCGCGAAAAAATACACTACATTTACGGCATTAATGACCTTAGCAGTTGACGTCCTGGAATCACGAATTAACCAAAACCATTCTCACGTGGCTGGATTCTGCCTCACATTCTTCCTGCACCACCACCACCAGCTCCGGCTCTTCGTACCGCCGGAGAGTGTGAGTGGCGTGGGCAAGAGGAGGCGAAGGAGGGGGCGTTCCCCAGGGCTCCGCACGCGGTCACCAGCCAGCGCCGCCGCGTCAGCCCTCGCCGCCAGCCTCGTCTTTTTCCTCCGCGACGAGATGGATCCCCTCAAGGACGCGTCCTCGCCCGGATCCTTATCTCTCGCGACGGAGAGGACGGCGGCGGCGGCGACGGCGGAGGCGGGGGCGGGGGCGGGGGCGGCGGCGGCCAACGTGACGCACAGCGCGTTTGTCTTCTTCCGCGCGAGACGACTTGAACCTCTTCAATTAAATGAAAAAGGTTCCAAAGGGTTTCAGAACCTTTCTATTCTAAGCAAAATCTTGACGAAGCGCGAATCTTCTGGAGATAGAGCTCAACCGTTGCGAGAAACCTAGACGTGGCGCAGCAGAGACAAATTGCTGGTCAGTTCCGAAAATAATAGGGAAATATAGATAGTTATGGTATAAACATAAGAAAACATAGATTCCGTATGTCTTATCTCGCGAGAAATATTCGTTGGAAATTTCGTGTATCTCATATGATTTGCCATTTCCAAGAGTGTGGTTGAATGAAGAACTTTCGCTAAAGATACATCCACGTTTAGATTATATTAGAATTTCAGAGTGCTGTTGGTTATATTCACGTGCAATTTTTATTTTTCAATTATTCTTGAAATGTGCGTTCTTCAATAGTTTGCAGCCTTTTCTGCTAAGTTAATAAACTTGCAATTGTTCAACTCATCAACATCTGAAATCTAAGCAGCCTTCTAACAAAACGCTTTGTTTTACTATAACAAACGTCATTCCATGGCATCAAACTCTATAGCAAAATATATGTAGATATTTTCCATTCATACTAGTACAAACAATAAAATATCTTCCTAAAGTATGTCTACCATACTTTTATTGATTTTCCAGTACGTCAAATAAAACCCTTTAGTTTCGTTTCTTCTGGCCACAACTCATAGCTTTCACAGACGGTCGTGAAAGTAAAACGTAAAAATTGATCGCATCGGCTGTACTTCCCTTCACATTCCTTTGAACCAGTACGGAAAATTCACGCTTTACCGGTTAAACAGGAAACGCTCAAATAAATACAGAGATTTATCAAATTCCTCGTGCGACGCTCGTCGGCAGCAAAAATACGAAGAAAAACCATTCCGGAGCAACGAACGAAATTCGCGAGATTGGGTCTGGGAAGGGATGGAGGGCGAGGGGGGAGGAGGGAGGGGATGCGCAAAGAAAACAGAATAAAACACGTCGAGGGTGGAATGCGGACGAGTGGGGCGATAAACAGAGCACACCAGCGCGCCACGCGGCGCGTCCCGGAAGCCCATGGCGCGGGGAAGACGCCGCCAAGGAATTCCCCGGGAGAGGAAGTTGAGGGTGAAGGGCAGCCACTCGAGAGGAAGGAATATATGTAGCAGAAGGTCGCCGCGGAGAGAGCGAGGGGAAGATCAGGACCTGGGGAGATGAAGGTTAAAGGAGTGGAGCGGGGAAGAACCGGACCGGTGGAATTTCAAGGAACGGCGTGGAGGGACGGGTTGTGCAGGACCGGCTAGAAGCGGGGTGAACTGGGAGGGGATTCGGAGGGCGGGGAGTTTCGGGCCGTAAAAGAACTGGATGAAAATGTGAGGGAAGTGCGGGGCGTGGAGAGCTGGTGCGTGTTAAAGCGGGGATTGGAGTAGTGACGAGACGTGAAGAGGCGGGGAGTAACGGGGTTTAGACCGGTGGAATTTCAAGGAAGAGGGTTGTGCAGGAGCGGCTGGAAGCGTGGTGAACTGAGCGGATCCGGAGGGCGAGGAGATTTGGACATTGAAAGAACTGGTTGAAAATGTGGAAGTAGCGGGACGTGGCGTACTGGTTCGTGTTAAAGCGAGGATTGGAGTAGTGATGAGACGTGAAGAGAAGGGGAGGAACGGGTTTTGGACTGGTGGAAGTGCAAAGAACGACGTGGAGGAACGGGTTCTGCAGGAGCTTCTAGAAGCGGGGTGAATTGGAGTGGATCCGGAGAGCGGGGAGATTTGGCCCGTGAAAGAACTTATGAAAATGTGGAGGATGTGTTGAACGTGGAGGGCTGGTGCGTGTTAAAGCGTAAGAGGCGGGGAGGAGTGGGTTTTGGACCGGTGGAATTTCAAGAAACGATGTTGAGAGACAGGTTGTGCAGGAGCGGCTAGAAGCGGGGTGAATTCGAGCGGGGAGATTCGGGACGTAAAAGACCTGGTTGAAGAAGTGGAAGAAGAAGCGGGACGTGGAGGGCTGGTGCATGTAGAAGCGGGGCATAGAGTAGTGACGGCACGAGAAGAGGCGGGGCGCGGAGGAACGGAACGGGGGGCTCGGGGCGGGAAGCTGCGACGACTGACTCGAGGTCACTGAAGAGGAAGGAATATATGTAGCAGAAGGTCGCCGCGGAAAGGGCAGCTTCTGCAAAACGGAGGGTAAAGCCAGGGGGAGAAGAACCACAGGGTCGGTATAAACTCCGGTGTCGGGAGGGGATAATTATTATTTACGTAATGGAGGGAAGGGGCGGGCGGCTTGAAGATAAAAGAGACAATAAAGTGAAATATATGCCAGAAAATGTGCGGAAAATAATGTTTCGCATGGATGAAATAAGTACCCAGTTTGAAGACGGTAAACTCCTGTACGTTATGGATGTAACGTGCCTACTGCCGCTTTAATGCTACAAAAGTTGGAGAAGACGAGAAAAAATTTACCGTAAGAAGAAAGTTGCAACTAAAAAAGACGTATCTGCTAAGAAATGCAGACAATGTAAATATACTATTCGAAATATTCAAATACAAGCAATAAAAGGAGGTTTTGTGTTAATGTTTTGTCCAATTTTTTTCTAAATTTTGTTTGCAAGTTCTTGTAATTTTAGTTTATGGTAATACATACGATGTAGAAAAGGCTTGAGACTCGCAATTCTTGAGTAAAGTAAATCTAAGATTCATTAAGCACCATCGCTTTTACGTAGCGATACCAATGAATCAGCTGATAACTGGTGTAAACATGAAGATTCTAAAATAAAACATTCTAAAAAGAACATGAATCAATGAACAGTAACCGATAATTCTAGAACAATTTTCTACCTATCTAAAGAAGTTGAAGACTTGAGATAATTGTTAAAAATAAGTATGTTTCACGTTCATTTTATCAGTTTGTGTCATGATATCTTAACCTTCACAGATTAATATAAACAAAATATTGTATTTGTTTTTCTACTCTGCTGATATTTCAATAATTAGCCTATTATTGTAATGTTAATCAGTTTTTCGAGTCTTCAATATGAGAAAAATATATTTTTTTAAAGTGTCTAACTTTTTATAACAAATAGGAAGAAATGTTTTCTAGTTGTTTTTCACACTTATTTCCACCATTAATTTACTGTTATTTTTAATTTTCAGCTTTTTAATAAAAAAGATTCTCTGGCTGCAGTACTTGAAAGTAGGTCATCCTGTATTCTGAAGGAAAGCCTTCATATAAAATTTCTTTTTAAATTTGTTCGGAACTTGCGAACACACGATTTTCAAAGAAATGTTCAAAATCTTACGGAAACTTTTGCTTCCTGGTAGAAGATTCGATCTCTGAATCAAAGAAGGGAATTAAGATTCTATACTGTGAGGGGAAATTGCCTTGGAAATGAAGTAAAGGAACGAAAAAGAAGCAATGTCGATGGCGCAGCAAGCAGAAAGATAACTTCAACTCTGAGACATGGCAACAAAATATTACGAGATGGACTACCATGATGCTTCCATTTCCCGTCGAAGATATCGAGAGGTCACTTTATTGATTACTTGGCCAAATAAGAATTCTAAAAGATCCTAATTTTCAGAACAACTCCTACAAAATGACACCCTAATCAAGAATTCTCATTTTCTCTGTGGAAAACTGGGGAAGGGGACAATAGTTTTATTTCATTCGTACAATAGTCAAATAAATTACGTTTTCTCATAAACACATTGATATACAAAATGCTACTTTTTACACCGTTTGACAGTTTTGGCATTTGGCATTGAAGTGATATACAAATGGGTGTAAAAATGAGGTCAGTTTTATATTTGTTATGGCTTTTAATGATAACCGTATAATAAATGTCAATTCGTTCGCTACAATTTTTTTTCATTATATTTTTATTCTTAAATTTGATGGCAAACATTACAAATAACTTTCTGTTAATACTAAATTACGTTGATAGTTGATATTTTTAATATATGTATACAACGTTATTTGACTATCGGCTACTGTAAAAAATTGTTGAACTTATTCCCAAAGATAGGTGATTGCAAGAAGTCCATGCCAATAATAGAATTTATAAATCGAAACATAAATGTGCAATTTGGTGTTTTTTCATGTTGTACATTAATGGAAAAGATATAAAACTATTAACAACAGTAAATTGATTCCCTATATGACATTCCAACTATTGTCTATGATAGGAAAAATAAAGACATCGAAAAAGCTGGTTTTGGGCGAGGTTAAATGCTCTCTCGCGGACGTTTAACTTGTGCGATGTAGCCTCATTTTCTCTCTCCTGCTAAATACACGAGATATTGCGGTAATCAACGACAGCTTTCCGAATGTATGGGGGCCACGAGCTCGCCGAGTTTGGCGCATTAAGTATTCAAGAGTCAGAATGTGCGAGGTGGACTCATATATAAATTAGTTCATTACTTTAAAATTCATAACGAATGTACCTCGGGGCTGTGGGAGAGAACGGGTCTGGAAGGGGGAGCTGGCTGGCGCCGCCGTCTGGAAAATCCGCTCCCCGCTGTGGACCACGCCCCCACCCGCACCTTCGGGCCCCGAGACCCAATGCCCGGGCCGAGCTTCTAGGGTACCAACTAGGCTTTCCAACAATGTTCGTGTACACTCGATAAGAAAATAAAAACAACAAAAACGCATCAACACATTTCTTTTTATAAATATTTAATTTGGACTAACAGCTCTATTTCTTTCTCTTCTCCATTTGCGATTCAAGCGAAAAGATTCGTTCACAAAATGCAGATGAAGATGGTCTGAGCGCCTCTTTTTAATTTTTCTTTCGTACGTGACACTATCGCGCGTGTTTCATGTCTGTAGGTCAGCGTTCAGAAAAAGGTTATTATTGTTTTCTATTCTAAATGTGGTTACGGACGAATTGTTTGGAAGTATATTTTCCAATAGACCACGGCCCCCTAGCCCGGAAGAAAACGTTGATTATTCTAAATGAAACAGGAAACGATACAACGTAGCGGATGTTAGTCATGTGATAACATAAATGTCAACAAATGCTAAAAATTTACCAAAAGGTGGACATTTAAAATGCAAAGAAGGGCCAGAGGACAATTGACGTCAATGGAGAACTAGTTCTCCGAAATGGAGGACGGTTGGCAACCCTACCTGCTGAGACAATGCGAAAGGATGTAATTCAACGTGCTATCTATTTTATGTTCATTGGCTTTCTCGTAAATAAAACAATCAAATCAATTAATATTTTAACAATTTAATTGGCATGAATGCACTAAGGTCACAAGTTTCACTAGTCACAAGGAAAAATATTGGAAATTGTAATCAAATTAAAAATAATGGAAGGAACTCCAAAATAGCCATTTCTAAATCGACCATCAGCGTCAAAATCAGAAAGTCAAATGAATATAAAAAATGAGAGTGAGGCGTCTAGAGGAGAGAGGTAGAAATCCCCTGATTTCGACAACTGGCTGTGATGAACCGTTGGCTCAGGTTATCGGATCATAGCAATATAAATCAAAGATTTATCCACTTTTTCCATACCATGGCCCGGCAAGAAGACTTTTTCTGTCAAAAATTCGCCGTTTCTTCTCACAGCATTGCAATACTTTCTCTACATTCCGTAAACAGCAGCGAGAAAATACATTGATGTACTCGTAAGTTCGTGATAACTTGACTCTTAAGTGTCTTTTATTTTCTGCAGTTTTTTTTTTTTTTACTTTCTGGCATAAGTGTAGCACAGCATACACAGAATTAGATCTAGGTACAAGGTAGTGATAACTTCTTAGGGAGGGTTTCACCACGTCCGCTTAAGATTGTTAAGCGAGGCTCTAGCAGAAATAAGCGAGCTTAAATCAAAATAGCGTCTCACCATTGGTCGTAAGCTTTGCTTAGCACTTAAGCTACGCTTTGTACATAAGCGCTTCGACGCTACGCGGATAACAGCTTAAAGAACGAAAGCCGCCTTAGGAGACCAAAGAAACATGGCCGAGAGGTTATACGCAATTGCATTCGGTGACGACGACCACATGTTTTGAAGAGAGAATTTCTCCATCTAGGCGAACTGGATCCAAGAGAGGGCAAATATCTTCGAAGATTTCGGATTCGCTTAATAACATTGTAACTCAGGTTAAGGTAACGATAGTCCTGTATTCGAGCACTACGAAACAAATTAGAACACTGCGAAATTCTAGTCATAATCCTGTTAATTTGATGTTCCGCTGTTACTGACATCCAAAATTGCAATGTATATATGTGATATATGTATTTAATACGTTACGAAAAAATTAACACTTCGCACAGAACTTGGTGAGACTATTTCATTTTATTTGTCAATGTTTCAACTCATTATCCAAACTTCAGGGCTGTAGTTGTCCAATAAGGTATTTTGTGATTTAATATGATTATACATTTCTTTAAATAATAAATCTATGACATTCCTTTCAACAAGACAGTGTTATTCAAGTACTAAATTAATATTGATCGTAAAATAATTTGATAGAATAAACAATGAACAAAAATAACAAATTTCGCACTATCAGCACACTAAAACGGACTGAACCAATTGATGATGGTCCACGAAAGTTTACAAACAACGTCAGAAACATGGAGACAACTGTGTCAAAGAACGTGCAGATCGTTGATGTTTTACTTTCCGGTGTTGCCAACATTCGCGGAAGACGCACGAAAACCGCTTAACTGAACCGCGCAGCCAGATCGACGCCAGGGGACTGGAGAAACGTGTTCATAGTAAGCTCGCTTACAGTTATTGCTTATATTTTGAGTCAGCTTAGCAAAGCAGCGCTTAACGAGACGTTGGTGAAATATCTTAGGGCGCGTTTCTCCATGGCCCTAAGAACATTACAATTAAAGGAATTACTTAAAGCAAAATGGAACGACTGTCATAGCTGTGTCAATACTCTGATCTCGGGCGGGTAACTAAAGCTCGCACGATTCCCGGCAGGTTGTGTAACGTTGCGTACGCGAGACTGCCGGTAGCCGGTGTGCGTCCGGGAAATCATGACGGGAACAGTGTTTTTAACAAATGTGGGAGGGGACTTGAGTGATAGATTGAATAAGAATGAAGAAATTTATTTTATTTTTAGCTCAAACATTTCTAATTGAATAATTCAGTCACTTTGGATACGCCTTAAATTTGACGATTTCAAATACCTATTCTTACAAAGAAACAACTCAAATGGTGCCGTGGTGATCTCGAGCCGACGGATGGCAGATTCGAGTTCCGCCTCGGGCATGGTTGTATTTGTGTTCGTCCTTTCACCCCTCACTTTCACCATATTACTCCATTCAGTATAGAGATACCCCTAACATTAATCAATAGTGGTCGATAATGGTTAGTTATACATCAAACAAAACAAAACACAAAATGGTTTGAATAATGCCATTTTTGCTTTCCTGCATTAGTACGTATACACGGAGTAATATGTTTAGTATAGGGAAAGTTATGTAATGCTGCGGAAAATAGATTTCGAGATTACAACGGAAATGGACGTTTTGGCGTCCCCTGATACCGAAAGAGTGGTTCTTTTCAAAACGTCCGTCCGTCTGTGAACAATACTAGCGCCTAAACAATGAGTAGGATTTCTTCCAAAATGAATATTCCCTAGTCGATTTCCTTCTATTCGAGGCGTCGCGATTTTGAAAAACGTTGTTCAAAATTTGGGGGTACTTTATATGAAGCTCCCCGGACATTTTCAAAATTTTCTCACAAACGGCTCCAATTTTTTTTTAAATTTTAGTTTTCAAGTATAATTATCTGTATTTGGAAATAATACACGCTGTCGTGTTATGATTGAAATCGTCTGATATTACGACAAAATTGATAGGAACAAAAGCTTCTTCTCGTGGCCGAAAATGTACTTTTTGTACACTACCTTGAATTGTGAATGCGTAGTTCTCTAAAAAGTCGGCTACTACAACCGCACAAAACTAAAAATATTACAAACAAAATCTCTAAAGCATATTACTTGCCCCATGATGAGCATTCCGCATTGATGAGCGAAAACTGCTTTTCGATGTTGTGAATCGTTAAGAAGATATGAGAGTGGCTCACAATTGGTGGGTCACCCGGTATAAATAGAAGTTTCTGGCTTCGAAAATATGCTTCAGATTCATTTAAAACTTATAGAGAATTAATCACTAAATAATTAAAGCAACATTCAAAAATGATAAGTGTTTATATGTATAGTTTTCCTAAGTCCATAAAAAGGAAAAATGAAAATGTAAATTTAACTCGAAATAACATTGGTAAATTCCCATTTACCATCGAGATTCTTTAACTACTATAAACTTCAATGTCTCCGCTTAAATTTGACGAGAAAAAATCCGAGATGGAGTATTTCAGAAAATGAATTTTGAAAAAATTCGTAATTATTTACTTTGACCTTAATATGGCCCTTTTAATGCCCTTATAATTAGGTTTATCATATCAAACCTTTAGGGTGGGATATACTCATCAGAAATATAAAGTAAGTTGCAAAGTTAAAGATGAAGATGTTTTACAATTTTTTATATAATTTCTTCTGAAACCCAGTCAGAACATCATATTTCAATATTTTCAATAGGAAATAAAATTTAACGACAAAAATACAATATTCAGTGTTGTTTCGTCATTCTAAAACTATTTAAAAAGTTTCAGTCGAATCGGAAGATGGTTGTGAAATTTTGGCTGATTTGACATGAAATGACCCAGGTGTAGCTGCAGAGGACTTTGATATTGTAATTTATTCTCACTTTTGAAGAGAATCCAATTAGTTGATAGTCATTATCGTGTATAATTAAGTAATTTGTGTACTTAAGACATTTGAATTTTTAAATATTGTGTAACATTGAGGTATTGTGCAAATGTGAATAACATTTGTATTTTCCATTGTGGAACATTTTTGGTATCGGATGGTTAACTAAATTGTATTGAATATTAACTATTTGCTAAAGCTGATAGAATCAAATTTAATGAAGCTTGCTTAAGTCTAACATTATCAGTATAACAAGAAATTCAATATGTACTACCTTGGTGTAATGTTTAATTACTAAAGAGTTTCTCATCAATTTTGGTATTATATGCCCTTATTCGTCACTTTCAATAATAGCTAATGCTTTGATCAAAACTATATTTGTTACAGAATTTGTTCCTAATTAATTGACATTAGATTTTCATTTTCACATTCTTCTGCCTGTCCTGATTGCCCAAATTAGGGGTTGCTAAAGCCAAAACAATTACCGTGTCTTTTGAACATGGTCATTTTTGAAAATAGGTTTTCAACTACGTACAGCCTATCAATTATTTAAAATTATCTCTTATAATTTCAGATTTATTTCTTCGTGTAAAATTACATGCTCCTACCCTGGCGAAGGAAAATGTTAGTGAACGATTCATCGTAGAAAGCCTTTACAATAGAATAAATTGAAACTTCTCGCACATTCCATCTTCAAATGATTTAAACAGTAACCTTTGTGCCTGAGCTACGTGCTCGTAAACGCTGATATGGCTGATTTTATTTATCGCATTTATTAAAACCTATTTATATCCCATCCAATTTACATACTGAGCTGTTAAAAGGAAAGAGATTTGTATTATCCCAGTTTATTGTATATTTAATTTATTGATTACATGCGCGATTTCTTTCAGACGCATTGAAAACACTTTTCGGTGTCGGGGACTCGAAAACGTATTTCCGTAGAAATCTCGAGATTGATTTTCCGCAGCATTGTACATTCTCTACTACGTATTACTACTCTGTATATAAGTACGTACTGGACAAAGTAAGAATTAGTCACGTCAGTATTTCATTGTATCTTGGCTTATAAGATCTTGTAAAGAAAACTATACGATCAGATTAACTAGTAAGTGCAATGGTAAAACGAGACTAAAATCAGAAAAAGTCAGTGGAGGAAATGTTGCAGATTGCTCTCTTTCCTCAATTATTTTACCTCAAACGAGCATTCAAAACACACTACTCTCTTCATTTACGACCATTATTACTCAAAAACAGCCTCCCCCAAAAAAACAGTTCGCCCTCGCAATATTTACAAAAACGAATCATTACCTTGATTACGTCACATTTAGTTATGTCAAATCAGAAATAAGTCTTTTTTTGAGAAAGCTCAAGAGAGTTAACAGAAATTCTTGCAATCAGCAAACATAATCAACATTCCGCAATGTCTCAATATTACGCACAAACGGACGTCAAATCAATGGCGATATCTTGAGAGCTCCAAAAATTTGAAGTGGCATGGGGACAGAATTAGATTGTGTGGAGGATATGTGAGCTTTCCAGCGGAACTTGTGCAGCGTAGTCATTGTAGCGTGTGAGTGGACATGATCGTGCAACAGAATGATGCCTTCTGTCAACATTTCAACATTCTTGGGTGTTACGACTTGACGCGCTTTTAGCAAAGTTTGCACTGTGTTCATCACACACAACATACGCAGGCATGATTTTCACCACATGACACGTCTTGCGTTGTCAAAAAACACTACACCTTCCTATTTCTCTTTCCCGCCCACCATAGTGATGTCAGGTCACTGACTCGCCAATTTCACTTCAAGTACGTATAACGACGACAGAACCGTGAACGTTCGCAGTGTTCCTACCTGAATCCCAATAGAGGGCACTTCTATTCACACCAATCGACTTTACTAAATTCCATGCCTTGTTCGTTACACTATCTCTCTTTTCATTTGACTGAGTCGCATAATGATTAAGATGATGACCAGAATGAATGTTTTTAACATTTTTAAGGAAAGGTCAAACATTTTCAAACATAAAAATTGAATATCGAAGATGGGTTCTGACAGGTACGCAATCATCAACTACATTAACAACTACATAAATATAGCTTCACGATGCTCACATTCTATTCAGTCCTCCCTTTGCTTGACTTAAGGTGACCATGTTTTTGAAATCATAGGAATAGTTTAGGCGCAAGTTTTGTTCACAGACAGAAGGACGGATAGACAAGATTTTTGGAAGAAAAAAACTTTTTCGGTACCAGGGGACCCTAAAACGTGAATCTCCTTTGAAATCTCTAAATAGATGTTTCGCAGAATTACATAAAGTTCTCTATACTACGTAGTTTAGTCCGTTTATACGTACCTACACGAGAACGAAAATTATTAATTTACAGAACCAAGTAAGTAAAATATTACTCTGAGGCCCCTGTTCTGTGATTTTATATTTGATATTCAAGTAAAACGTTTAAAAAAGTAGCCTATTTTTTGTCTTCCGAAACTACGTATGGTGAGTGTTCTTGAAATGTTGATGATAGATTAAACAATAATCGCTGTCTAAAATGTTGCGAATCCTCTATTTCAAATTCTTTGACAAGTGTCGAACAGTCACTCATGTGTTCGTCATGATCAATCCACTTTCTCAACGAGTACTTTTCTTGTTTTGTAAGAAACGAAAGCCGTCTCTGTCATCTTCTTCGGCTCCATCTTAGCTCTCGCAACTCCATCGCGAGCCTACTGCTCCCAGTGGACAGGCATGTGAGAGGTAACGTCGTGAGGCAGAAATTCTGCGAATCGCTTGCAGGTGGACAGGGTATTGCGAGCTTCTGTCGAGATTACCTCGCGCTAGTTACTCTCTATACTGCGATTTTTGTAGGAAGAGCTCTCAAGATAACTCAAATCCCATCTTCGCGATGGAATATGTCACGGCATTTCGTATCATTCACAGTCGTTCCGCTAGATTTCGCACGATCGCGACCGTATGAAGCAGTGCTTGCCATCATGCGACTTCTACCGGCATGACCGAGAAAAGACGCGAAATGCCGTGACATATTCCATCGCGAAGATGGGATTTGAGTTATCTTGAGAGCTCTTCTTACAAAAATCGCAGTATAGTGGACACGCACCTTTATGGGCATCATGGGTTCAAACGTTTTTTCAAAAGAAAACCAATAAGATTTGGATTCAACATTTGGTCTCTATGTGGTGTTTCTGGGTACTTTTACAATTTTTTCATTATACACCAGTATAGCTCCTAATATTTCTCAGGAAATGATAAATACATCAGATAGAATAAGTTTAGACGTCTGTTGTTGAAACCCTTTTCGCGGTTATTGATGATCCATCAAACCATGTATTTATTTTGATAATTTTTTTACCATCTATGCCTAAAGGATAAACTGAAAAAAATTAGGATTTCGTACCATTAGAGACATTCATATTATGAGATGTCCTCTTCTGACAAAAAACAATATGAAGAAATAGGTAGGAGGGATGTACTACAATTTGTTTTGACAAGAGAGAAGAAATCCTCATCTTAAAGCGGCATGGAAATAATGCTCTAACTGTGTCAACTAATCATGATTTCATTGATCCTGTGGGAATTGTGAGTCACTTCAATATGAAGAAAAAGAAGAGAATTCCCGTCCCACAACCGCATGTTCTGGAGAACTACAATTCCACCACAGGGGAAATGGATAAGCACTATTGGCATGTATCAAAATAAAGTACTTCCATTCGTGGCCATTGCTACAATTCACTTTTTATAAGAATGCTAGACATGAGTCTTGTAAATACCTAGATACTATACATGACTAATACAGAAAACAAAATCGCAATACCTCTTTCTAAACTTAGAAGGCAAATTTGCATAACATATGTAAAAGGACGTTGTCGAAGGCTAAGTTAGGGTAGAAAAAAGGGACAAATATTGCGGTTGTTCGATATCACCACAAAAATCATATTATTGGAAAACGTGAAAAACAGAGGATGTGCTTAATGCACAATGGCATTACACAGACATGCACCTATTGCACAAAGTGCAACATTACATTGTATATAAGCTGTTTTGGAACTTATCACTTTAAGTAAGTCTTTTTGATTTAAAAAAAACAATGTAGCTAAATAAAAGCAAGTTAAAAATTTTCACAAATTTTGTTGAATTTGTAAACGCTATTTTACCAGTGTCCTCATTTGAGGCCAGTGACTTTCACGACTTTATAGACAAAATAAAGTAGATAATGTCTTCTACGAGATTAGTTTGTACCCTTTTCCATAAATTTCAAATTATTTTAAAAAAAATAAATAGTAGGCCTCCAGGCCTCTCCAGAGCTGCTAATGGATTAAGACATACTATTCCCTTACTGCACAAGCTTAATCGGCTGAGTTGTGTACCCGGGATTCACGAATAAATTCCTGCCTCTTCAGGGTTACTAGAGAGGAGAAAACAAAAAAACACAAACTTTTTGGATGTAGCAATATGCTGGTTTTCGAAGTAATAAGAACTGTTAGTATGAACTAAGCAATTAGCTTGCGATTAATTGAGTGGGAATGTGTTACGAACATTTAAGGATTTAAACACTTTATTTGTAGAAGACCATCTTTTGTTTATGGAGGGCTAGTGTCTGTACGTAATAGTATACGTAATCGGACAGGGGTGTGCATAGGTAGATGTATTTTTAAAATATGCAAATAAATGTTAGTAAAATTTTCATTGTTGTTAATGTGTGTTGAAAACGCTACTTGTTTATTGGTATTATGTAAGTTTTTATGTTATACTATAGAAGACGCCGAACAATAAGATTGTGTGAGTAAAAAATAGTAAATTCGTCATAAGATAATAGTTTTAGGTTTCGGTGAAGTTTCTTTACGTGATTCCTGTAATCAAAATAAAAATCCAGTAAGAATATAAGTGAACTGCTTTTCTTATGAAGCATATCGCAGAGCCATAAACACAAAAATTGCCTGAATCCCCCGAAGTTTGGCAATAGATGGAAAGAAGATTCGGTTTCAGCGGCATATTAGCGTGGGGCACGTAATTTAACACGATTTATAAAAGATCATTCGGTCTCAATTACTGCATATCGATGCACATCGTTTTTCGATTTCAAATTCATTCTTACACCAACACTAGTATAGTGGCCACTTCGGCCCACCATTTGAAAAATAAGACGCTTCCGAATTGTTTCAAACTTGCAGAACGCAGAGATTATGTCTTCCGTTCTTGAGAATTAGAACGATGATAATTTATTGTCCCTTATTCTAGTATATTTGAAGAATGGACAGAAAACATAATAAAGAATAAACTTTTGGAAACTGCGATTAAATCTCACTGGAATACGAATTGAACTTTACTTATTTGCCCTCGTGAGTTGGTCAGCGTGCTCGCTTTTCTTGTCGTGACCCCGGGTTCGATTCCCGGTCGAGCAAGAGTTTATAGTGTGAGGTGTTTTTTTTGGCGATGTCCCAGTATATGTTCCTGTGAGACGATGAGAAAACCCACTTCTCAGGTTGACAAGACCACAATACGGCGTAGGGATGTCTATGTGTTAACCACAAGAACCCCTTAAACCCATGGCCGCGAGGACGCGACGCTGCTGGTAGACCCTGGAACGTAACGGGCTTCAAGACGCCGAGAACAGGATATTGATTTATCACATTTATCTATGAATGTGATGACTAGGGCCCGGATAATTATGTAATTACATATTTTCCTAAGGTAACTCCAGCAAGTCCAACCAACGATATATTCACGTTTCACATCGGTTAGTGACCAAAAACGTTGAGTTTTTAGTACATATATTTACAGATTTTGCCCGAAATTACATATATTTACATATTTTACACAAATGAACATATTTTTACATATTACTGAATTTTTCAATTATCCTACATTAAAAAAAATTATTTCTTTATTTTTCCGATCTGTTTTTGATAAAGAATCATCCAAACAAACAATTCAGCATTGTCAAACATTTTTTCTGTAGCCTCCTCTCTAAAATGAAGCTAGCATTACGCGCTGAAATGAGTGTATCCATAAATGCCAACGGTATTGGAAGTAAAAGGGGAAGGCGACGATGCACTCCATAGCTTCTGTTCTGTTAGTTTTCAGCGCGAGTATTGCAGAGAACAGAAAGGAAGTTTGATTTGTGAAAATGATATCTTTTAGCAGGCGATACGCGCACCCACTTCGCATATTTTAGAGGTCTCCTTTGACCTTGATACCCTTCACCAGAAACTACACGCACCAGCTCAAGAAGGGCTGTTGACATTTTTCTTTCTCTGATTTTTACACGCGTCCCTCTACCATTGTTCGTAAATTATGTCTTTCGACCGAATATCAGAAGTAAAATCTCGTCGTGGAACTGATGTACAAGGAAATCATATTGGCAAGGTTGTGATAGGTCTAATGAACGTTCAAAAGTGTAAGTCTTATTTTGTTAACTTGACAAGTGTTACCCAAATGCAACCATCAAACTATTACAGAACGTTTCAACGATACAACGGAATTTTTGTACCTAATGAAGTTAAACATGTCTTCCTTCCTGGTACTAGTGCAGCGCCGTACATGTGCAAGGCAGCAGAAGCCCTGCGGGTATTTTTCTAAAATTACTACTTCTAACCTATCTTGTGCATGCGTTGCGTTTGCAGAACTGATTAGATCTCAGTTTGATAAAGTTGACGCATTGATTTCCAATACAAAAAAGGATTAACGAGATGGGGCACGTGAATTGACGCTATGAGCTGCAATACTCAAAATTTTGATTTTGAAATACAAGTTATACATCAATTTGATTCTGAAGCTGCTGCATCTATAGGCACATTGAAGCAATTGTTTGATATTCAAAAGCTGAACATCTATATTCCCCCTTTTTCAGTAAGCACTACAATTACATTTTTGTAAACATCTTCCCTGGAACTTTCTGGTAGCTTTGAAATTACTCAATCAACAGACGCTTCTTTAAAAACTGTTCATTTATCATTCGAGGGTCAATAGGGGGATCGAGTGAAGAAAAAGAGGTCTTCCGTTCTGGAGAAAAACCCAGGATTCGAAACAATTTGTGCTATTAGTGCAGTGCTATGAGGGGACAATTCCGTCACACTGGATCCACAAAACACGGAGAAGACTAGAAAGTGTATTTGACATGAATATTTAGATGCGTTTTTAAACAAATCCTTCATATTTTTTAACTCAAAATGCAATTCGTCACGTCTCCTTGAAATTCTCTTTCTTTAGAGACCTCATTTATAAAGATTGGTTGCGTGGTAGAGCCGCAAAGGGAAGGTATACTACTGAAATAATATCGGAGACGATATATGTTTCATATTGACACGGAGATCGTTGTAAATAGTAGGATTATGAGAACTATAATGTTTAATTCTGGTCTTTATATTAAGTACACAGAGCAATATATACTAAGATAAAGGTATTTTAATAAAAAATAATTTATATAATGATACTTAATGTTACATATTTCATACTTTTGAGTACATATTTCTGTGTATTATAATACATATATATGTACATATTTTCCCAATTTTTAGTACATGATTATCCGGGCCCTAGTGATGACAAAAAAACTAATTATGGCTGTAGTCCTAGTACTAGCTTGTCCTGCCTTACGCCGAACTTCCCTAAGCATCCTGTTTTCTAGACTCCTCACCCTGTGCTGCCTCAAGTCCCTCCCGCCCGCCTTATCCTGGAGCGTTCACTTCTATCAACCTTTGCTATCATCCTGAAAATTGCACAGCAATGCAGAAGTCTAGTGGAAACAGGCAATGAAAAATACAAATGGGAGCTGCACAGTCTGTGCACAAACGATGCGCTGCGACTTTGCTTCCATGATAAGTCAGAACTGGTTACTTGGTACGTCTCCGCCGGATTGAGCTTGATGTGGACATTTCAAACAAATATTTCTATACTATTATTATCATTATAGCACGTACAAACAAGTTACACGAGTGTAGCTTATACGAACACGTAGTGATCGGGGACTTCCAGATTTGAAGCAACATCTTATTTGTTGATATGGAGTAGTTAATCTTGAAAAGGGATGCTTACATAACAAGTTTTAAGAATAATATATCTCTGCTAAGATGGCAAACGATATGTCACTTTGTCATGACATGAGACCCAAAATGACAAGTCACGCTTGTTTGTTAATGTTTAAATGTAGGCAAAATGTGCACTTCTCTTGTAGTTTATGAAAAAACAATGGCGGCAATTTGCATTAAGACAAAAGCCATAGAGTAATTTTTCATGATATTTTGATGCTTCAAATTGCTGTCATGGAAAATTTTTAAACAGCGACTTATCATATTATGGTAATTTAATAAAAAAATAGAATAAATTTAAAAAATTGCCCATTTTAAGCCCAAAATGTGTTAAGAAAGATATATGTTAATCGTTCATTGAATTTCACACACCGAATTCAGCATTGCAGTTCAAAAATGTTGAGAAAACTACAAAAGTGTTCTTCATTGTGTCACTCTTGTCATTGTATTAATAATCTTTTTGTACTCGTGGTAAACGCAGTTATCTTCTCCAGCCCAGCATCTCATAAACGATCAATTACGATACACGAATTTCTCCAGCCTCACCCGAAGAGCATCTTGTCCGCGACTGTACCCGGGTTCATGAAATATTTAACTCAGCCAACGTTCCGAGCTCTACCTCGCTGATCAGCCCACCAACTTTTACTTCAGAGGAAAGTAATTATTATTAAAGCCCCAAGAAAGTTTCGGCAAGGAGCCTCCCCCGACGGCAGAGTGCAAATCCGGACATATGTTACTAGTTAAAGAGGGCTCCTGGCCGTGTTTCCAACTAATAATCTCTGGGAGCGCGCGAAAACACTTGTTTGATTCCGGGGTGTTAGGCGCAATCTGACGGGGGGGGTACCAAGCGACGCGTGCGGGAGCATGGCCTTAGCGGGATCCGTGCAGCGGATGCACGGGTGAGACGAAAGTTGACTCGCTACACTCGAATCTCGTAGAATCCATCTTGTGGAACGGTTTTCTTATGCGAGGGCAAATCAAAAATAAAGTTACACTCTAAATTATGATTTTTCGACACTAGCTTGTCAGCTAGGTCGAATTCAGTCGCTGTCTGGAGGAGAATTCTAGCGGCCGGCTGCTCTGATCGGTAGTTTTCCGCGGGTTCTCCGATCAACACCAGGCGAATGTCGGAACAGTACCCTAACAAACGGGCCACGGACCACGCGCGATCTTTCCTTCCTCTTCCTTGTCCTATCCTCTCTTACACACGCACACACTGACATACACTACACTACCACACATGTCGGGAGACCGGTCTGAAGCTTACAGCTTGTCCCGGCTGGGGCGGTGCCCCGCTGGTGGGAGATATCTGGTTGAGGGGAAACCCCCGATAGTCGACGGTAGGTCAGCGCCAGATCTCGCCATCCAGCGGGGAAAACGATCATCGCCACGTCCCGAGAAAAACACGCAGTACACTTACGGGACTAATGACCTGAGAAGTTGACGCGCCCGGAAACACGAATCAATCAATCAAAAAAATCTAAATTATGGCCATTTATGAAACCACCCACACCTAGGCAACTGGGCTATGACAGCAGATAATGTAAGTTCACTTTTTCTTCAGTCACATGGTCTTCAAGAGACTGTAAATATTTATCGGAACTGACAACCAACGTTTCGTTTACGGATGCGTAGAAATTACCTTCGGCGATACGTAACCATTTGAGGCAGCTGCTTTTAACACCTCATCGTTTCGGAATTGTCGCTTGTAGCGATCCTTTTTCAGTTTACCGAACACGTGATAATCGGACAAACGCATTATGTTATACTTCGGGTCTTCTTTCTTGGCGCACGGGGGGGTGTCAATAAAGTGGAATATCCCACGGTATTTCGCGTCGTTCTCCGTTGTGCCGCCAGGAGTCTCATGATCGCCAGCACTGCTCGATACAGTCACGAAATACCGTGAGATATTCCATTTTATTGATACACCCTCCGTGCGCCAAGAAAGAAAAACCGAAGTTTAGGAGGATGTTCAACTTGAATCGCTGCGGCAGTTCGGACGTTTGGCGGACCATTCGACGTGTTCCGTAATCGAGCAACAAAAATTTCACTGGCACTCCATTTCCCCGCCGCTTTTCTTTAATTTCCCTGCGCAACCGGTTCAACGTTTCACTATGTAGCTCGCTCCGCATTGGTCACGGGCATGACACACACCGTGCTCTCGCGGCGAACTGGTGTAACTTACTTTTTGATTCGCCTACGTGGTACATGAAAAATCGCAAGAACTTGTGTTGAATATCATACTCTCTAGTTTCAGGTATTGCGTTAAACTCGTTTCTGTGTACGGTCATTAACTTTTAAATTTAAAAGAAAAAAATTAATAAAATACTATGCGTGAAAGATACGAGGGCTGATCGGAAAGTAACGCACAATACTTTTTTCTCTGTTGGTACCGCAACTGGAATGGTAAAGATCGCGATATTGCGATTAAGGATATTGCGTTTAACTCGTTTCTATGAATGATACTCAACTTTTAAATTTAAAAAGAAAATTAATGAAATGGGTTGCACGTAAGATACGAGTGTAATAAGAAACACTGAAAAGCTTTCTAGATATACGTAAGTTAGAAATCCGAAAGAAAATTACATGACAATGACAACTGAAATTCATTTTATGTTACATGAACAATACTCTTGTTGGACCACAGATGGCAGAAAATAAAAATTATTGCATCACACAAACAATAGTTTTAAGTGTTATCATCTTTTAAACCCGATTCTGTCAATTTAGAATTCCAATTTTTCTTATAAGACGAATTATTTATTTATTGGATGCATGTTTTTATTTTCAGAATCCTCAATTCACTTTATGAGTTTCACATAAAGTATGCACTACAACAGATACGCTCATTATAAAGAAATTTAAGTGTTATCGCGATTTTACAGTTGGTTGGATATGCCGGAGATCTTGATATAAAGCACATTCGAGGCTAATTACCGGACAGGTTTGTCGAATTTTCCTGATAACGTTGTAGGAAGAATGAGAATATATTGACCATTGCGATTCCTGTTTATCCGGTCTCTGAGTCAAGGTTATGAGACGAATTACGTCACATTTCTGAAATACCCGATTCACTCTGACTTCTTTCAACTCTGATTACTTTATTTCAAGGACAGCAGCTTCGGTATAACCTAACTTCCTATTGTAGACACGAATATGTCGAAACTTTTCAGTTTGCCGTCAAGATCACCAAATTTAGTGTATTAGAATTTGTAAAAAATAAATGTCTCAGAAAAATAACCAAAGTTTCGTGGTTTATAAGTAACGAACAACTACATAGAGAATTAAAAATAGAATCTATTCAAGACTATATTATCAAAATTTCAAAACCCTTCTATGAGTTACTAGCAGAATTCCCAGCCACAGCAACTTACCATCTACGGTAAAAATTACAGCCAACCACAGAGAATTCACTCAGCAACCCTAAAGACATTTTCAAGCCTCCCTATCTGAAAATATAAACTCTTTCTCTCTCTCTCTCTCTCTCTCTCTCTCTCTCTCTCTCTTACACTCTCACACACACAATACCCACAATTGATTAACAAACTCAGTTTTTATTATCTAACTAACTTATAGAGGAAGTGTATTGACAGACCTGAGGATGGTCCATCCTTAAACGTTATTAAAATCGTATGTAAAGACCCTTGAAAGGCAGAAATGCCGAACAAGAAGAAATAAAATTTAAAAAAATAGTTTGTACCTGACTGTTGAAGAGATCAACAATGTGGAGTGCGGTTTCTCATAGTACCGGGGCATAATGTGTTGTGTGAGAAGAGTTCGTAGACGTGTGAGTACACAAGCGCTCTAGCTTGATCCACGCCAGGGAGAACGTAACATAAATCCACGGGATCAGAAGAACCCTGTAATCCCTTCGCATAACAGAACGCTTGTTTTCTAACGCTGGGACCAAACTTCAAAACCCACTGAGGGTGGGATAATGAGGTGCGAGTATACTGTTTTTCGATTTTCCGTCTGTGATTGTATTTTGTATTTGTTACAGTATTATTTCCTTTATTTAATGTGTACTTTCTTTCAATTATTTGAACGATGTCTTTTCCATTATTTTTAATTCACAAAAAATATAATTAACAATGTCGGAATCGCGACGACCATACGGAGGCTACCGCCAGAAAACATTCTGTAATACCTCAAAAATCGACAGCGATAGGTGTAGTATTCCACTGCCAAGCTATTAAGAATTATGAAACTCTTAGAAATACATTCTCGATAAATTAAGGAAAAATTACCTTGTGATACTCTAATTGGTAGGCAATGCCTCGTCTCTGTGATGCCTTCAAAAACTGGGATTTTGGTACAAAAATATCTAGACCATCCTTTAACTAATGGATGTAATAGATTTCCCTAGGCGATGTCTGATTTCTCGCGACAAGAAAATTAACGTTGACGTTATTGTCCGGTAAAGAAAGACATAAAAGAAAGCATAACAACAGTAAAGGCTGCACACATTATTCTGTTTTTTTAAAGTTCCGTTGCATGAATTCGTAAGAACGTTTATATACTGAAATGTACCGACAATGTCTTATCAAAAACTGTTACGAGATCGTTGGCATCATTCACCTTAGGACGGTTATAATCGTGACCCGTTGCGAATTTATAGTAAATTTTTGGGCGCCAGGAACAGGTTACGTTAATTAAAACCAATACTTCCACAGCTAATTTTAACAAATTGATAAATGTCCGGCTAGCTGGGTCAATGGGTCCCGTTATTGATAATCGCTATCGTCTAGATAGCCGATTACTTGATCTGCCAACTGTACAGTATGGCGAGGAATCTGAAAGGGAATAATTATCTATTTCTAATTACTTAACAATTGTGATTGTCCAAATGAAAATCTTTTCATTTCCGAAAGAAAAAATTCAACAACTTATTTAACAATTTTGACAATTGTTCTAGGTAATGACCTTTTTAGATAAAACTTTTGTACTGCAGTACTTATCTAACGTCTTGATCGACGACGGTCTGTAGTATCTTCCCACTTGAATGGAGATGATCCCAAGTCCTGCTTCTTTCTTCCAATCTTGCGACGCTGCCGACGCATCCAGCCCTCACTGCCTAGATTATCTACCGGTTCTAACTTGATATTCAGAGTTCCTAATCTTCCCCAACTAGTGGTAAAATGTTAAAGTCCAACACCGCAATATAAAAGAACTTTCCAAGTCCTACGCGAATTCGCTTCTGCACATTAACTTTCAGAGTCCGAAAAAACTATTAAGTCTCACTCAAAACTTACAAGTCCCGCTTCACTAATATTATACTCGCGAGCGATCTGTACTACTCGACGACCTCTATCAGAATGTCCTGTTCTCCGCCGTTTTCCGGCCTCAACGCTTTGGTATCCGTCCTTCGTTCCTCTTTTTTAAAACAAAACGACAAAATTTGACAGTCTATTCTCCCCTAGCCAATCCATCCATCTCTTATCAAACCAAGTAGCCGCGCCCTCGACAGTCGTTCCTTTTCAGAACAATCCCACATTATTTTGTCTATCTAGCCAGCGCCCCCACCTATTCAACGCCTGAGTGCAGTTTATTTACCTTGCCAACCCTACGCCGGCGTTGCTAAGACTGTACATCGCCATTTGCAGACCCTTTTATCCAACCCATTTACAACAAATGTTATTGAAAAAAAAATATAATATTTTGGTATATCACAATACAGTCACGTACTGACATCGAACGTGGAGTGGAGTAGTCCTCTATTAGTCTACTCAGTGATCGTCGTCAGTCATTTTCTTTTATCCCTTCGGCCAGGGACTCGGCACCGTCAGATCCACGGAATTTCCAGGCGATCACCCAATCAGAAACCCGCGATGTTTCGAGTAGCTTAACCTCCATGTCTTGGGGAAACGCAGTTAAGCAATTCGGTTAGCATCGATGCTGCAAGTAGGTTGGCACTTCCAACTTAGAGAAGCGGCTGCAGTGTTGTACTCATCAAAAGAAATGATTTCGTGGAAAATTTTATATTCTGTTTTGCTTCAGAAAAAACAAGATTACATGAATCAATGAGTCACGAATACTTCTCCAGTTGTTTTCACGATTTTTATTGAGTAACATGAAATAGATTGAACTATTCTACTGGACTATGCGCGTAGTGCTGTTTAGTGCTATCGGACAAGGCACCTACTTGGGCATATTGATATTATTTAAAGGTTGAGACGACACAACGTGACATTTATAGGCGATTTCGAAAACGCGAATTGCTGGAATTCATAAACAGACCCAAATCACATTTTTCCGACCTTCACAACTGATAACCGAATTTCCCTTGCAAGAGTGATCGCACTATTTACTCCTCCCGTCAAACCACCTCACACCGAACGTTCACGCCGCATTAGGGGAATGGACGCTGAATATTGCATTATTTTGAAATTTTTAGATATAATTGTACGACATTGATCATAACATTTCACATTAAAAATTACCTTTCTAATGAATTTGTGGTATTTCTCTTGATTGATCATATTAATTTCTTAAAATACTATCTCAGAGAATAGAAACACATTACTGGAGTGATGAGACCAGATTTTCTCCTTCCCTACCCATTGCCAATTGTTCATGGGGTCCCACAGGATTCGATTTTTGGCCTTTTCTCTTCCTACTGTACGTAAATGATACGCTCTCGGCGATTCAAAACAGAAGGACGGTTCTCTTTGCTGAGGTCATGAATATTCTTTGCAAAAACAGAATAATCGGGAAAAAGGGGAAAACTTCCATACAATTTTTCATTCACGTAAGCAATGAAACATTACGGTATTCTCCAATGAAAGAATATTAATGTTATGACAACAATATTTTTGGGTTTCTCAATTTACCGAACTTTCATTGGAACGTCCATTTAAATGAATTGGACACAAAATTAAGTTCATTACACAACGCGTTCAATTTTTGTTTCCAATTCAGTTTTCAAGGTGCACCGGAATATTTCGAAAATGTGCATTCTCGCCTGAAATATGACACAATATTCTGAGGACACACTTGCTATGGCTCCCAGAAGTTTAGATTACAGAAAAGAATTGTATGAAAAATCAGCAAAACTCGCCAACGTGATTCTTGAAAACCTCTCTTTACAAAGCTAGGAATCCTACCATTGCCTTGCCTCTTGATTTACAAATCAGTTTTGTGACAAAAATAACTTACTCAAAGGTGGGAAAATATTTTCAGCCAATGCAAATGCCTGTAACTATAACATTCGACATAGTAAACATATTCATCAGGTGTTAGTACCAACAGCACACTACAAAAATAACATATAAAACATTTAGATTTTATACAGCACATTGCCAGATGACATACGATAAAAGAGATTCCCAAGTTAAGTTCTAATTAAAATCTTTTCTGCTCTTTCTGTAGTGCAATTAGAGGTTATACCGATCATCAAAAAAGAAAGTAATATTTATTTCAATAATTATATTTTATGTATGAGTTACTCTATAATGTAATCAATAATACGTATGAGTTACTTTATAATTCTAAAAGACGAAAGATACCTCTAACAAGTATTGTATCTCAGCTTCAAGGTATATGGCCACCATCTCGTGAGATTTTTCGTCTGATTTCTCTGATCCTTTGAGAAAATGCTGATGTAGATCCTTGTTTTGCTTTTGAGCGTAAATGTTGCTTCAGAGCACGCTTTCTAGAGCTCAGTGAGAAATACACAGTAGTTACTCGAATAATAGGACTAAATACTCTCCCGGCACTTGGTCAATTCTTTGACAAAGAGCACGATAAGAGATAATACTTGTAGTCAAAATTTGTAGCTGATTTTCTTTTGCATATTATTTTTTAAGCCCCGGAGCAAATATTTGTTTATCAATTCTTACCCCCCCCCAAAAAACCGCTCGTTTCTACAGGTGTTCATGATTGAACTTGTGTATTAGTTAGGGTGGAGATTCCAAAGCGCAAGAAAACGTTTACAGAACATACACTTCTCCTTCCACTACGTCAAACATAGTTTTTATTTTCTACTTTCAAAAATAAATATGATGCTATTGAAATATACTTTACAAACACGTGTTTTATGCCAATTTGAATTTGTAATTACACGCGTTAAGCCTTCGAACAGCATGATAAAGAGTTGGGAGAGCCTTGAAAATGTTTATACTCAGGCGAAAGGCAGATCTGTAAAGACGACTTGCTTAGTTTAGAAACAGTTTTCTAGCAGTTTCGGGAGAGCATTAAGATGTTTCGGAGGCGGGCGCGTGACGTTGCAATGTTACCTCTTCAGCAATAAACGATCTCGCTTTGTGGAATATACAAATTACGTTGTTAGCTCATACAGACGTTAGAATCTTATTACAAACAAAAATACATCAACAATAGACACATGCTGGTTTATTTCTGCACGTTTTTAATTTTCGCAAGGGGACAACCAGTAGGTCTGATAGCCTAGGCTCACCCTTTTTCCGCGCGGTAGCAGTACGTGCAAGGAGTGAACTCTATACTGTGAGTCAAGACAGTCAATAATGTACTGATTTGGTCAACGAATAACTCCTGACACTAGGCGAAATGTTTTCTCCGCTATCACGTTCAACAGCTACTCTTGTTTCGCGTTTCAACAAAGCCACTGGGAGACGCCGCCGGTTTCCAAGACAGTCGACAGTTTGTCAGCTAGTCAGTCGTCTGGAGGAGAATTCTAGCGGTCGGCTGCTCTGATCGGTAGTTTTCCGTGGTTTCTCTGATGAACACAGGCGTATCCCGGAGCAGTATCCTAACAAACGGGCTACGGACCGCGCGCGATCTTTCCTATCGCTTGCAAGTCCCATCCTCACCTCTTACTTAAACACACTTACTTCAACATGCACTACACTATCACACATGTCGGGAGCCAGACCAGTCGGGAGCTTAGAGTTTGTCCGGGCTGGGGCGGTGCCACGCTGATGGAAAATACCTGGTTAGGTCGACGCCGGATCTCACCATCCAGCGGGGGAAGATCACCGCCACATTCCAAGTAAAACATGCACTACACGTACGGGACTCATGACCTTAGCAGTTGACGCGCCCGAAATCACTAACGAATCAGTTAATTAATGAATCCAAGACCGTCGCTACTGTCACCCTTTTCTGCTTCTCCATAAACTGTTTTTGTCATGGTTACCCACCACCACCACCACCACCACCACCACCAACATCCCCCTGGGGCTCGCTGCCTGGGACTCGCCGCCCGACACCGCTCCCATCAGCACCATCCTTGATCAAATGGCGCGCTGTAAAATTCGGGTGTAACTGATGGTCAGTGCATGTATTTTTCAATGTTCCGGATACAGCGGCTATCAATGCATGTATATTATACACAGAGATGACGAGGGGGAAAAATCTCCGAGATGTTTATCTCAAAATTATCAGAGCTGATTACTCAGATCTACGTACGCCCGGCCAAACAGCACTCTTCAGAGTAGCGATATTTACAAGACCTACCAGATAGGAGAATGTAAAGGAAAGAACAAGTCCAGGGTCTGCATGTTATCTCTTTGCACAGGCATCCATTGTTACATATGTAAGAAAATCTTAACACAACAATAACATTCTTTAACATACAGAAGTTGCAGTTAAAATCTGAACCATTGTATTGATGATAACGCTCCAAAACTTCGTACCCGTCAAAATGGGTTCGTCCTACTAGGCAGACGGGAAATCGCCTTCTTCCTAAAGTTAATTGATTGGTTAGTGATTCCGGGAGCGTCAACTGATAAACTCATTCGTCCCGTAAGTGTGGTGCATGTTTTCCTTGTGATGTGGCGATGATCTTCCTCCAACGGATGACGAGATCCGGCATCGAACTAAAGGAATTCTCCTCAACCCGCGATTTCCCACCAGCGTGGCACCGCCCCAGCCGGGACAAGCTGTAAGCTCGCGGCCGGTCTCCGGAGATGTCTGGTAGTTAAGTGCATGTATGTGAATCGTGGGTGAGGGTAAGACAAGGAATTGGGAAGATATGATCATCCGCGGTCCGTGAACGTTTGCTAGGCTACTGCTCCGCCCTTTGCCTGATGGTGATCGGAGAAACCACGGAAAACTACCGATCAGAGCAGCCGGTCGCTAGAATTGTCTTCCCGAAAGCGACTGAACTCAATGTATGAGGTTAAGAATGAAGTACGGTCTCTTACGGCAACAGTAATGCCAAACGTACTGTACGAATTCTTTTCTGCATAAACTGTATGAATGGCAATGGGGCGGAGCGCCAGTTTAGCAGTAAAGTAGTTTGTCTGGAACCTTTCCAATTTCACGAAAGCGTATTTTCTTGTCTCTCCTCAAGTCTAAAACTATTCCTATGAGACTCCGATACACAGGAAACATTTCTGTTAAGCTTCTTACGTCTGTTGTGCTTTCAAATGTCGTAAGAAATCGGGACGAAATATTCATTTTAAATGCACCACTATTTCAATACATTATCCAAAATTCAAGCCAAATACATACATGCGTACGCAAAAGGACGAAGCTCTTTCCTTTTTAATAATAGAGAAATAAAACGTTTTGATTACCAAACAAAATATTTAAAATTCCTTTGACCACAAACTACATGTAAGTCGGTCTCACTGAAAGAAACTAATTGATTCAAAGGAAACCAAGCTGTTTCGTACTGAGAGAGCGGACAGTTATCTCCTGGTACGCAATGAGTACGAATCCCGTTCGGAAAATATAATTATAGTTAACGAGTTATGAACATTAATAACCATTTGTTTTCCCCAATATGGAGCACTATACCACTCTTGTGCTTTACGGTCGGTGGACCAGACATCGTGAATTAAGTTTCCAAAGAAAAAAAAATTAAATTAAAAAAATGTAAATTAAATTTAGCACATCCTATAAACCAAAATGAAGAAAAGTTAACGAAATTATTATAAAACGAAAAGACGTGATTAAAACCACAAACCTCAAAACAAAACACATTTAAACATAGGCGAACAAAAACAGATAAACAACCGAAATGCAAACTTTCTGAGCACAGTATGATCAGGTAACCGATGCACGTGGATACCGCAGCTATGGCTGATCAACTGCCGAAAGTATCCCTTTCTACAAAAATTAATAAATTCTATAGATACCATGATTTGTGGTAAGTATATAAGGCATTCGAGGTATTATTTTACTAATGTAATTGTTGTTATAAAATATTATGTTAATGAGGATTTAAAACAGTTTTGAAATCTTAAAAAACGGGGGGGGGGTGTTATTTCACGAAAAAAAAAACACCATAAAGCACTGTACTTCATTCTTAACCTCTGACGTGCTATAGATATGTAGCTTGGGTCAAAAATCCTGCCACAGTCGAGACTCGAACCTAGGACCTCCCTCTCAGAGGCACTGCAGGGCCATCAGCTGATGCCCTGAGCCACATTCTCCCGGCTCGCCCTCTGGAGTGTGGACCTGCGTGGGCGTGAGGTGACACCCCGCGTTCTGATGCAACGGAGTGCGCGTTCGCGCTCGCGGCCCAGCCAACTCCCCCCCCTCACCCCCCCCCCACCAACCATTTCCCGCCAGCCACTCGCGCGCGTGCGTGTGTTCCCGTGGTGGCCACCAGGCTGCGCGCCGCTCGTTACGGGCGTGAGTTACGGCGCCGGCGCGCTCGACGTGTGTACAAGAGCGCGCCGCCATTAATATTCAGCACATTGTTAATGTTAATGGTGAATTTTGTAACAGAAGATGACTTGTTCATTAAAATTATTTTAATTGCACACCAAATTATACTACCTAATTACATCTGTTCTATGATTTTGTCATTTAAAATTCCCTCCGCATTTGGGTAATTTTACACACTTGCTCGCTGACAAGTATTCGTGATTTGTGAGTTTTGGCTATTTTCATGGGTAATAAAAGCAGTTAAATTTTAAAGAAGTACCGGCTTGGAAACTAATGCATCTTTCAGTATCACGAAAGAGAATTTTACCAGGGTAATGAATTTTCTGAAGTGGCGTTACTTTGTTTTCTTAGCGGGCCTATAAACATTATACACAAGTGCCGACAGACTTTCCCACATTAACCTAAATTTTCCACTGCTGTGCGTAAAGTTTTGCTGAAATCTAAATTCATTATTCTTGCCGTGGGAATCTACATACATATTAAAAAACATGAGTTCTTCGAAATTTACCATAAAACGAATAGACAAAGGAGATTATTGTTTTAAAAAATTATATTGTTTAAATATTTTGCGCTCAAAAGTGACCCTAGAGAAGAGCGTGCGTAAGCAACCATTGTTGTCTGTCCTTCCAATTATTCGTCATTCATTCCATTCATCCATGGCGAACAACTGAAGCTGAATTTGCTATTTGAAGAAGGCGGTAAAAGGTCGAATTCCATCAAGGCACCAATGATTAATTAGAATTCTCTTCCGCAGTGAGTGGCTCTTGGCTTTAGAGTACTAGTTCAGATTTATCAAATTAGTGAAACTGGAAAACAGAAAGTAAACACAAAAAAATTAAAGTTTACGTAAAATTGACTTTTGTCATAATTACCATTAAGTAACAATATACCATCAAGTTTTGAGACTGACGGTGATATTAACGTACCGAGTTTTATTTTTAAAAAATGATTGAATTTTCACACTACTTATACTCATCACAAGAATCGACGCTTAATTAAAAATAATGTAGATTCTAAAATGATGGAAATAATACTAGAAATAATACAAAATGATTCGAGGAAAACTGTATTTTATAACACAAATTTACGTCAACTAACATGTGTCTTACAGTGTTTGAATAAACGGCCTTCCCAGATACAGCATTTTAAACCTTTTTTGCACTAAACTTATAAGTCTTGTTTCGTGAACGTTTTCATTCCTTTGTTTTCAAAATCTTCAAGTTCTTTCAAAGGTCTTCAAATTAGGCGTTAATTTCATTCGCAAAGCTAATTGCGCAACTTCATGACTCTTTCGCACTAATATGTTGTTAAATAGTTATTTATTGAACAAGGAGTTTAAGTAGAGCTTTATTCACGAGGGAGAACTGTTGTGTCCCCACCGCCATAGTGTGTCGTATACAAAATATTATTTCTAAACATTTCTTCGCGTGCCCACCTATACCACCAAGGACGAAGCAGTACATGTAGACGGGGGGCATCCTTCTGGGGTTACCTTTAGGTTGTGATTTCAGCTGGTTTGCATTCTGCATGGAAGAACGGAGACATTTTTGAATCAGACAAACGATATGTACGAGTATTATTTAGACCCTGAAGATGATCTATAAATTTGTAATGATATCATGAAAAGGAAGAATGTGATGTTCGAAATTATTCCCTGAATGATCGAGGCATATCTACGAAAAAGAGTACAAATGTTTCTGCAAATGGAGAAATGTCAGGAAAGAAAGAAAAGTTTCAGAAGAAATTGCACTTGCCTAGTTAAATAAATCAAAAAATAGAAGTCTTCGTCGTTTTGGAGTTATTATTCTATGGCGAGGGCAACGTTGCGTGTAAAGGAAAATGTTGATATCTCTAAGTACGTACGTATTTCTCCAGGAAAAATTGTTGACGTTACGTGTTTACGTTTTAATTGATATTAATATTTCTAGATATTGTAAATTGATTGGTTCTTTGAAAAGACATGGAAATTGTTACTAGCCAAAAATAACTTTTACTAAGCTTGAATTTCACAAATTTGTTAAAGAAGCTTGTGACGATCAGTAATTATTGTTGAAGGTTAGTTCTTTACTTACGCAAAAATGTATTCTTTTAGACTCACGATATATTCAAACCTTTTATTCTCAAATTGTAATCATTATGGAAGTCACTGGCGGCTGTGGTTACTTTAAACCCGGGAGATTACTATAATCCCGCTCTTTAGTTACTTTAATCACAGAGGCATTAAAGTGGCCCATCAATCGCGGGAGGAATAAAGACACATTTTAACCTAGTAAAATGTGTGATTAAAGCCGCATTTTAATCACGTTTTAAAAAAATATTTCGAACAGGAATACTTGAAGTGACCCTGCAAAATAACGTACGTTAATAGTAGTTTATGCAATTAGTTTATAATGTTGACCTTTTTTGCACGAATAAGAAAATAGTCTATTACTAAACGAACGACGAAGGAGTGAGTTTAGTAATAGACTATTTTCTTATGAGTGCAAAAAAGGAACATTATAACGAGTTGCATACGCTATTTTTTTGTATAACATCATTATAAAGTTATAAATGAAACGAAGTAAGTGTAAGTAAAGTTTTATAGTTGGCAACATGGACGTTGTTATTATGACGTCACAACTGTGACAGCGGAGAGCCGATACACACGCGCATTCGAATGAAAGATGGCGTCGTTACCAATGGTAGTTTTAGAAAAAGCCTCGAAGGCAGAAGAAAGTTTAATACCTAAAAAGTCGAGTGCATTGTATGAGAAGAAATATATAAAATTTAGGAAGTGGATGGAAACAAATAATGTAAATATTATACGCGAGACCGTTGTTCTGGCATATATATCTGAGTTGGTAAGTTTGTCATACTTTTTATGATTAATACTAGTGTCGAGTTCTCATTTTCTAATTTATGTTATTTTGAAGTCTGCAGTATGTAAGGCATCATCTTTGTGGTGCAGTCATTCAAAATTGAAGACTATGCTGAAAATTAAAGATGGAATTGACATCTCTGCTTATAACAAAGTTCAGTTATATATGAAACAAGCTAATGTCGGCTACAGATCTGTCTTTCTGTGAACAGTAGAAGTTCGTCATGACGTCATGTCGCGTTTAATAATGGCGATGACGTCATGTAGCGTGCGATAAAATACTGGATTATGCACGATTCGGGGCAAAAGGGTCGTTTATAATGATGGTATACAAAAAAACAATTTTCACTACTAAATAATTGTTCTTCTTCTTCTATGCGACCTTTGGGAGACAACGCTGAAACATTTACTTTTTTGACATTAGGCATTACAAGACATATTATAAAGGAAACCTTTCGTGATTGGATTAAGTCAGAATGTAAATTTGAATGCGCGGGTCCTTTTTGTATAACGGACTTTTCTGTAATAGACGCTATGTATTTGACCTAAATGTAAAACTAGAGCAATCGTTTGTAGATCTCGTTCGATTCACAAAACACGCGTTTGTGTGCAGATTTTGTCTTCATTTTTAATTTATTTTCACGCATAAAATGTTTTAAAACTTTACAATAACGAACACATCTCAAAATGTAAAAATAATGCACATGATTGTTGACTAATTTTGCTTCTCGATTTTTTTTATCTCCAAAATGAAGTATAGAAGTAGACATATCCCGTATATAAAACATGAAATGTGTTTTCTTTTGATGCTGGAATAAAATATCTTGCGTTCACCTCCTTCAGTCTTAGTATTCCAATGCTAACCTAAAGAATTGCAATTGTGCTTCGCGATGTAGTCGTAACCTGAACTGTACGTTCGCTGTCTTATTTCTCTGGCACAAGTGAATTATTCAGCAGTTCCTTGGATAGCAATACGGGCGCTCCATTGCGCCGTGTCGGAATCTCTAACGAGTCTCCACACGAGATTGACTTAAGCCCCGAGCACTACGTCGCTCTCGTGGAAAAGGGCATTGCACGAGAAATATGAACGTTCAAGAGGATACGTTGAAACTGAATTTTTAATCCACGAAATGAAATGGGGTCTTGCAATCTTTAAAGCGATAAAGCATTAATAAGCAAAGTATAATTGCCGTTGTGGATTATAATTGCGTTGTTCATTCAATCTAAAGAGAGCTGAAATATATTTACCACATATATAATAAACGAAATACTCATTGAGGTAAAATTGAGATTGTTTTCATTAGTGTAACAAGAGTTATGTTTACACAGGCTGTTCGTGTAAATATACACGCCTCTTCTCGTACAATATTTTCAAAATTCTGGTACGAACTCAGATTGGTTTGAATCTGGTCTTGAGGTACCTCACTTTTTAAGAGTGAGATTATTGTACCTTTGTTGCAAGTAGGAATATGCCAAGAAATGGTTTATTAATATAAAAAATGTACGACGAAGAAGTGTAATGAATAGAGGAAAAAATGTATGGCGAAGAGCAATGCAGAAGAATACAACTTTCAGAGTTTATTACGACTTTTGGATAAAAATGTTAAACACGTAGTAACACTTGTTTTCTGTCCACAAAAACGGGAAACTAGATGTGGCACTCGTTCATATAAAATGAAAATGAAAGTTATTTTGTCAGTAGGTGATATTTATCTTTTGAGTGAGGTGTCGGAGGATATTTGAGCATTTTTCCGACAGACAAGTTCCGAAAACCGTTGTTGAAGTTTCATATCGTGTAGTAGAAATTGTTCCAAATGTATTAACTTTACACAATCCACAGATGAAGCGAGTAAAAAAAAAATTAAATGACAGAACAAATACACGTTTAATTCCTGTTCTTGTACCCAGTACTACTATGCACATATTTCTATTAAGAAAACCACGATCCTTAGGGATTAATGTATTAACAGAAAATGGCATTCAAGCTAAAATATAATGCAGGTAAATGTGAATAGGACTGCTAGTGTAATTGTAACCTAGCTGAATCAGACTAAGACTGCTGACCATGAACACGTTCAGGCATTTACGAAATAATGAAAATAACAATTTCAATGTCTTGCGCCATTAACATGAAGGTTATGGTATTGCTTATGCTTAATTACGCCATACCTATCGCCGACCACAATTAATATGGCTTATAACAGCGGGAGCGTGTATCATACATAGATCGATGCTTGAGCCAACTGAAACAACAATTTCGCATTTTATTTTCCCCATTACGGGTGAAAATGATGCTTAAGTTCGAAAAATACCCGTCAGACGACTAAAGATAGACTTCGTAAACGATGGCACCGACTGGACGCAAACGATGTAAATTAAACCACCAAACGTTGTATAACAGCGCGTTTGGGAACAAAACAGCATCATCTGTGTAGACAAATGAGAATATCCTGAATTTGCCATAACAATATTCTCGTCACTGAGAAAATTTTTGTTAATAAGAAGTTGAGCTTATTGGTTGGAGAATATTCTCCAACCAAATGCTCACGCTCGTGAGAAGATACTCAAAGCAAAAGCTTTTTTATTATTTATACTTCCCAATATGTTGTAACTCATTTTGGATGCGACAGTTTCTTATCACGTAGGGCTATGTAAATATTAATGTTTTTTCATTAGAATAATAACATAGTTTTATACGGTCATGAAGAAGATCAAATAAACGGCGAAATGTTCTGAAACTAAGATTCTTTCTTTTTCCCATTCTATTTTTTTTAAAATGCAATTAACTCAGTGTCAAGATATTGCGTCTTCTACGAACGTTTGTCAAATCCAGGGGTGAAACATTTGGTTTCATGTGCTGATGAAAATGACATATCACAGTAGAAACTAGAGGTGTAGTGGTAATGGTAGTGGTTATGTAATACTATTTAGTCTACAATTTCTCTCCGTATTAACACATCTCAGTCATCATTTTCTGTAAAACTCATTTGAAATAGTACAACATTTGGTGCGAAAATTAAACTTTCAAGCAATAGATTTTTTTAATCAAAACTTTAAATGAAAAGGCGCGAGAAAGTAAAAATATATATCTGTCATTGAATTCATTGAGTATTGTATGAAGTTAATTCACGAATATATATATATATATAATATATATATATATATATATATATAAATATATATATATATATATATATATATATATATATTGAAATATACCATTCTCACGTCTCATCAAGATTGTGGCTGTAATTATGTCCTGTTCCAAATTTATTAAGGTTTGGGCGCCAGAAACAGGTTACATGAATTACTATCAAAGTTTTTCTATCTGATTTTAACAAAATTATCTAAACATCCAGCTAGCTTGGGTCGATGGGTCCGGATACAAATACTCGCTATCGCCTCGATAGCCGATTACCTGATCTGCCAACTATACAGTATGGCGTGGAATCTGAAATGTAATAATTATGCTACCAACTAATTGAAAATTATGATTGACAAATGAAAACAAAATTCAACAATTTATTTAACTTTAAATTAAAAACAATAAATTTGATGGTCATGACCTTTTTTGAATAAATTGTCTCTTTTATACTGCAGTATTTTTTTTACCGTTTTTGCATGCCAACGCTCCGTAGTCGCTTCTCACTTGGCCGTTGTTAATTCCAAGTTCCGCTTCTCTCTTCCGGTCTTGCGCCGCCGCTGACACGTCCAGTCCACACTGCCTAAACTATCTGTTAGTCTTGTCCGACGCTCCCGGTTCCTAATCTCTCCCACCGGTTATGTAGACTATTGAAGTCCAACTGCAATGTCCGAAAATCTGAACAAGTCCTCCGAAAATCACTTCTGGTAAATTATTTCAAAGTCCGAAAACAAACTATCACTTCTCTCACAAGACAAAGTCCGAAAACAAGCTATACAAGTCTCATTTTCCCACTATATTGCCTACAAACGATCTTTACGCTACGGCACCCAGAGTCAGAATGTTCGATCTACACTCCACGACACCCAGAGACGGAATATACGATCTTCACTCCACGACACCCCGAGTCAGAATGTTCTGTTTTATGCATTTTTAAACCCTTCATGGCTCGGTCGGCGTCCATCCTTCTATTATTTCAAAACACGGCGGCAACATTAGACTATC
>JAHLJT010009436.1:32336101-32352738 GCA_031308135.1 Acheta domesticus
AAATAAATAGTGCAAATAAATAAGTAGTAAAATCAATATGTTATACATTTACACACAAAAATCTAAAATAATGAATCATTGATTAAAGAAAACAATATTGAAAGAAATGTGGGCTGCTAGAGTTCATAATCTGCGTTAGTAGCGTCACGTCATCTGCATTGGAATCTCCTCTATACTCCGAATCTAACGCCACATCATCATTCTCGTCAATATTCCCAAGAAACTGTTAAATTCCTATTTGAAACTGTTAAATTCTTATTAGACCATGGGTTCAGAACTGTGGAAACTCCAAATTTTAGCCATTCTGTAATATAGCACACCACTAGTAACAAGTATGTGTGTTACATAATACTATGCAAATATACGTAATCACTGAAGAAATGTAAAAATATTGAAATATTTTCTAAGTCACAAATATTCGGAAAACTAAATCTATTTAGCGAATATCTTACATTATTAGACAATAAATTTAATTGTTCAAAATATTTTTTAAAATTCATATTTTCACAGAACAAAAAAATTTACGATTGTGTACTTACTCCTGACTACACCCTTGAAAATATAAATTAAGCTTATTGATGTAAAAATGGAGTATTTTGTGAATAAATCTATTGTAATACTAAAAAATATCTTAATAAACAATAATAATAAGTAATAATCCTCTGTTCTCGATAAACTCCGGAAACTCGAAACGCGAAAAATCACTTTTCAACAAAATGCTCAAATGAACACTCCGCGACAGTGCCTGCATGCATTGTGGTCGCGACGACGACCACATGCATGGCCCAACAGCAATATTTCTAAGAATAAATGTGATCACACTATCTGCAACAATCGCATTTCATTGAAAAAGACTCTACAATGTGAAATTAGCGATAAGGATGAAAATTGCTTGGTATAGTTAAGCAAAAAACGACCGAACAGCATATGGTCGCGGAGAGAATCACAATCCTATAAAGGGTTAAATGCTTATTGTGCTGCTTAATGAATAAGCATCAATTGGCTGTACCAGCAATTGTCTTAACATTTTGTACATAAAGAGCAATTACGTTGCATCGCCTTGATTACTCTTTAATAATTGTTTATTCGTATAAAAAGATCAGAGCGAGATTTTGCCATAAACCAGTAAATGTTTTTATTGATTAAATCCTGTTCGTTTTTGTCATGAAAACTATAGCCTCCTTTCCAGTTTTCACTCATCACTACACATTATGCTTTTTGATTATCAATGCTCAAGATTCTTTATTATTCTGTAGAGTAGTTGTAAAAATCGTAAATTGAAAATAGAAAAAAGTTTTTGTGGTTGGACATTCACTTCTTTGGACGGGGACCCAAATAACTGCTTTGAATACACTGACTCAAATGGATTTATTAGGACCGTCGTGGTCAATACTTATTGAACCCGAGTTTCTGCATTATTGAGCGAGAAAATAAAAAAAATTACATTTTATAAATAGTCCTCTCAATAAATCCTAAATAACGGATTTGCGCAACGAAACGACCGAACATCGTTATTATCATTTTCACTCTTTATTGTTAGAAATTCATTCCTTATTATAACAAACAACAGTCAAACGCCAGTTTACATAATGCAGAGGCAAAAAACACAAAATATATGAAGAAAATGAAATATTTATTTCCGATGGAATACTAGAGAAAACTCGTCAAATGGAAAAACGTACTATCACGAAGTCAAACAGAATATTGTTTATTACTAACAAGAATCTAGCCGTTCATAAATTAATATTGATCGGTGAGAAAAGCAAAATGAAATATCGGTAAGAGACCAGTTGTTAATAAAATGAATTTACTGTGGACGGAACGACAACTGAAAATTCAAAAAACGAACATTTTCAATAGATCTACTGAAGTTTATAATGATCAGTGTCTCTTACCGTCATAGCTGCGATTTCTTCTTTCCCCATCTGGAAATACTTCTCTGAAGCATTGTGCTCGAAGTTTCGGCATGTTGACTGCAAAAGCACCAAAGATTCAAGTAGTGCCACGTTTAATTCCATTACAACAATGAAAATTCCTACATCACGATTCCATCTTTCTCCTAGCTGTTGCATTCAGGAAAAAGTTTGCGCAAGAAGTTTTCATAGAATTCACTATCTCTTATGTTTAAATGCTTTGGAAATTAGACTTTTACTATAATTGCAGATATGCTCACTTAATTACCCGAGTACGCGTTTTATTTAAAAATGTATTATGTACTTAGGACGATTTTCGAATTTTTGTCTTGTTGGATTTCAATATACTGAAAAAATTTACCTCTGACGAATGCTCGATTTAATTTAATACAAATTAAATTAGCTGATAGTGCACGCTTTCTTGAGCGCTGGATACACTTATTACTAACATTATGCACAAATAATAGTAAAGAGCGTTTTTGTCAATCTGCTTACCAGAAATGTACGCTCCCTTGTAACGAACGAAACTAGTTTGCACCAAGAAACGTTCCACAGGTTGATAGAACAGTTCTGTCCGAGAAATATCCAACCCTCTCACTCCTCTCGCTTCTATACTTCGATTTAAACATAGCTGTCCTTCAAGGTTACGAGCTGGAAGGAGAGAGAGGGGACATCCAATCGGGATCTCCAAAACCAAAAATTCAAGTCCTAACAAAGCTCTCGATTGGACATACAGTGTTCCTCTTCCCTTCCATCATGTGACCTTGAAGTGCTGTTATGTTTAAATCGGAGTGTAGTCAAATGAGGGCTCAAAAAATATGGCGGATAATATGTAAACCATCATTTACTTTTGTTCTGGCAACGTAAACAAAGACATCATTATCTAGTAAAATAAAAAAAACATTGACTGCGAATTACCTTTTATTAATATCATCATATATAATTAGGTGATTGTTCAGATGATGGTTTCCACAAAGCAGAATTACCAGGAAATGTCCCAGCGGAGGATATTTTACCAAACAAAAGGAGGAAATTTTACATATTTATAGTCCACGATATATAGACAATGTACTCAACAATTCCAAAGCATTAAGAGTCTTTAAAACTCATATTAGACTTCGTTAAAAATGAAAGCTTCCAACTGGATAACTTTGCCCCCAAACTCAACTTCGTTATCAACAAAACAATAAGTATAAATATGTTTTATATCATGATCTATTATGCAGGCCATTTATTTTAGTAAAAATTTAGATTAATTAATTACATTACTTTAAAACTATGATAGTATTGTTTTAAATTCAGCAGAGAAAACGATGGACATTCCATGTAAATTTAAAAAAGGAGGGAGGACAATGGTAATAAAGGACGACATGTCTTTCCAAAGGAGGACAGATGGAAACCCGCAAAGGAAATGTTCCGTTTGAACATTCATACAGTTCTTAAAGTGCACTTCTGTTTTTAGACAGACTAGGAGTCTGTCCAAGAACAAAGAGGCGTACTTTAAGAATTCTGAATTAACAAATGAAAAGACAGCCTTTTCACACTAATTCAAAAAATGCATGCAATTCTTTTCAGCTTTTACTTAAAAAGTGGCAGTGTATAAAACTTTTACCGCGCTTTAATGAAAAATTAGTCAATTGTCTGATGTACATTGAAGCTGAGTTTACTAAATTTTATCGCATAAATTACCACCAGGGAGAATTTTACACGCACAGATATATACTACACACTACGTTGACTGCGAATAATACTTCTGCCGACTTGACAACCGGGAGTGAGGGAGAGCAATGTTGCCTCTTACTCAGGCGGCAGACACGTCGTTCTTGAGTCAGATCAGCTGCTGAGGCATACACGTCCAACTTATTGTATTTTTGGTAGAATTGAAATAATGACACTAGTTTATTTGATGAAATACTGTTACACAAATTTGTCGCAGTCCCTTACACTAATCCCGCCAATACAAGGAATAACGAAATATTTTTGCATAACACGCGCAAAGCAGATGAAAAGTAAGTAGTGAGACGCGTTTTAAGAAGGAAGATTAAAGTATTTATTATGAATGATTTATAAGAGAGAAGTATCTAAACTAAAGACATTCTATCTTATAATGATCCAAGTCACGGCGAGGCTCGGGACTTTGGCCCTCGCGTTCACTATAAACAACCTTGAGTCTATCCATCGCATAATTACCAACAAATCACTACAGTAAGCACATTATAAGAAAGCCTCTAGTATTCAAACTGCGCAGTGAACGGTACTTACGAACGTATTAAGGAGGCCGTGACAGCGAGTGGTAACGTACAGTCGTGATCAGCCAAAATGAGTTTCCATACCTTCCACATAGGCACCAGCGAAGTCGGAATCGGCGTAGTCAGGCTGCGGTGACTGTGGCTCACGTTGTTCAACTCTCCTCTTACCGCGGAGCCCTGGCGCGCCGTAACTGACGACGAGCGGTGCGAATTATCCTGCCTTCTCGCCTGGTCTCGATAACTTCGACGCTGCACTCACGCATCCGGCACTGAAATGCCTCTCACCCTTTTCTTCCGTGGTCGCACACTCTGGGTATGAAGAAAGTCAACATTCCTGGACTCACAAATGCTTCCACAATATTCTGCACTTCATTTTTTGACTTTCAACGTCCGACAATCGAACATTTACCAGCTCTAACCACCTCCCTAATATTCAGTTCATCACGTTCACTTCTCCATCATTTGTCCGTGCGAGAATTGGCCTAAAAAATATCCAAATAAATACTTCGCTCACTGGTCAACAAACACCCAGTTCTCATGAAAATCACACTGCAATGTTCGTTTCATGATTCTCAGAATACATATTCTACGAGTTACGGTTTCACCGACACTTGCTTGCAAAATCTGGTATAAAATGTAACTGATCTTCATAAAAATACTCACAAATTATAGTACGCCACAAGTACATTAATGCTGTACTGTTGTCGAATCATTTTAATGCTCATGAACGATGATGCATTTCGATATGTGTCTGTTCCGGCCTAATCACTTCGCCAGAATACTCGGATACCACAATATTTTTCCTTGCACTGTTGTCACACGTCTAATCTTCTTTCGAGTTTAAGGCTAAATGTACCGAAAAAAACTTGTAGGAAAATTCAATAGATCGCAGCACCATCAGCAGGAATTTACTTTACCGATAACGTCTGAACAAATGGTCCGATTTTCGATCTGTAAACGGCATTTGACTCCTGTTTATAATAGAATTTACGCTACGAAGCCCTTTTTCAAAAAAAACTAGCAGAAACTCGATTTTTAAAATTTTTCTCGTACTTCCGGGAACAATTTCAAAAATGTGGGCTTATAGCGCGATGGCGACACGCTTCCAGAATCCAACGCCGTGTCAAACATGCAAATCGGATAAATAGGAGCGACGGTAAGTGAAATTTCGAAAAACACCTCACCCCACTCCCCCTTCCCCTTCCACGCCGCCGCGACATTGTTGGCCGGCGGCGCGGTCAAGCCGGCACGGGCGAGCCGGGTGGCGGCCGCCGCGGCGCGGCGACGGGCAAGAAGGCTGAACTTTCGGGGGCAGCAAGCCAGACACCCCGTCACTTCGTTGATGCTTCCTTCACTTCGCATCTCAAGATATTTTTTCCCCACATATGAAACTAGTGATGCTGTAATAGGGGTAAACGGTCTCGTATCATCTTTAATAGTAGTATAAAACTATTATCTTATTCACATATTCCATCTTCCTTCGAATACCATCATAAGAATGTCTGAGGTATCACTCAAAACACCGATCCCGCTTTGGTGCTGATTTCAAAAAGAAAAAATCGAACTAATTGCGTAAATATCACCCATATTCCATCTCCTCACATCGTATTTTAGATATATTGTACTTCTAAGATCTTCCATTACCATTTCACTACCGGAAAAAACAAGCGGAGATAACGCAAGAGCTCTTTTATCCTACGATTCGATTTATCATTTCAAAACGGCGTTTGTCACCTTGATAGAATTCACCTGGTTAATCCTTTTTCCAGTAAAATAACCGAATCGAATTTTTAAAACGTTTTCGTACTTTAGGACAAATTGCACATACTTTCTCATAGTAATCTAATATCTTTGGTCTGGGCCAGTTTTACCATCTTTCCCCATCTTCTGACATCTTGCTGACATCTATCGCCGCCCAAAATACATTTTTTGAACTTTTCTCATTTTTCAGCTTCTTAATGGTAGATACGAAATATTACTTTTAGGATATTAAAGAAGAGTAAAACTTCGTCCTATATAGGAATTTTCATTGATAAATTTGGAGCCGCTCTTAAGAAAATGGCGTTTAAGCGTTACTGTAAATGCGAAAATGGAAGCTTCGGAATTTTCACAAGAATCTTTCGAGTTTTCGAACAACTTCATTTGGTGACATTTAAAGCACTTTTACTCACAAATGTAATAATGTATAAAATTTCTGGAAATGTGAATATTAATGGCGTGAAAGACACTTAAAAATACATTTATTTATTTTTTGAAAAATCAAAAAAATACAGCCAAATTAATTTTATGTTAACTTAAAGAATGCAAATAGCATTCGTACGAAAAGTTTGAAGAAGCAATTTGAGAAAATGGCGTTTGAACATTTGTACAAATTCGGAAGTTTCAGTTCATTTTCACAGAAAACATCTGAGTTGTCGAGGAACTTTTAAGACATAATGTTAAGCACATGTACTCGTAAATGTAATAGTAGAGAGTTTTTGCACCCTCGAACGTTACGTACTATCGATCTTCTGCTCATTCGCAGTGCAAGTTTCGCATCACTTTGGTGCATCTGCGCATGCGCAAAAGATCGATAGTACTTAACGTTCGAGGTGGCAAAAGTTCCCTAATATGAACAAATCGCCGTTAAAGAAAATATTTACTAAATGAAAGGCTAGTCAAAGAATTACATTTTTGTAAGTTTTGAAAAAACAAAGGAATAGAGCAATATGGCGTTTATGTCATCTCAGAGTACATTAGGTACTATCCTTTCCAAAAGTTTAAGGAAAAAAGTTGAAGTCGATTTTGAGAAAATCTTGTTCTTGTAATTTTTAAAAATTGCACAAATTGCCCTCAATATTGCGCGAAAACTACTAAAAATTTCAAAAAAAATGTGCATGACCTTATTGAAAGAACTAAGTATGGAGAACAAATATAATTTTAAGGGAAAATCTCTATCTTCAATTTTGTAGTTGTAGGAAGACGCCGAAAAAAAATTCGAACTTTTGCAATTTTCCCAAAATCAGTCAGCAATGAAAATAAGAGCTATGCCACCTTGAGTGTATTTTACTTTATTCTTACAATTAATTTAAGGAAAGTATTTGGAGTAATGTTTGATTGATTGTTAGTGATTTTGGGCGCGTCAACTGCTTTGATCATTAGTCCCGTAAGTGCAATGCATGTTTATTTCATCGTGAGGTGGAAGAGATGTTGCCCGCTATGCCGATGGCGAGATCCGGCGCTGACCTTCCGTCCTCTAGCGGGGCTTCCCAACCAGGTATCTGCCACCAGCGGGGCACCACCCCAGCCGGGACAAGCTCTAAATCACCGTCGGCCTGCCGGGTTCTTTCTTAACAAGGTATCTCCCACCAGCAGTGCACGGCCCACAGCCGGGACAAGTTCCAATCCTCCCACTGGTCTCCCAGCATATATGGTAGTGTTGTGCAAGTTGGTGTGTGTGTGTGTGTGTGTGAAGATAGGACAAGGAAGAGGAAGGAAATATCGCGCGAGGTCCGTTTGTTAGGGAATTTCTTCGGCATTCGTTTGATGTTGATCGGAGAAACTACGGAAAACTTCCAATCAGAGCAGCCGGTCGCTAGAATTTTCCGTCAGACATCGGTTGAATTCTACATCTAACTGACAAGCTAGTGTTGAAAAATCCTGCCACCGTCGGGACTCGAACCTAGCACCTCTCGGTCAGAGGCATTGCAGTGACATCAGTTGATGCACTGAGCCACCTATCCTGGTTGACATTTTTGAGAAAATGTTGAAAATGTCCCTGGGGCTTAATAAAAAGTATCTCCAAAAATTAATGAATGTTTTTAAAAATCGCAGAACTTCGACTCAGACCAGATCGACAGGGGTTTATTCAGTTGAGCAAAAATTCTACACATAGTTTAGGCGCTAGTGGTGTTCACATACGCCCAGACAGGCAGACACAGACAGATGGACGGACGAACGGACGTTAAAAAGTCAAAACACACATACACCCTTTCGGGATCTATCAGGGGACCCCAAAACGAGTACTTCCGTTAATATCTCGAAATAGATTTTCCGCAGCATTACATAACTTTGAGTAACTAACACGAGAAAGTAACTGGTGGTGCTACAGAATGGCACAGACTTTCCCGTATTAGTTTTCAATTTCCTATAGTCTCAGCCAGCTATTCGGACATTGTCGTAGTAAAATTTACTATTTTGTTGGCATGGGCTAGATTTATGGCCTTGCCCCATCCTGCCACCTGCCATTTAATGCACCCAACTTATTTTTTAGGTTTTCTCAATTATTCGGTTTCCTAATGGTAGATTCAAAATATTGCTTTTAGAATATTAAAGAAGACTGAAACCTTGTCCTTTACGACAATTTTCATTCATAAACTTGATACCGTTTTTAAGAAAAGGGTGTTTAAGCGTCTGTGGCAATGTGAAATATGAAGCCCTTTTTCACAGGAATCTTGAGTTTTTTTTTAAATTTATTTTAAGATATTTTAAGCTCTTCCATTCACAAATGCAATAATGTTTATGAATCGCTGCAAATGTGCATACAAGGCATGCGAAATATTTAAAAAATACATTTGTGTAAATTTTGAAGAAAAACAACAAAATAATACAACAAAACTTTTTTGTTTCCTTAGACAGTGCATTTCGCACTATACGTACAAAAACTTTGAACAAAAAATTTGGAACCTTTTCAGAAAAAATTGGCGTTTGAGCGTTTCTGAAAATGCGAAATTTCGAGTTCATTTCCAAAAAAAATTTTTAGTTTTAGAAAAACTTTAAATGATATAATTTAAAGTACGTGTGCTCATAAATCTAATAATGTGAACAAATCGCCGATAATGTAAATATAAACGACGTGACAGGCTATTCAAAAAGTTTCATTTGTGTTATTTTCGCAAAAACAAAAGAATAGAGCAAAATAGCGTTTATGTCATCTCTTAAAGTACATTTCGCAATATCCCTACCAATAGTTTAAAGGAAAAAAATGGAGCCGATTTTGAAAAAATCTTGCTTTGTTATCTTTTAAAGTTGCATATATTGCACACAAGATTGCGCCATAACTACAAAAATTGTTTTAAAAAAATTCATGATCTTAATGAAAGAACTAATTATGTACAACAAATTTCTTAGAAAGGAAAAGTCTCTATCGTCAATATTGTAGTTGTAGGAAACGCCCAAAAAATTCAATCTTTTGCAATTTTCGAAAATTCAGTTATCAGTGAAATCGGACCTTAGCCATGTGTATTTTATTCAATTTTTACGAGAAATATAAAGAAAAAATTTGGAGCCATATTTGAGCAAATTTTTAAAATATCCGGGGGGGGGGGGGTCGTGTAATGTATCTCCAAAAAGTAATGCACGTTTTTGAAAATTGCAGAGCTTCGAATGACAGTAGATCGACAGCTGTTTTTTGTTGTTGTTTTTTCCAGTTTGGAAAAATTTGTACGCAGTGTAAACGCTAGTGTTGTTCACATACACCAGAGACACTGACGGACGTTTTTCCGTCAATCAATTTTTCGGTATTAAGGACCCACAAAACATGGATTCTGGCTACACCACGAGTTACAGGAAGTAATTTACTATACAACAACACGATTTATCCACATTTTCATTATCAGGACTCGGCTTTGAGAGTTTTCCTGCGCACGATATAACTTTCTCTTCGTATGAAGATTGAGAAGAGAGATAAAGTAAAATAAATGTTCACAATTTGAAATTCCATTAATAAAATATTAATTATATCGAATTTAAAAATAACTACTTTTTCTGCCTACTGTTTTTTTTATTTCTTTCTATCAGCAATGAAAACAAAGAGATGCACGTAGAAAACGCAGACACGAACAGAGAATCTTTGCAGCACTCTGTTCGAAATCTTTACGTGCAGCACATAGGAATGTCAGCAATTCTGAATTAGTATTAGACAAAATATGCTCATTGCAAAAATATAAACACATTTAAATAAAAACTATTTTTCAAAATTAATTAAATATATTTCCGGAAATAATTTCAAGAAAATTTGGTAATTTGTGAAAATACCTTAATAATTAGCAAATAATAAATATACTGTTAAGCAGATATTAAATGATCAGCAAAATATGTAAAATACGTAATACAGTACAAAATTTGTAACGAAAAATTTAAATATTTTGTTAGGATTGCAACAGTTCGCCTAAATTACAAAATGAAAACAGTAGACAAAACATATGTAATTACATTAGACCCGGACTTTAGCCATGAGATCGACAAGCAGTACCGCGAAACAGAATTTTGACGTTACTGAAAATCATTTTTTTACATGACTAGAGAAGTCTATTTATCCGATTTCAGTGTATTATATGGCGTTAGATTCATGGTGCATCTCGCCAGGGCGCTATTTTACCACTTTTTCAAATATGTCAGCAAGTATAAAAACATTTTAAAAATTCGATTCGGTTATTTTACTGGGAAAAGGATTAACCAGGTGAATTCTATCAAGGTGACAAACGCCGTTTTGAAATGATAAATCGAATCGTAGGATAAAATAGCTCTTGCGTTATCTCCGCTTGTTTTTTCCGGTAGTGAAATGGTAATGGAAGATCTTAGAAGTACAATATATCTAAAATACGATGTGAGGAGATGGAATATGGGTGATATTTACGCAATTAGTTCGATTTTTTCTTTTTGAAATCAGCACCAAAGCGGGATCGGTGTTTTGAGTGATACCTCAGACATTCTTATGATGGTATTCGAAGGAAGATGGAATATGTGAATAAGATAATAGTTTTATACTACTATTAAAGATGATACGAGACCGTTTACCCCTATTACAGCATCACTAGTTTCATATGTGGGGAAAAAATATCTTGAGATGCGAAGTGAAGGAAGCATCAACGAAGTGACGGGGTGTCTGGCTTGCTGCCCCCGAGAGTTCAGCCTTCTTGCCCGTCGCCGCGCCGCGGCGGCCGCCGCCCGGCTCGCCCGTGCCGGCTTGACCGCGCCGCCGGCCAACAATGTCGTGGCGGGGGGGAAGGGGAAGGGGGAGTGGGGTGAGGTGTTTTTCGAAATTTCACTTACCGTCGCTCCTATTTATCCGATTTGCATGTTTGACACGGCGTTGGATTCTGGAAGCGTGTCGCCATCGCGCTATAAGCCCACATTTTTGAAATTGTTCCCGGAAGTACGAGAAAAATTTTAAAAATCGAGTTTCTGCTAGTTTTTTTTGAAAAAGGGCTTCGTAGCGTAAATTCTATTATAAACAGGAGTCAAATGCCGTTTACAGATCGAAAATCGGACCATTTGTTCAGACGTTATCGGTAAAGTAAAATTCACTAAACTTGGTGCTGCCACGTGGTGGCGACAAATTGAACTAGTGTCGGTACATTTAGCCTTAACGGCCCACTACCTTCTTCGTCTGGAAATTGCACTCGTCGCTTACACTCAACTTTCGCAATAGATTCTTGGAAAAACATTTCCATCTATACTTCGCCCTGTCAACCAAATCGCGTCATACCGAAGCGGCACGGAATGTCTAACACTATACTGCGATTTTCGTAACTTTGTCCCTGACCGGAATCACCTGTTTCGCTGCCATCCAATCGGGAGCATCTATATATTTCGCGACAGTGACGTCACTATGGTGACGTTCAAGTCCCCTATTGGATGAAACCGTGAACAGCTGATATCTGTCAGGAACAAAGTTACGAAAATCGCAGTATACCTCATGGAAGAATACAGAACAGGAAACTCGTGTGGCACCATCTACAATAAGGTTCAGGCAATAATCGACAACACTGCACTCTGTGACCAGATTGGATACTTCTTGATCGTTGAAGCCACTGACTCAGGCACACTGTTGTGAATCTACTTTTTGGACATCCAAATAATAATAATATTAATTTTATAGTTGTATGTACATTATTTATTTATTTACATACAACGATAAAATTAATATATTATTATTGTCAATAATAACTTCCATAATATCACGTAATCTGCTCTCTGACGCTTATTTAAAAATATAACAAAATGAGCAAGTGAAGAATCACTTGGAAAGTATAAAAAACAAACATTCTATATAGTATTCATAATTTTACACGATCATAGAGCAATACAATACAGGTACAGAATAATAATCTGATGTTGTAGACCTTCACATTACTCTTTTAACGGCTGTTGATTTACAAATGTTCATATCTGTGCTAATAAAATTATAATAATATCTCCACCTACTCTTCCAGATGTAACACAAAACATAAATCCATTTTAATATGTGATATAATTTCATAAATGTTTTTCATTAACATAATTAAATGACATGCATGTTGGATTAAATGTAGTTTGTCTTTACTTATAATTTTTGTCATGAGTGTGAAACTGTTCTAATACACTACATAATCATATTAGAATAAGCCTGTCACAAATTGCAAATATTTGATCCCGCCTGGGTTCGAGCTCACGACCTTCGTTTTATACAGACACCTCATCCAATGAGCTAGGAAACAAACACAACATTCATAACAACTAACTTGCAAGGAAAATATATCTACCTGCGTATTTGCACTTTGTTATCATCCGTGTTCAATAGTTTAAAAAATGATAATTTAAGAAGACCTAACATTTTCGTAAGTGCCATAAAACAAGTGTATTTTGAATTCATATGGCTTTAATAACAATAATATATTTTTACACTTTATATTCAACAAGAACCACTGTAAAGATGTACTCATTTGTAGTAAAATGTGACAATTTGTTTATAAAAGAAAAACATATTTATAGAGCTTAGGTTACTACCATTACTTTGTCTACTTATTTATGAATCAATGGTATTCCTCAACACTGACTTACTCAAGAATATTTTCATGCAATTCAGATTCCTTCTTCCTTGACTTCTTAAGCTGACCGGATTCTATACTTCAGGTCACAGAACCGGAGTCACTCTGGCATCTGTAATGAAAACATACATTCGAGAAATCTAATGCAGAAACAACACATCTAAATTTGTCAAGCATTATGTATTATGGATGTGTTACCCTATTGTGCATTTTTATAAAACGACATATAAAGCTGACCCGCGGTGGCCGAGATCGTTAAGGCAGTAGCTACTTCGGACCCAAAGATCGCGGGTTCGAGTTCCTACTCGGCCATGGTTGTACTTGTGTTTGTTCTTTCACGCCGTCATCACAATATCATGTCATCACTGTATCATTACGTAACGTTAAACCCAATAGTGGTCGCTAATGACCTTGATGTTAATGCGAGCTAAAATAACAAAAATAAAAAAAACGACATATAAAGCTCTGACGTTGTATGAAACGTACGGAATGACACAATACCGGATGGAAATTAATCAAGTTATGAATCAAGTTACCCCATGCACTTAATAGCAATCAAGTAGTCAGTTATTTCAAATGAGGGCGAATTTGCTGACAAATGCAATTATTTATGAATTCGATAAAAGAATCAAAAGCAATAGGCAGTAATTTATTTCCCATTCAACTAGTTACTCATGACCATAACACACCTTCCCGACTCGGAGGGACACTTTATCTTTTAATCCTGCCGAAGAGCGTGGGCGCATTCTGGAGCAAAACATTTCGCCATCTTGATCAGGGCTTTTCAACGCCCATATAATGTGGTGGAGACCATTACAGAGGCGCGCTCTCCTGCAGCACCTTCTTACAGGCACTAAAAGACGAACTGCTGCCAACGATACTTCAAACGTGCTACGAAGTAATGAGTAAAATATAATCGCATGCAATTTCTTAATACTCAAATGACTACATTACATGACCACGTTGGGAGCTTAGAGTTTGTCCCGGCTGGCTCGGTGCCGCGCTTGTACCCCCATCCAGCGGGGGAAGACCACAGCCAACTCCCGCGATAAAACATGCTTAACACTTACGGGACTATTGACCATAGCAGTTGACGCACCCGTCAGCATTAGTCAATCAGTCAAACCCAAATGTCTTCTGATACCAGTGGCGTAGCGTGACTCACACGTTTGGGGATGCTCAACAATAACACAAAATGTCACTATCAACTACTTCGTCTAACAGTCGAACGCAACACAAGGCAGATACACTGGGACTACTTCCACGATCTCGATTGCTTACGACGGTGTAGGCGCTTCCCACAAAATCCTCACAGCAGTCAGGGCTGCCGATGTCTTGAAAGCAAATTATACAATGGCTCAGCTTTAATTCTTATACGCGAATGACAATAAGACCATTTGTTAATTTATACATTGCAGACTTAAATAATATGTAATCTATTTAAGAGATAATACAATTTCTTGGATATTAATTAAGAAATAGTAGTCAGGCACTATTTCTACAGTTTGTACCCATGACCAAGCGGGGACTCCCGAGTGAGAGAGAGAAAGATAATTTACTGAACGCCTGAAGTGTGCTGCGCTCTCGTGCACAAACGAGCTTCTTTCCGCAGTAGACGCTAGCGTAAAGCAGTCGGGTTTCTCTGGGCCAGGGGTGAAGAGGGGAGAGGGGGACCTCGCCATCTGCGCATGCGTCATTGCTCGTCGCAGTCTGGCGGCAGACGCTGAAGTATTTTAGCTTCCAACCAATCAGAGGCCAGCTTCAACAGCCCGCCGAATTCAATCATAGGAAATCAATTTAAAATTAATACAAAACGTGTTTCGCTCAACAGACCACTTGTAAGATTATCAATACAGTATTTAAGGTTCTTATATACGGGGATGCTCAGCATCTCAGCGTCCCCTGACGCTACGCCACTGTCTGATACACCGAGTAACACTAACTGACTAGAAACTAAATGACATACTTTTTTCACAAGATTGAAGTGATTTACTACTCCTCTTGTAATTTCTACAACATAATACTCAATAGACTCATCCACAGCAGACTATCTTTGCTGGTTACGTTTCACATCCAACACCAAAATTTCTCTCACACACAAGACAAAACAATGGCGAATACAAAATTGCTGAAAATCATACTTGAAAAAAAGATGTAAATATATCACCTTCTCTAAAACTAAAAGAACTGTTCTAAATGACTTACCTCATATCATTCGATTGACAACTATGTTCGTGGATTTCTCAGGAAACCCAAATACATGAAGATTCAGCTGATAGCGACGGGACTTACAGAACGATTCAAATCAACATTCCAAAATTCTCTCAAGCAAATGACATCTAGCAACGGTTTTATTATGGTAGACAATTCTCATGAAAATAAATATTTTTTACGATGTAAGCGTAGATTACTCTATATATTAAAACAACTGGCAAACTGACTAGAAACCGAATCAAACTCCCCACCTCGCACGACTGAAGTGAGTTGCAACAGTGTTCTTGCATTTGCCAGCGAAGGAAACCCAAACAAATGACGGCTCAGCTGGCAGTCCACCGCCGCAGAGGCTGTTGAAAAGTTGCACGTGGGGCTTCCGGAACTGTCTCCCTCTCACTCGGGACACACGCCAACTTCCGGCGCAACGCCGCCCTCGAAAACATTTTCGTATTTGTTAGGAGCGAGGCGGCGCGCTGCGACGTGCCGGGCCCGAAATGCGACTTGTTCTTGGCGGGTGGCGCGGCCGGGGCCGGGCCGGCGGCGGCTTGCGGTGCAGCACGTCAAGGCCGCGCCGGCCGAACCGCGCCCGCTGATTGGTCGGCGCAATTCGCCCGCTAATTCGCCGCATTTGTTTGGCCGGGCGACCGCCATCCATCGCGGACGGGCGCGCGTCGTAAGTCGCGCCTGTTACGGATGGCTTTGTTTATTTGCACGCACCTCACCCCCTCTCCTCTCTCCCTCTCACTGGCAGACCTGAGGGCCTCGCACCTTTCCAACGCCCTCTGCCCCCGGTTCCTCGGCCCCCTCGAGACGCTGAAATATCGTCCGCTCGGAGCTGACTAATGCAGGCCGTTATCAGGCGAAGCATCGGCGCTGAACGGGACGGCTGTGAAGCCTTATCGCCTGGTGAGAACATCGCTGCGACAAGTCGACTTCAACGGCGCCGGAGATCAATTAAAAAGCTGCCCTGCTGATGACGGACGTTTTTGAGACGGAAAGAATGAAGAGTCGCGAGAGCTTTCATTAGTGACTTGGCGTTTGACGAAGCTCTTTGCCCTTTAATTAATTTCGACAATGAGTCACTCATTAGGATGCTAATATGCCATTGATTGTGCCTTTTAGATTACATAAAAAGAAATTTGCAGTTTTTAAAATGTTTTCATGAATCCAATATTTTTTCAAGTAACAGAACAATATGACTAATATCACATGCGAAATGCATATGCGAAATGATCACGTAACCCAGTGTTGTCAAGGTCGATGCCAGGAGCGGGAGTCCGTGGCACGAGTGCCACGAGGAAATCGCCCCTCCATGCAGTTCATAACCCCGCCGCAAGAGACAACACTATCACTATTGTAAAACGGCGGGGTTACTAATAGTTTCCTCTTACGACGCTAGTGACGCAGAGAAGCCCGTGACATGGCACGGTGCCGCGAGGCGTGCCAATGCCACCAGCAGGAGACCTGGACAC
>JAHLJT010009436.1:32354013-32370773 GCA_031308135.1 Acheta domesticus
GATCATGCGACTTCTAGCTGCACGACCGAGGACGACGCGAAATACCGTGAGATATTCCGTTTTGATGACATCCTTCCCACGCGCTAAGAAAGAAAAACCGAAGTATAGGTGGGCCACAACCCTACACTGGAACATATTTCACTCTTGGAAATGATTGTAATGAAAATAGCAATACATATCATTATTCATTGTCAATTAACATTTTATTAATTACTTAATAATTTAATTACGATCATATTATTATTGTTATTACCAATATTAAAGGCTTTGAAACATAGTGCTATTTAGTCCAAAAGTGAAAGTCCGAGAGAAATTCGCGAAATAAGGTTCAGCTGATGCGCAGTGCATGAGATTGCCCTTTGACAATCGCAGAAATAATAGTTCTAATAAATGTTTTTCAACAAAATTGTAATTTTCAGCTACTTTATCTTGTTTAATGTAGCACCTAAAATTTTGACGTTAGGAAACTGTTCATTATTTTCCTTGGCCTACATTTTCCTTTAATGTAACGAAAAAGTGACATACTAACAAAACCATTAGTTATTCTGATACTGTGTACAGTTACTATTGAATTTTGTTTCAATAATAATATTTACAATTCTGGCATCATGGAGGAATGTCTTGATGATAAAAGTTATGTCATTCATGGCCTCTGGTATATTTCATGCTTTCTGTTATGAACTACGCCCACTCAAAACTTAAGATAATTCAATTCCAATGGAAAAAAAATGTTCGATTATTTTGTTGCGTTCCATAAATATATCCATGTATCTTCAGGTCAATTTCTGATTGTATATTAGTATATCTATTCTTACGTTGTGTCTAACTGATTATCGTTATATCAGGCCATTTCTAAAAACCAGATCCGATCTCTCCGAATGTTTTATCAATGAACTTCTAATTAACATATTTACATAAAGGAGTAAACGATTTGCTTATAGCTTTTAAAATTCTTGTTAAAAATCTTTTGCACGAAAGATTGTTGAAATTTTCTCCTCAGAAATCACACTCATCATTCTCAATTACCAAAATGCGAGCACCACTTCAGAATTCTTAGATTTAACTCCAAAATTTTTAAAATAAACAATGTTCTTTTTTCTAAAATTCCTGGACACCCCCATATTCTTTCACCGTAGATTCATTTTCTCGCCAAGACTGTGTTCACCACGGACACCCTACCCGTCGCAACCTCGCCCGACACTTAAACGCGTAAGTCCAGAGCGAGGAGGGAATCGATCATAAAATAAATGAATCGTAAGTAGTTTCATCACTCAGCCGCCAGGGGCGTCGTTAGGAGGTGGGTGCGATCGGGGCCCGGGCGGTCGCTCCTCGGTCCATCAGGCGCGCTCTATCGGCGCACCCGGCCAGCCCTCCCCCCCCCGCTGCGCCACCCCGTAATTTGTCGCTCGTTTGTCACCAGCGGCGCGGGCACAAAGGTCCTCGCTTTCTTACCAGCCACCGCGCGCGCCGCAGCGCTGCCCCGCCCCACCCCCACCCCCACCACGCCACGCCCACTCGCCCGTTTGCTCGTTCTGCCGCGCTCCATCGCTCACTCTTGCCCATAGGGCCGCACCTGTTGTATTGGCCAGATTCCTTGTCTTCCCCCTACGCAAGGATGGATTTCCGCCTAGGCAAACAAGCAGCTGATCTCAGAGAGAGCCCCAGATGGTAGTACAGCAAACACTCATTACATTGTGGATTTTCTAACTTTGCCCCTCGAGGCCCGTCACGGTATTTCGCGTCTTTCTCAGTCACCGCTAGGTATCGCATGATCTCGACCATATCAAGCAGTGCTTGCGATCAAGCGACTTCTAGCGGCACGACGGAGAAAGACGCGAAATGCTGTGTGATATTCCATTGTGGCCATAGGGGCTTGAGGGGCAGAGTTAGAAAAATCGCACTAATTTCAAGGGACCGAAATAATCTGAGTTCGTGTTATAATAATTCGTTTATCCGAGTACTATAAATGTCCGTATTACCATAATCCCTTGCCGGGACCGACGTTTTATTCGTGTTACGGCGAAATCCGTATTACGCAAGTTCGTGCTAACGAGTGTTTACTGTAATTAAATACAATAGAGGCCCTCAATAAATTTACAAATAAAAAAAATTAGTTCGTATATGAAAGGCCATTTTTAATTACGATTTCACTATTTCATTTTTATTCATTACGATAAATTTCGTATTTCGTCAGTTGTTCAGCTTTATAAAATAGCCTAATATAAATTTGGTGGAGAACAAAGAAAGTTTCCAGCATGTGCTGTTGTATTTAAATTGTTCCCCCTGCCTACCATTTCATTACTCCATCATCTTTCACATCATGTCAACACCTTCATGACCCATTCGTTCATCTCAGGTTGACCAATCGTAGCGAAGAACAAATAATAATAGTTATTAACTCTTCCCACACAATTAGATTTTTTGTTTTGAATAACATTAACTCACAGGGCATTAAAAACAAATAAGTTAATATTATATAAACTATTAAACACATGGAAATCGCGTTTCTGTGAAAACCGAAAAGAATACAAAACTCCTATAAAACCTTTGTGCGTCCGGAAGCACTGTACTCGAGAGTCCGAAAATGTGTATCCCTATTTTTTCATATTTTGAATCTAATGGATGGGATGAATTCAATATAGCCAAAAATGCGACCATCGTTATCCAATATAGGACGGATTGGGGATGCCCGGCAAAATTAAATCCCTCCGACTACATTCCGCCCTAGCGAGATCTCACTTTCTCCCAACCAAACAGTTCGCATACAATTAACTGAGCCCGACATCTGGCGGAGAAACTGAAAGCCAAATCCCAGGCGCATTTAGGGGACCACCCGCGTGGTACGGGTGCCTTTACCCGCGTCGGGGATAAGTTTCCAAGCAAGCTTGGGCTGACACTCAGGTGCGGAACTACTGCCTAAGGCAGGGGTCCTCAAACTTTTTAAAGGGGGGCCAGTTCACTGTCCTCAGGCCGTCGGAGGGCCAGATTATATAGAGCAATTTTTCTAACTCTGTCTCTCAAGTCCCTTTGACCGATCACATGGCATTTCGCGTCTTTCTCGGTCCTGCTGCTAGATGTCTTATGGTCACTGCTTGATACGGTCACAATCATGCTATATCTAGCGGCATGACTGAGAAAGACTCGAGGTACCGTGACATATTCCATCGCGAAGACAGACTTTGAGAGGCAGAGTTAGAAAAATCGCACTATAGTAAAAACAAAAACTATGAACAACTTCTTATACACACTGCATATATCTTATTTTGAAGTGAAGAATCAAAACGGGAACAAATACAATATCTAAAAGGAAGTAAAATTAAAGCAACAAACTTCGTGATTTAAAACCATCGATTATTTTGCCATCCCTAGACACCCCAAACAACAACTCAGTCATACGCCAAGTACTGCCAATAAATACTTTCACCTGCATATGCTTGTAGAAGCCAAAAAATCCCCCAGGATATTAATGAAATTAACGGCGTTGATTCTGTTATGGAGATCATAAAGCGCTCATTTTTCTTATTTTGTGTAAGATAAACAATATTGTACAACTTCTGACATTTTTTTCGTTTTTTAATTTAAACCTAAATTGGCATTAAACCGTTTATAAAATTCAACCCGTTTGCTACGCCTAATTCACAGTTCTCTCCTTTGGGATTGTCATGACATTTATTCGCCTCTCCCTTTGGGGATCTTGACATCGATCTGCGGAGAATGCCTTATGAATGGAAGTGGGTTGAAGGTCATTCGCGTGATCTTTGGACTAATGACCGTGATCTCGTCGACGGGTCTTTGAGATCTTGACTAATACAACGAAGTTAATCGTCTTACAACGCTCCGTTTCCCTCCGCTAGCAGGCGACTGTTTATTACGGTTTCGCACTGTAGCTTCCGAGAAGTAAGGCAAAATCAAGTGCAGCTTTAGCCAGTGTAGCCTGAACTACGAAACAAAAATGGCGCGTATGTTACTGTCGCGATCACGTTTGATTGTATAACACTGGCACGAATCAGCCCCGTAGTACACGCCCGCAATAACATTATGAAATCTGAATGGCAGTACGCACAAGAACATTTTGATTCGATGAAGTCACAAGAGTAATTACACAAACAAAACATGGGCGGGAAGTATTTGGCATTTTTAGGGGGATAAAATCTTCCGACATTTGTGAGCTAGTGGTGTTCCTAGGTTTTTGTTTATTAACCATGCCTGGGAGTAAGAGAGATTTGGCGAGCATGAAGTAGTCTCATTACCCTATCTAGTTTAGTTGGCCGGCATGAGCGTTCTCTCTCGTCACACAGCAGTAGAAACAGAGACGATTTCTATTAGAAAGCTACAGCTTCATTTTGTCACGACCGGGAATCGAAAATGGAACCCCTTCAGGGGAAGATAGCACGCTCTCCGTAAGTGACCTAAGGGGCAGAAACATAACATATAAGTTACACATAACTAAATATATTTAAAATAGCGATCACGTTTGGTTGTATAAAACTGGCACGAACCGCCTCTGGCGTTTACGCAACAATCTATTTATTTATCGTTGCATCCAAGCTACGACGGGAGATCGGAATGTAATGCACAATCTTTCTTTTACCAAAAATTTAATTGGTACCAAAACAAAATATTACCAAAGACCTTACATCTTTGACCTAGCTTTCTACATACTCGCCAAGTCTGTCAACACGTTTCTGCCAGCTTACTACCAGTTTCAATATGCCCTGTTTATAGAAGTTCATCAGGTTGGAGTACAGCCCTCTTGGAAGAATGCATGTCACCTGAAGATATTGCTACAGTACACTCAATCGTCCTCACACACGCCACGCATGTCCCTGTGAATTTCACTAAGATTATTCCCTTTTCCCACAAATTTCGCACGACACTTCTCTGCTCTTCACAAGTTGACGACCACGAAGTCTACAAGGAGGAGACTCAACTCCGGTGGTGGGGGTATGTACGAAAAACGTCGGCAGCTACTTGAAAAATAATACAACAAAAACCAGACCCCTTCGTCTTCAGCGACCTCACGCGGCAATTGAAAGAACTACGAAGGCTTTCAAAACAGCCAATGGCAGCAAAGCAAAGCGAATCTGCGGGAAGCACAAAGTTGGCTGGAAGCAAAATCTATTTATTTTTTTTTAACGGCGCGGGCTCTTGACAATAATAATATTAATAATAATTATTATATAATATAATTATTATTTAGTATTATATAATACAATCGTTATATAATATACTTATTATATTACAATTGGAGTAATGTTATAAATTAATCATAATTATTATTATGTAATTAATAATTATTATAATTAATACTTAAACAATGTGGTCCAATTTCGTGAATATGTGGGAGGCGAATGAGTGGGAAGGAATTATTGACTCTCGGTCACAAAGTCTACAGTCCTGCATTAAAAATTGCTGCAATAGTGAAGCCAAAATTGCGATAAATAAAGAAATAGCATATTTTCGAATACCAAATTTAAGTAATTTTTTCTATGAAAACAATGTGAATAAGTATTGTCAATCTCAATCTTTAATACAAGAGTAATAATTAAACTTACTGATTGCAGGTAAGTTTTTGTTAAATGTAAATGAAATTTAATTATTTGTTGTCATGTTTCATATTCCAACATTGTTATAAATGCAATGTTTTATTTTTTGAAGTGAACTTGATTTATTTTATTGGTTTTATGAAGGAAAAATAAATGAAAAAACTGAAATGAAGATACTGAAATTCAGTTTTGAAATGTAGGAAACACTACATAATTCTGCAGAAAAATTCTTTAGTTTAGGATCCTACAGTGTGAGAGAGATGGCATTCCATTGCTGCTGAAAACATGCGCAATTACCAATAACTCAAAAATATATTTATTTTTGTGAGAAACATTTTGAAGCATCGGATATTGTCCAATCTTTCAATGTGGTAATTTCCGGCAATGTAGGTACCTTACTTGCAAATACAATGAGATTGAAAACTGTTGCAGTTCCTTCAATTTTCAATGCAAACATTATTTGAGAAAATAGACTTGTTAAATTAGTTTTCCTTTTCAATACTGGGCAATGTAAAAATGAATATTAATATTTTACAGAATTTTCAAACCAATGATGATAAATGATTATCATGAATGGAAATCCATTGCCTTCAAGATCTATTAGTAACTAAATCTGTTTTACCTTCTTTTATTGGACCGAATAAACAAATGTGTTAATATTTCACAAAATTTTCTTAGTCTAGTAGAGATGAAAGTGTAAATAGTGAGTCTGAAACTATGATCATCAATGGAAATCCATCACCTATATAAATAATAATAATAATAATAATAATAATAATAATAATAATGCCTTTATTGATATGGCGAGGCTCGGGCCATCAGGCCCGCTCTTCCGCCTAACCACGAACCTATATGTTCTGTAAGTAATGATATCTATCTATCTCTCTCTCTCTCTCTCTCTCCTCTCTCTCTCTCTCTCTCTATATATATATATATATATATATATATATATATATATATATATACATATATATATATATATTTTTTGCCTTCAGTGAATTGGACAGTTCGATAAATAAATAAATAACTATTTTACAGAATTCTGTAAAATATTTATATATGTAGGCCTAATGAAGGATAGATGCATCTAAAACTATCATGAATGGAAATCCACGCAAGTTCTGTAAGTAATTAAATTTATTGTTTTACCTTTTTATATTGAACAAATATATCTATAAGTATAATACATGTATAAAAATGCTTACATGTATAAAACATTTTCACAAAATTTTCTTAGTCTAGTGGAGATGAAAGTGTAAATACTGTGTCTGAAACTATGGATCGATGGAAATCCACCACCTACATGTTCTGTAAGTAATGATATATATTGCCTTCTTTGTTTTGAGACAATTCAATGCTAATAAATACATACAACATTTTGTTATAGGCCTATGTATATTATATACCGATAACATATAATATACTAAACATACAATTAATATTTTATGAAATCCTCAAATCATCAGAGGATGTGTGCAATCTTAAGTGAAAGTATAATAACTTCTGAAACTGTTAAATATGGATGGAAATTGATTGTCTGCAAATTCTGTTCAATAATAGAAAATTTATAATGTTACATTTGTAACTTGTGCATTGAACTTGTAATTCATTTTGTAGGCCCTACTATCCTTCAGATATAAACTGCTCATTATTAAAATTAATAAAATTGAGCAACTGGGAAAGAATGTAAGAGATAAAACATGTAACTAAAATATTTAACTTAAAAGACATTCATTTATACACAGATAAACCTTGTGAAAAAGGTTAGGTTTTCCCCGAAGTTCATTGAAATTCAATAAATCTTAAAGAGTTGTTAAATCCTTCATGAATATTTTCTAGCAACCGGCAGCAACTAACTTGTATATTTTCTTGGTAACCTGCGTCGACTGACCCACTTGGGCCCAATGAAATTTGTAGATTATCAGCCGAGATAGTTCCTTCTCTCGCCGCGTGATGTCGCTGAAGTCGAAGGGGTCTAGTTTTGTTGTCTTATTTTTCAAGTAGCTGCCGACATTTTTCGTACATACCCCCACCACGTCTCCAACACCGAGTTGAATCTCCTTCTTGTAGACTTCGTGTTAACGACAGTAACATACGCGCCATTTTTGTTTCGTAGTTCAGGCTACACTCGCTAAAGCTGCACTTGAAAACAAGTACACTTTACAGCACGAACCTCAAACTATTTCGTCGTGCAATTTCACCATTCCAGCCTTTGACCGGGAGGTCCTAGGTTCGAGTCCCAGCGGCGGCAGGATTTTCGACACTTAGCTTTTCAGCAAGGTCGAGTTTAGTCGCTGTCTGGAGGAGAATTCTAGCGGCCGGCTGCTTTGATCGGCAGTTTTCCGTGGTTTCTCCGATCAACACCAGGCGAATACCGGAGCAGTACCCTAACAAACGGGCGACCTTTGCGCGATCTTTCCTTCCTCTTCCTTGTTCTAATCTCACCCCTTACACACACTTACACTAAAGCGCAATGTTTGTAACTCTGCCCCTCGAGCCCCATGGCCACAATGGAATCTCACACGGCATTACGCGTGTTTCTCCGTTGTGCCGCAAGAAGTCGCATGATCGCAAGCACTGCTTGATACGGTCGCGATCATGCGATACCTGTCGGCACGAATGAGAAGGTCGCGAAATACCGTGACATATTCCACCCTGAAGACAGGCGTTCAGGGGCAATGTTAGAAAAATCGCAGTATAACATGCACTACAGTACCACACATGCCGGGAGGCCGGTCGGGAGCTTAGAGCTTGTCCCGGCTGGGGCGGCGCCTCGCTGGTGGGAGATACCTGGTTGGGGAAAACCCCTAAGCAGTCGACGGTAGGTCGGCGCCGGATTTCGCCATCCAGCGTAGAAAGATCACCGCCTCCTCACGAGGAAAACCACTCACTACATTTACGGGACTAATGACCTACTTAGATGACGTGCCCGGAAACACGAAAAATCAATCAATGAACCATTCCAGTTGCAATACCAGCGGAGAAAACTATTCTTGTGCGTTACTTTCAAATGTGCTCCCTCGTGCTCGTCGCAGCTCCCTCCGCCGCCTGCTCCGTCGCCACCGCTGCGTCCTCGATCCCCCTGCGCGGGCCGCCCTCCGGGTGCCCTGGGGGCCGCAGAAAAGGGCTAATGGAATATGACCCTCGGCCCCCCGCCCCACGAGGCGCACCCGGGCGCCGCCCACCCGTCCGCCCGCCCCGATCCAGTGATTAATGCGGCTATAGGCGGCGCCTCCTGGGCGGACAGACGGTGCACGAGGGGGCGCGGCCGGCGGCGGCGCGGCGCTGGCGAGAGGGGCCCGTTAATGGAGGAATGTTCACACAGAGCTGATAATGTTAAATGGAGTGATGGATACCGCGCGGGCCGACACAATGTGGGTCATTGTCGCCCGCGGCGGCGAGGGCGGAGCGCGGGCGGGCTGGGGAGGGGCGGGGTGAGGGCGGGGGGCGCCGGAGGGCGGCGGCGTCGCGTCGCGGGGCGCCCGAATTAGGCCCGAGCGCCCCGCGCAAATTGGGCGGCGTTTCCCACGCGTGCGCTAATAGGGGTCGCGGCGGAGACAGAGGTGAGAGGTGGGGCAGGCGCGGAGTGAGGAGGATGGGCGGGGGAGGAGCAGGGGCGGGGGTAGCAGGTGAGGGAGAGGAGCAGGGGCGGGGGAAGAGCAGTGACGGGGAGAGGATCTGGAATGGGTTAGCCACACGGGCGAGGATAGTAACAAAGGCGGGGATGATAACTAGGGGATATTAACAGGGACGGGGATAGCAGGGGCGGCGATAGTAGTAGGGGCGAGCGTATTAGCAGGGGCGGGGATTAGTAACGGAGGTGGAGATAGTAGCGGATGTGGGGATAGTATCGGAGGTGGGATAGTAGGAGGGGCGGTGGTAGTAGCAGGGGCGGGAGTATTAGCAGGGGTGGGGATAGTAGAATGGGCAGTGATAGGAGCAGGAGGCGGGGTATTAGCAGGGACGGGGATAGTAGCAGGGGCGGGAATAGTAGCAGGGGCGGGGCTAGTAGCACGGCTGGCGATCGTAACTGGGGCGGGGATAGTAGCAGAGGCGTCGATCGTAACTGGGGCGGAGAGTAGCAGGGATGGAAATAGTAGCAGAGGCGGGGATACCCATGGGGGTGGGGGGAACGCAGAGGCGGGGACCGTAGCGGCGGAGGCCTAGGGCGTTGCAACGGGCAGGTGTCGCGGCAGAGGCAGTGGTGTGGGCGACAGCGGAGACGGCGACGGCGGCGGCGGGCGCGCTGTCTTGAGTGTGAGCCACAATGGACGCCCCCCGCATTGATCATCAATTGCGACGCCTGCCGCCAGGGGCGCTCCTGCAGGACGGCGACGCGGCGAATCGGGGGATGACAGCTTGCGGGCGGAAGTGCTGCGTAGCCGTCGGGGGCGATCGGGGTACAGCGCAAGCGGAAATCGTAATGGATTGCATAGCAGGTTGCAACTACTTCACGTGGCATCTTCAAAAAAATAGATGTGCTGGTAATACTAGATTATGATGTATTAATACCATTACATCGAGTTTCATACGGTACTTTTCTACGACTTTTATAAATTAAACTTTTACATTAAGGAACCAAAAATATTGAATTCTGACGACATATTAGGGTAATTTACGAAAAACAGAAGGAAGACAAATCATCCACTAGAGAATAAGATAAATCATCTGTTACGCTATCAGGGAGACACGAAACGATTTGTTTTGGAAAATATAGAACAGCATTGCACATCTTTCTCTGTAATACGTATATTAGAGAAGTAAAAGAATTATCAACCAGGACTTGGTTTTGGCCGATTAATTTTAATAGACTTTATTCGTTACAGCGATACAAGTAAATTCTTGTTTAAACAAATGTTAATATACTTTTTTGTAGACGTCATTTTTAGGTTGATATCAACTTATTACTTCAAATAAAACTTTGTACTCTTACGGGAACGCTTAATGTAATTTTATTTTACTGTAATACCAATAGCAAATAACTGAGTGAAATACAATAAAAATGCAGTTCCCTTTTCTAAGTAGAAACAATATAAGTATAATGGCGATTATCAACGTAACTTCTGCTATTATATTTTCCTCTGGTTCTTTTCAAATATAAACTATTTTTGTATGTGAATGTTCACATAGTGGGGCTTACATTATATCAAATTTATAAATTATTTGATCTAATAGACAAAAGTAATATCATAGAGAAACAGATAATCTTGGACACAGGGACTGTACTAATGCACGTCCATCCTTCCCTTAAAGTACTAAACAAAGTTCTCTAAAAGCTGGCAAAGCATTTGATCTATCTTTCAACAACTCTGCGTGGAATACAAATACGTTCAACAAGTAATGCTGCGATGTGTCCACAAAAGGGCTAGATTTCTCTCTCAAAGCAATACATCAAAACCGCGGGCTGCGCTCCGCTGGGAGACCCCAGGAGACAACGCCGCGGGCAGCGGGCGGGCGGAGCGGGGAGCAGCGGGGCGGGCGGGGACGCACGAAGAGCTATGGTCCGTCCGTCCGTCGAGGAGAGAAACTAGTAGTGCTACAACAGCACATTCTTTCCCGTATCATTGGAAACAGCTACAAGGACTGAAATATTGCACTCTCTGCCCTACTAACATCTTAGCTATTATTTGAAAACGTCCAATTCAACCAAGAAGCGAACAACTCACTGTTTCCATCGCAGTGTTGTCAAAACTATGTGAATTCTACAACTGAAAAAAAAATACAAACGTTTTGTAAACTTGTATTGGAAAAAGAAGCCTCATACCATACAGCTGTATCAAGTCACAACAATGACACGTAATTCACAGAAATTAGCGACAGCGGAACGGAATTCAATTGTTGAATTCCCTGTATAGTCGATACGCCCTTAAGGAGCTAACAATTTTTTTAAACATTTATTAATCCTTGTTCTGCCTGTTAGGCCTTTCAAGGTTTTGAATCATACATACAATTTTTATTCAAAGTTGATAACGTTCGGCGTATTTTACATATTTTTAACTTACAATTAAATATTAACTAATTACCGAGGAGTGTCCAGGAAGGATCTTCTAACTACTCGAATTTATTTATAATTTGTTGTTAATAACTGCTTTCTTTTCTGCTATTTTATGGAGGTCGAAGTAAATCTTTAGAATGCCGACTTTTGATTCTTGGATATGGTTTTCAAGTACAACCTAACTTAAATTTTTGGGTTGCAGGGCAGGATGATAGGTTTGTGTAAAATCGGGTGGAGAGTCTGTCTATCCATTGTTTTATTGGACATATAGCGAGTTCTTTTTGAATTTGCTCGTTGCGGATATACCAAGGTGCATTTACTGTCCAGCGTAGATACTTATTTTGAATTACTTGCAAAATTACTTACAAAAACTTCGTCCCAAATGGCAATTTTATTTTAAAAATTTGTAGCAGTTTTTAAAAAAATGGTGTTTAAGCGCTATTAAAAATGGAAGATTTAAAACTCTTTTCCACAGAAAATTTTTGAGTTTTCAAACAGCTTTACTTCAAGTAATTTGAAGCACTTACATTCACAAATAGCATAAGGTTTACAAATTGCTGGTAATATGCGTATTAAAGATGTAAGAGATCTTTCAAAAAAATTACATTTGTGTAATTTCTGAAAATACAAAAATACCTTAAAATGAACTTCACGTCATATTAAAGAGTGCAAATAGCACTATCTGTTCGAAAAGCTTGAAGAAGAAATGTGCGGTCATTTACGAGAAAATGGCGTTTGAGCATTTCTGAAAATGCGGAATTTTAAGCTAGTTTTCACAGAAAACGGTTGAGTTCTCGAAAAGACACATACGACGGTGCACTACTTTTGCCAAGTTGTAAGTGTGAAATATATCCCAGAGAAAATGTTATGGTAGTGGTAGGAAATGGTGTGGTATTTACAATGTTTCTATCATCGAAATCAATATTAGATGTTGGCTCTCCATCGTATCTGTTTATTGTGGCATTAAGCTTTTTCGTCCGCATTGTGGCCATCTTCAGTGCTACAAAATAATAATAATAATAATAATAATAATAATAATAATAATAATAATAATAATATATGAATATTATTAATATTAGAACAGTCTGGACTGAGGACCACAGCCGCCTCTAATAGGTATGTCAGTTTGCTCACCTAAATTTATTAATTCATTTATTCATTTAGTTACATATTATTCATTTTCCATTTTCACCTCTCTTCAAAATGTACATTTGTTATTCAAAATTATGTTTCCATTTACACATTTTATATTATACTTTTCCAGTTCTCTTTCACTCCAATTTGTTGCATAATATTATTTGTAATAGGTTCCATTTATTTTATTTAATTTTCATTTGTCATTTTTAAAATTATATGTCCATTTCACATATTACATTTTCTTTAAAATCCAATTCTTGACAATATTCTGTAAAAAGTTTTTAATCCTTTAAATTTGTTTTAATTTTTTTTGTAATTTAGATGTATTATTATTATTATTATTATTATTATTTTTGTAGCACTGAAGATGGCTACAATGCGGCCGAAAAAGCTTGATGCCACAATAAACAGTTACGATGGAGAGCCAACATCTAATATTGATTTCGATGATTTCGAGAAAATGTTATGGTTTTGCGTCTTGATTCATCTGAAGAAATAAAACTCACTGACAGCGGCTGTTAGCGGTTGACTCCATTGAAATGTTTTAGATTGCATAAAAAATAGTTGATAAGTATAAAATAGTTAATATAATTTTAAACGTGTAAGATTACTTATTGCCAATGGACATATTCAAAACTAATCCTCAACTGTTCATAAATATGAGTTTCGATCAAATTTAACAAACGATAAGGAAATAAATAACTTCTAGAATTGCATATAATTATTGCTTGAGCTGTTTGATGATTTGTATGCCTATTTGGCTCTAGTGCATCGCATTTCGTCCATCTTACATATTTATCCTGATTTGATTCATCATTTGGCCGAGTCAAATGTAGATACACCCTAAGAGTCGTCATGATGTTGGAGGTGATTGTTGGCCTTGCCTATGATCATAATGTCTAACGGTTCAGTTAATAACTGTTCGAAAGCGGGTAAATTTGAAAGCCAGAATAGACAAAACAGAACTAGTCAGAATAGAGAAAATGTAGGACTTGACGTATTTTAAATTATTTTTTTATGTAGGATACCGAGGGGTAACAGTAGATTAGTGTAATTTGAGAATGGATTAATTCCTTCGAAAACTAGTCTCATGCGGCACATTTACTCCAAAAAGCAATTCCCGTAAATATTTACGTTCTTGACAATCTCAATTTTTAAAAAAGACAAAAGGTTTTAAAATTGTGGAAATATGACAAAAAACGCGCAGAAAAGAAATGGAATTATTTAGCAAGAACCAGTGATTTCATGTTAAAACCAAAGCAAAGGTGTGAGTTAAAGAACGGCATAACTTCGTGGGGTACGAATGGTTTCAAAATGATTTCAAAACCCAAGGACAGAAAGTGGGTGTTATGGAAAACTTTTGAAACAAGTGATTTCATGTCCTGCTACCTCATGTGGGAGAACATGAGAAGGAGATGAAAAACGAGAAAAAGAAAACCCGGAAATGCGAATTAGAAGAAGGAAGAAAATAAAAGCAGAACGAGAAGGAGGAAAGGTTAATAGATGGTGAAGAAATAACCAAAGAGAAAGAAGAGCCAGAAAAGACGACTCGCAAGGAGAAGGAGGTGTAAACGCTGGAAGGCAAGGCGCGCGCGCGGAGCGAGTAAATCGCGGCGCCCTTATCGCCCTTATCTGGGGCGATGGCGCCTTTCGTCGCCCCCGCTGTTTTATAAAGGCGCAGTCGATATCTGCTCTCGCGCCGAGATGAAGCACCGGCGCGGCACCAGCGCGCCAGCGCGGCCCGAGAGCGGCCCGAAGACGGGAGTCACCCGAAGGCCTCATGGCTGGGCTCGGCGCGGGGCCGCCACCACTACTGCTAAGCCTTAGAACGGTGTTGTCAAGGTCGATGCCACGAGCGGGAGCCGTGGCACGAGTGCCACGACGAAATCACCCCTCCACGCAGTTCATTACCCCGCCACCAGAGACAACGCCATCCCTATTGTAAAACGGCGGGCTTACTAATAGTTTACTTTCCCGACGCTAGTGGCACAGAGAAGCTCGTGACATGCTACGGTGCCACTGTCACCAGTAGAAGACCTTGACATCACATCCTTAGAACTTCATTTGGAGAGATCGATGGGCTACAATGGATCAAAGATCCAGGATCGTGTTTGCTTTGTTTGTCGAAATATTTGTTGGCAGGTAGATTTGTTTGCAAAAACTTTCTATTGATTTGCATTAATGATTACATTAATTCATTTAGTGTTCATAAATTACTGATTTGATTTATTCATACATTAATTCAATTACTGATTTCATTTTCTCATACATTAATTTACTGATATTCTTTTATACTTCCATTCATTTACTGAGATTATTCATACATTCATTCATAATATGATTTAACTATTTCATCTACTCGTTCTTTTATTTACCGATTAGTTAATTAATTTAAAAATAATGTTTATTGTAGCAAAACAAAGATATATAATGAATTAGTTTACGTTTACATTGTATACATTTTAAAATAATATTTAATACGCCTGTAACAAGTAATGTACTTCAGCTTCCGGGTCAATGACCCTCATCTCGATCAGGTTTTTGTCCAGTTTCCCTGATCCATTGAGCAAATGCTGAGATGGCCCCTTGTTTTGCTTCTGGACGTAAATGTAGCTTCACTGTGCGCACGTTTTGTTGAGCACTACTTTTGCTTGTAGTTCATTTACCGTTGAAATTGATTTTCTATAACTCGGGAACAAACATTTTTCATATATTTTTATTTTTCTAAAATAATTATTTTCTAAATTCATGTTTTTATTTTCTATTTTCGGTTGTTTTTTTTATTTTTTACTCTGGCTCCTCAAGAAAATGTGCGCAGATAAATCTCTTTTCCCACACGTCATATACAGTTTTTACTGTTTTTTGACAAATAAATACATAAATTTATTTTTATTTATTAGTGGGTCGAGCAGAACTTATTCACTACATTTCCATCTTGGATAGGACAGGAATCTAACACCGGCCCTAGTTGAAATGCCGCTTGATCGTTGTACCAGTTGAAATGCCGCTTTCAGGAAATTTTCAGCGATTTCAGAAACTTTTTCCTTTTCCAGTGTATTTTAATCAACTGTTTATCTCATCAGAAACTTTTCACTTAGATTACTTTACAATGAATTAAATTTACTTGGATCACTTAACACCTTACAGAATTAAATAACTTTATTCTCCTGCGTAATAAACTATTTAATTACAGCTATTATCTTCTTCACAGCTGTTCTAGAAGAGTTATTAGAATTCATCATTTCCATTATTAGGTTTATTGTATTGCCATTTATTGAATTGAATTGAATTGATGCCTTATTTTACGTGGCGAGACTCAGGCCATGAGGCCTGCTCTTCCGTCTGACCACGCGAATTTCGGAAACTAGCGGAGAAAAAAGGTATTACCTCGGGACACGAAACAGGCGATTTGAATTTAGCTCAGAGGCTTCATTTAGGCTTGAGGATCTTTTACATGCAAGTAAATCTACTAACATGGGACAGCGGCTTTACTTCCCCCCCTGAAGGAAGGCGTACGAAGGATTTTTTTAAAATCCACGGCTTCGATCAGGTTTGAACTCGCGTATAGCAGTCGGTTACGCTAACCGCTACACCATCGCCGCCATCACTTATCGCCAACGGACTAATATATTTTACCAATTTATTACAAGAGACATTTATTAAAATTGTTAAATAGTCGTTGGAACCCATTCGAACTTCAGCCCGCTCCTCTCCTCAGCTGTCTACTCTTTCACTGGCACGAGTATGTGGCAATTCCGAATAGCTAGCCCAGACTCAAGGAAATAGAAAACTAATACGGGAAAGTCTGTGCCATTCTGTAGCACCACTAATTTATTTTCCTTCCACATCTTTTCATTCTGGCCCGAATGTTTCTTTTTCCACTCCTAAGTCCAAATGACAGTCCTGTTTGGTTTGTCCTCAAGTCCTGTGAATTTTTTAAGTTTGGTCCTCATTGAAAACCGTTCAGTAACATCTTCTGGTGTCGTTCTGAGCTCCTCCAAGTCCTTTTCAACTTCTTTAAATCACGTATTGGTCATCCTTACCTTTGTCAAATAGTTAAATAGCCTTCCCGTTCATTTTGC
>JAHLJT010009436.1:32371773-32460981 GCA_031308135.1 Acheta domesticus
GCTCCCAACAAAACAAAGGAATGACGCGTTTTGGTAACTTTGCGTTGAGATTATCACTTCAGAAAGGCATCGCATGCGAGGGAGAGACACACGAACATCTACTATTACATCAAAATTATATAATAATTTTTTGCCAGTTCACTGCTAGTGAATATCGAATATGAAATAATGTGACGAAATGATGTTATAGTAAAAACGACGGTTCAGAAGAAAGCTTACAGATTTCTGAAAATGTCATCACGGTGAATTTATCTTTCATGTGATTTTAAAAGAATTGAAGAAACTATGTGCTAAGATGGCAACACGTTATATGTCACTTTCTATAAATGTTTCATGACAGTAATTTGAAGCATCAAAATGTCATGAAAAATTACTCTATGGCTCATGTCTTGTTACAGTTTACCACTATTGTTTTTCATAAACTACAAGAGAAATGTACCTTTCACCTACTTCTAAATATTAACAAACAAGAGTGAATTATGTCATTTGTGTCTCATGACATGACAAAGTTACTTATATCATTTTGCCATCTTAGCACAGAAATTATCACGAATTTTATTGCCTCTTGCTTCGCTTCGCAGTAAATCGAGGGAGAGACACACGATTGTAAAGAGAACCACTTCATCAAGTAGCTCACATGCACCCACAGATTGCAGACAGGGCTGAGGGCCATTCGGAAGACGTAAGTTAGGCCGCGTAGGAGAGCCGTAGCTGGAGGTCTCGCGTTCCTCGCCCGGGGCGTGGCAGGGGGGGAGAGCGGGATGCGGGGGCGGGGGGGGGCGGGGGCGTGGTCACGCGCTAACTGCCCCGCGCGGGGTCGTAAGGCGGGCGCGCGCCCGGGGCGTGTTGACACGCCGCGTGCCCTCTAGAGGGCGTCCCCGCGGGCCCCCCGCCCTCACTCCGTCCCCCGCCCCCCCCTCGCTCGGCCGCTCGCTTGTTCGCATCTGCCAGCCACTTGCGCCGCGGACTCCCCGCAACCACGGACACACAGCGGCTGCAAGCGGCGGTGCTGATAACACACATAACACTTTTATTTGTTCTACATGGAATACATCGTTCCGTAATCCACTTCACACATTTTTTTAAAACATTATACTAGTTAAAGTTCTAAGTTAAAGTTCTAAAGGTCTAAGCTAACTTATTCTAAACATTGAAGAGGATACTCTAGGGGAGAACCTCGACTTAAGTTTCAAGTTTGGCTAAGATTTGAAAACGATTTCAAACGGGAGTCTATTTTGATTGAAGTGGGATGTGCTGGTATTTCTGTTATGTTTAAGGGGTGGTTCTGTTGAGAAGCGCCTCGAAAGAAGAAGCAAGGCTTCGCAAACATATTTCTATGATCCTAATTGGGCACCATTCAGATTCCGTGTAAAAGACACACGATACGAAACAAACACATTTTTTTGTGGTATATCGTTTTACATCAGCAATACTGTAAATATAAACTTAAGTGTTGCTAAAACCGAGTAGTTTCTCGCCCGAATTTTCACGCAAAATGATGCGAAAAAGTACTCAAATTTTCGAAAAATTGTACATGATCTTATTTCAAAATCTATTTTTAAGATAAAGGTTTCATGAAGCGAAATCTCTATCTTCATAATTGTAGTTGTAGGAAGACACCGAAGAAAATTTTGAATTTTTGCAATTTAAAATTCAGCGTTTTTAACGGAAATGAGACATGCTCCATTCTATTATACGTCCTTCACACTATCTAACAAAAAACATTAAGCAGAAACGACAGAGTCATTTTTCGAAAATTTTGGAATTGCCCCAGAGGTTTCATGTAAAGTTCCCTCCAGAGTTTTCACGTAAGGTAAAAATGAAAATTTCGGTTTCAAATTCAAGGGGTCGGTGGCATCAGTCAGATCGATTGGATTGATTGTTCGTGATTCCGCGTGCGTCAATTACAGAGGGTCATTAGTCCCGTAAATGCAGTGTGTGATTTTCCTCGGGAGGTGGTGGTGATCTTTACCCCGCTGGATGGTGAGATCCGCCGCCGACCTACCGTCGACTAGCGAGGTTTTCCCATGAACCAGGTATCTCCCATCAGCGGGGCATCGCCCCAGCCGGGACAAGCTCTAAGTTCCCGACTGGTCTCCCGGTATATCTGGTAATGTAGTGCATGTTAGTGTAGTGTGTGTAAGGGGTGAGGATAGGTCAAGGAAGAGGAAGGGAAGATCGCGCGCGGTCCGTGGCCCGTTTGTGAGGCTACTGCTCCGGCATTCGCCTTGGTGTTGATCGAAGAAAACCACGGAAAACTACGACCAGAGCAGCCGGCCGCTAGAATTCTCCGAGATCGATTGGAGAATATAAAATTTTGGAGAAAATCGGCTGGACGGTTTAGCCGCTAGCGTAGTTCGCAGACGGACAGTACGTGCAAATGCAAAAAGGAAAAAACAACATCGGCAACCCGCAATTTTTCCTGCAGAGGCAGCCGGGCTGGACGGAGCTGAATGTGGCGTGATGGTGTGAGACGAAGCACGTCTGGGTCCTTCATCAAGCACGGATTAACGCTAGGGCAACGCTGTGAGCCGGCTTTCTTCGCCAATCTCCTCTTCTTCTTCCCCTCCTCCTCCTCCTTCCTTCTTCTTCTTCACTTGCCGTCTGCCTCCAGTGTCCTCTTCCACCCTTACCGTCATGCTGGCTATTTGCGTCGTATTGCCAACTGCCAACAACCTGAAGTGTTCCTGTTCTTTGGCTCCACAGCCCGCTACGGACCTTGGCCGAGCAGCAGTGATCCAGCCTCTCACTTGTGTCTCTCTTCATCGTTACACAGCGCTAGATAGTGGGACATTCGTAAGGAAAGGCTCAGAGGTAAAATTGCCTCGGCCTAGGAATCGAACACCAGGCTGTGTCGTGAACACAATCGATCTCCTACCGTTAATATAAGCCTTTTATGCAGCCTCAAAACTTGATATCATTCATAACATAGTCTCAAAAAATTGATATTTTTCAGCTAAATCCAGATATACGTTAGAAAGTAGTATGTACTTTTACTAATAAAAAATCATAAAAAATAGTTACAATGCGGTGGAGTAAGCATTTATTGTTTGACCGCGAAATGTAGGACTTCCCTTCGAAATACAACTGTTACTCCTGCAAAATGTCAATTTTTGGTAGCTGTCATTGTTGTAAGGGAAGCGGCAATATATCAAAATATTAAATACCACCTGATAGTTTCCTTTTTATCCTTCAGTTTCAAGATGTTAAGGATCAGTTGTACTATGTGTTACCAAAAATGTTTAATTACTTGAAAGACAAGTAGTACATTGTATCGCGAAACGATAACTGAATAATAACCCTGAAATCAAATACCCCAAAATCAAGTGTCCTTGCATTGTATATCAGGTACGGGGGTAGGGAGGTCAAGAGAAAGGTGTTTATCAAGAACAGAACTTCGAATACGATGTGTCCAATACTCGAGAAATCAATTTTTTTTCTCTTACCCTCCAGGTTCCAGGTATTGATATTTCACGTCATTAAGTGTCACTGTTTAAGTTGAAAAACCTAATTGAGCAAAAGGATAGGGATCACCTATGGCACTCTACGGGATACATTATGTCTCAAAACACAGGCCTCCCTGTTTTGCACAGCGGCTGCCCACCGGGACTTAGACACGGAGGTAAAAAAGAAAAAAAACTAGTAGTGCTTCCAACGCACATACTTTCTCGTTCTGCATCTATACAGTCCTTATTCCTATTACACTACTTCATTAACCAGCAAAAGTGTATTATACTAGCAAACGTTTTCCGTACCGAGACCCGACTTCCGAAACTCAAAGTCAACGAACCGGCACTTATACCACTACGCACAACCAACACCGCCTATGTCAAACAGAGCCATGAAAGAAAAGAACCGACCTAAAAATTGGTAAATGCATGATTAAGAAACAATTGATACAATGGTACATACGCTTTACAAATCCAAGAACAGAAGTAAAAAATTAGTTAAAAGTTAAAAATTTGAACAAATATATATAGACATTTCCAGTACATTTATCGCAATTACTTATATTTTAGTCCAAAACGTAATTGTATCAATTTTATCATTAGGAGCCGGTAATTTTCAACATGCGAAAAACATGTCTTTCAAACATGACCAAGAAAGGCAGCGGTGAATGGCTTACTCCAAATAATTTATCCGCTGATCGGCATTTGAAAAATAACTACTGCGAGAAAGTATGTGCCATTCTATAGCACCACTAGTTTATTTATATATTTACCGTCCCTTATTACACACGTGCAGAAATTTTAAAGAAAAATTTGGAGCAGTTTATGAGAAAAGTTTTTTTGTAAATTTGAATCGCAATTTACGCACTAAACTACTCGTTTTTCCAAAAAGGGTTCCTGACCTTATTTGAAGTGCTAATTTTGTACAACCGACTTTGTCTGAGGCAAAAATCTCTATCTTCAATTTTGCAGTTTTTAAACAGTTTTTTTGCAATTTTCGAAAAATTGGGCCTATCAACGAAATGATACCTACGTCATTCCCTTCAACGTTCTTCGCACTATTCAACACAAAATATAATCAAAAAAATTTCGAGCTATTTCTTTTAACTTAGAAAATCTTAAAATTGGCTTCATGTAAGGTACCCTCAAATACAAAAATATTGGTTTCAAATTCAAGAGGCCTTGAGACGAGTAAAAATGATCGGGGAATATCAATGTTGAAGAAAATCGGCCGAACGGTTTTAGGCGCTAGCGTTGACCACAGACGGACAGATGGACACGGCAGACGGACAGACGGACAGACGGACGTTTTTGCGTCAATCGATTTTGCAGTATGAAGAAGCAACAAATCATGGATTTTGACTACACCACGAGATAGAGGATTTTTTTTTTCTAAATTTAGCATCAGGTTTTATCCACTTTTTGTCACCAGACCCATGCTATAAGAGTTTTTTCTGGCGAAAATTCTACGTTTTTCCGCCGCACGATTACATAACTTTCTCTTCTTACGAAGTATTCGTAAGGTGAGAAAGTAAAAACGGGAAGAAAGCTGGGTTTAGGAGAGAAGGGTAAAAGAATGGAGAGGTAGGAATGAAAGAAGGGGGAAGGGAGGAAGAGGGGAGGGGAACGCAGGTAAAGAAAGGGGAACACAAAAAGAGAGTAGGGGTAAGGAGGAAGAGAGAAGAAGGATGGAAGAGCAAGGGGGAAGGAAGAGAAGAGAAAATAAGGCGAAGGAAAGGAGAGGAGAGGGAAGAGTGGAAGAAGGAAAGAGAAGGGAGAGAAGAGAAAATAAGGCAAAGGAAAGGAGACAGAGGAGAGAGGTGATTAGAGATGGGAAGGGGAAAGGAAAGAAGGAGAGGGGAAGGGTGGAAGAGAAAGGAAGAGAACATAAGGCGAAGGAAAGGAGAGGGAGGAAAGAAGTGATTAGAGATGGGAAGGGAAAGGAAGAGCAGATGACTAAAGGAGAGGAAATGGCGGGGCAGTCTTCAAGAAGCACAGTCACGTGAATGGGCGAGGTTGCGAACCCGGGCAGGCCACCGAACGACAGCTCTCTCATCTGCCCTCCCCCTCCTCCTTCACCACTTCCTCTTGCACGGTTCCTGCCTGCCGTCCTCGCCCGCCCTCCGCCCTCCGAAAGGTCGCGGGTGCTGACGAGGATTTAATAGGAGCACTGGCGCGCGGGGCCTCATTATAAAACCAAATATCAAAGGACCGCCCCGCCCTCCCGCTCGCCCCCCCCCCCGCGGTAAAAGTCACACGGGCTCGATTTCGCCAACACGCGCTTCGCCTCGGCGCCCCAATGCAGCGATGCGCAGCTGAAACATATGCCTTGCGAACCACCCTCCAAATGACCGCGAAGAGTATTCGCGGGTATTTATTGAGTACTAGGAAAACCCGGCAGACGTTGTTCTGCCCTTCATCTCCCTCTTTCCCCTCGCATCTCCGTTTCTCGCTGTCTCTCCCTCCCTCCCTCATCCTGTCCCTATCTGTCTCTGCCTCTCTCTGTCCCTCTCATTCTCATTTCCTCGCAGATTCTGCACGTCTCTGAGCAGGTGTGGTAATATCGGGAAGCGCCGGACCAGCAAAAATGTAATAGAATGTTCAAGAAGAGCTCTTCCTGTGGATTACGATGTGAGGAACGTTTCTTTTGAGACAATTTTAGATTTTAAGGCCCTAGAACGCATAGTTTAGAAGTTATTTAACGAAATATTTTCAAATGTTGCCGAGTGCGTTGCGGGTTGCATTTGACGTGAATATTTTGTTTGTTCTACAGCGCCATGTAGTGGAGTTACAACAAAATTAACCGCACATAAACCTCGGTGAAAAAACACCAAGAAGTGCCAACTTTCATGGAGATCGGTCATACGGTGTCGGAGTTTAGCTGATGATGATTCCTCAAATCGATATTAAAGGTTCAAAATCGTAAAAATGTGCTAGGAAAATAATATTGTTAGTCTTCTCTAATTTCTCGATTGAAGAGAATAAGCATATATAGAAACCTCTAGAATTTGGGTTTCATGAAAAGTAGAATTTACTTCACACAAACCATGATTATTTGGGAGTTGAAATTGTGAATTAAGAAATTTTGATAGAGTTTACTGCGTTCACTTGCGGAAAGAAACATTTTAAATAATACTGGACGAGATGACGTACTAAAGAAGGAAACGGAATAGAATAGTAGATTTTTAGACTTAAAATTTTCATTACTTGTTAAAAGTAATGAGAATGAAATACAACGGATCACTTTATTAGAATTCTTACACTACTACATGGGTTACGGGTAAGTTACTAGGAACCAATTGCCGAAACACTGTGGCCACCGACACAAGCTTTGGTCAATATTTAAATGGGTGAGAAAGAAAGTGAGAGAATAAGGAAACGAGTACGTGTATTGAAAAGAAAAATGCGAAACGGCACGAGACAAAACCTGCCAGCAAATGTTGTGTAACCCAGAGTGAGCACAAATGCAAACTACGGGCAAGGTCAAACGGAGAAAGGCAGCGGAGAAAGTGTTGTGCAGGCAAACTGGCAAACATGGCGAGAGACACTACATGGCACGACGGCGAAGTTAGTGAGTTGCAATAAATGCGGGAAAAATGTTGTACTTATTTGGAAATTGTACTAAATGGGGATCTGGGATGGGCAGAACATGAAAATTGTGTAGTGAAAAAGGCGTGGAAGGCATTACACTTTGCGAATAGAATACTTAGGAAAGGAAGTGGAAAATCAAGGGAATTAGGGTACAAGTTTTTAGTATGACCGATTTTGGAATACGGCTCCATATGAACGCCTATCATTTAGAGCAAATAAAATCTCTCGAACAAGTACAAAAATATGCTGCAAAATTTGTTGGGACAGAACGTTGTAATTCTGAATTTAGAGAGAAATAGCGACTTTGTGCATTATTCAAAGCAATAAAAGAGGATAGGGGGGGAGTACGGGTGAGATTCTGCTCATTTCCGACATACGTCGCGTGGAAGTACCATGGTTCGAAAATTTGGCAAAGAAAACGTAACAGGGGTAGGTACATTATCATTTGTGAACAAAACAATGCACAATTGGAACAAATTAAATGCAACTATGCTAGAGACTTTCCCTCGGAATGTCAATAATTTTAAAGGTAGATTAAATAAATTGTATTTTTTAAGAATATGTTAACATGAAAATATTTTATTTTATAATATCATTGTTATTTTCTATTAGTAGGTCAGCTTTAGCGTGATAGTATTAAGATGTTAATTTTGTAAAATTGTGTTAAAATGTAAATATAATGTTTGATTGTTGGCTTCGTGTATTTTAATACTTTTGTTCAGTAAACGCTACCACCGGAAATATTTCCATGTATCTCTGAGTAGCATAATAAATACTCTATTCTAGTATAATAAATAAGTTTCTTCGCTCCAAACGATTTATAACGTGAGCTTCTTGCAGACACGACAGTAAAATGAACCACGCAGGAAGCTGAACGGAGATCTTTCACGTGTTTAACCTCATATGTGAAATAATATATTTGTGTGATTGCATCAGATTTTCAATAGCTGATCTCATTAAAATCAGATGTGATCGAAGACGATACTTTAACTATGCTGTGCGTCAACTAAACCGGTTTGAAATAAATCATCATCTTCCTTCTTCTCATGTCATCATGTCATCTTGCTTCTTCTGTCTTTTGCTGTTCACTTATGGAGCTGCCAGCAACGCTTCCACTCGTAAATTGCTTTTCTGACTTGTCATATATGCGACCTTGGATGGCCTTGCCTGCTGGGGCAAGTGCTTCGATCGTGGTCTGACCTCTTATTTTGTGAGATTTTTAACATTCCAATTTACTCTTCGATTCGGACAAAATACAAGAAGTTTTTCGAAATCAAATATAAAACATTATTCATCTGAAATGTTTGCTATAAATTCCTTAGAAACAGATTTCATTTTCAATTTCTCACTGGCGTATTATCCTCTATTGTTATGGATATTGCATGGTACAGGTATTATGGAATATTTTTCCATTCTATATGGTACATGTTCAATAGAACGTAATGCTCTGCTTTACCTCTATTATTTGCGAAGAACACTGCAACAAGATCACAAATGATTCGTATTGTAAAATTGACATTCTTAATACATTAATTTTAGTAATGATCTCTTAACGTTATACGACTGGTATTGCAATAAGCACCAACGCGCTTTTTAAACTTGTTGAACAGTAAAGTAATTCATCAAATCCAACAAAAAGATAGCACCTACGAATCTGGTTAAAACATTTTAGTTCAACGTTTTCCTTAATATTACATGCTCTCAAAATTTTTTTTAATAACTTTAAGAAAGTTCATAACTATGATACAAATCCCAACCACGTGAATTTAAAACTTATAAGGTAAAACATTAGGATAAAATCAGTGATTACGCCTCAATAAATTTGTTCTACCGAACGGTGTGCGATAATGCATTTAAAGTTTATTTCGCATTGTGGAAGAAAGTCTACAAAAATGATAAAATTGAGGGTATGCAACTTTGGAGAATAGTTTTAGAAAAAGACAGAGTTAATTTGCGGCTCCACTGAGACTTACGAGAGACTATGCAACTGACGAGATGATTATTCCACAAGTACGTCGCTTTGAACTGACGTTTCGATGGTTTCCTGGGATGTGTTTTGGGCAGAAATAAGGGGGGGCAGAAGTAAGGGCGGGTAGAAGTAAGGGTGGGGAGAAGTAAGGGCGGGCAAAAGTAAGGGCGGGCAAAAGTAAGGGCGGGCAAAAGTAAGGGCGGGCAAAAGTAAGGGCGGGCAGAAGTAAGGGCGGGCAGAAGTAAGGGCGGGCAGAAGTAAGGGCGGGCAGAAGTAAGGGCTGAAGTAAGAGCGGGCAGAAGTAAGGGCGGGCAGAAGTAAGGGCGGGCAGAAGTAAGGGCGGGCAGAAGTAAGGGCGGACTGAAGTAAGAGCGGGCTGAAGTAAAAGCGGACTGAAGTAAGAGCAGGCTGAAGTAAGAGCGGGTTGAAATAAGGACGGGCAGAAGTAGGGGCGAGCAGAAGTAAGGGCGGGAGACGTAAGGGCAGGTGGGCGGGCGACTGGATGGGCAGACGTAAGGACGGGAAGCATAAAGACGGGAGAGATGAGGACGTGCAGAGCAAGGGGGAACAGAAGAGCAGGCGGGTCGCCGGGAAGCGTAGACAGGCAAAGGTAACGGCGTTGAGGCGGGGCGCGGTGGAGAAAGCTGCGTGGACCTTGGAACTGTGGCCCGGCGCGGCGCTGCGCGGCGCGGCGCGGCGGAGCGGGGTCGCGGGCGCGCTGCCCGGCATATTAAGTGGTGCGCGACTCAGGTTTGCTTTGTGACCTCCTAATTGAATTGAAGCTGCTGCCGCGCGCCGCCCGCAGACGTCGCCCCTCCCCTCCTCTTTCTTCCCACGACGCCCACCGTCGCTCGTTTGTTTTGCTTTCGCGAAGCCGCGGCGGCGTCCCGTCCCCGCCGCGCCGGTGAGAGCCCCGCAAAATTCAGGATCGGACGCGCGCCAGGATCGGGGAGGTCATTGAAACTTCCTCGAGATATTGTTTTCCCTTCGAGACGGCTGTTTTCATATCATCTCCAATGTCGTCGTCTTTTTCGCATCGTGCGTAGGATGAAATATACGTTCGTATATCGAGTCTTTCAGAAAATACGGGGTAAGAGAATTTTTATTTTGACACAAGATTGTGCAGAGGATTATTAGTGTAAGTAAATTGATTGACAACTGAATTTCTAAAACAATGGATATTTAATTTTTACTTATTTTACATATTAAAGAAAAACAGCTACGGACTTGTTAAACAAAAACAGGACATGAATAGTTTCGTGAAGAATGTCTATTACGCATATTTAGGAATAAGATTAGGCAATCTAGACAAGCTGGGTACCACACGAGGAATGTCGTATATGTGTTGAGAGCCTGCTTGTGAGACTGGAAAAATAGTATGATAAATCAATGCCTTTTGTAATTTCAATGATTTGGAGGGAGCCACAAATCGTGTACACGATTGTTATTTTTGCATTGTTAATGATCAAAATCATAACCCAAAAAGAAAGAAAGAAAGACAGAAAGTAATAGAATATTCTAACATTCCTTCCGGCTTTGAGCAGTTCCGCAGAGTGAATCCCTGTCTGTGCTAATTTGACCTACCAATCATAAATATATGCCACAGGTTATTGAGAGCATCTCAGCAAATGAAAGCGACGACGCTAACGATTAACCCCAGAAGAAGATTCTGCACCAAAATTATTCAGTCAAAATGAACTTAATGATTTCACTCTTGATTTGAATCTAACACAAGATTCCGCTGATTAGCTTGGGTCAAAACTAAAAACCAAAAATCGTTCTTCTATATAAAGTAACGTTCTCTTGACACAGAAATAGAGAACATAAATTATTAACAGTCTGTAAATAGGAAGACAGTATGATTTATTTGCTGTGATATTGAGGATTTAACCCGGCAGTAGGTGCGCCAAGTTCTGTAACAAATTGAGGCGCGGGGTGCCTCAGTCACCCCAACAGTAAAATGTCAAGAAAACAATGAATAACAAACTATTTTGTTTCTTTAACGAATATGTGTTTATTTCCAAGTATTAGACAACATAGTTTGGAAACAAATACAAATAAAATTAAAATTTTTAAGAATGTTCTTTTTGCAAACAACTTTCACAAATGTGCTGCATGTGTATAATGGATTGGTTGTAGGATGAAATCTCTTCCACGTCTAAAAAACAGTAAAAATTATAAGAATATAAATAATATGATGTAAACATATTATAGAATACAACATACATTACAATAAAAATAAATATATTCCAATATATCACAATAATATAAATATATTATAATCATATCATTAACATATTTGTTGTGAAAAAATATTCTCAAACAAAAGCACTTACCACGGTGTATATTTGAAAATAAAACCTCTCTCGGTGCCGTCCTGGTGAGAACTACTGGTAGCCCCCACGCAGCGCGCCATCGCCTTTGCGACGAAATTTCCAGGAAAGGACAGAGAGCAGTTGAAAGAGAAGAGTCGAGAAATGTGCCAAAGCTTTCCTCGAAAGGTATTGAGAAACTCACATGATTATAAAAAAAACTAAAAGTACAGTGAGCTCCGAAACAATGCTGGGTAGGTAGACTCAGGCACCTGCGCGCATACTAACGGATTAATAAATTTCTGAAATGCCACTTATATGAAAGTCAGTTGATTTTGTTTATAGACTGTCGACACGTAGCTGGAAAGGTGTACTTTTACATAATAGAAATTTGTTTGCCTCAATACCTGTTGCCAATTCAGTACACCTTAAGTAATTTTATGAAAATCCCAAAGCTTTGCTGAGATTCGTGAACTATGGAAAACATTCAAGGGCAAATTGTGAGGATTTGAAAATAGTTGAAATGTTACTTGCTCAACAAACCGTCTATACAAACATTCCATGTTTAATTTGTGAATGGGACAGCCGAGGACAGAGCACGCATTGGAAAATATGGGATTGGCCTAAAATAATAATACTCAACCAGATTCAAAGAATGTAACGTAATCAATGAATCAATTGTTTAATCAAGCAAAACACTACAACCTCCACTTCGCATCACGCTTGATTTAATGAAACAGTTAACAACAACATTCAAAATATTGTGTCTGCTTCCAGTAATTGGTAACTAGATTCCGAAGGTATCTTAGGAGAAATTTAAAGAAGAGATCTTTGTGAGCCCGATGATTAGATATTTAATGAAAGACAATTGTTTGAAAGTAAAATGAATACAGTAGAAAAAGGGGTTTGAGTTTTGTATAAACAAGCTGTGGCTAAGTTCTTGGGCAATAACAAAGTTCCATGTCCTAATCCACGGCATGTCCTAATTCAGTGCCTATTATACAAAAACGCTAGGAAAAAGTATCAACTGGAATACGATTATGAAAAAAATCTAGTTATTAAGAAATATCATAGGAGAATTATATTTTTGCCATAGAAATGATAAACAACTACGAAGACAATTTAGAAACTGAAATGCAGTAAACAGAAGGATGTCATCTCTATTAATATGCAACTTCTTTTATTAAAATCATGTACTATTTGATACTGAACTTGTCCCTTTTTAATAATATTGTAATTTTTGTATTATTATTTATCTTTATTTGGTTATTGCATACATTTGTACCTACAGAGCATTACGTTATTTACTGGCAATTATTGTAAAGTCGCCAATGTGTAGACGTAGACTAGGGTATTTATATTATTTTTATTTATATAATAGAAGCACATCACTGGTTTTATTACCTAACACATGCAGGGTAGGAGTCGCCCAGCCCGCTGTGTCCCCCGTTCGGGCCTGTCCTCGTGGCGACCTCCACGCAGCCCTGGCGCACCGCAGCGGACGACAAGCTGCTCCTGTTCTCCTGTTTCCTCGCCTGGCTCCAACAAACTCCGACGTCTGCTTGTACTCGCGTATCCTGCACTGGATCGTCTATTTCTTTGTCCTCTCGTGCAGTCGCGCATTCTGGTTACACGTGCAGATGAAACACACAAGTTCTGGACTCACAAATGCTTCTACAATATTCCTTATTCATGAAATGAATTTCCTTACTTTCAAATCTCCGCCGTGCTATAATTTACCAAGTTATACGGTTGTTATCGTCTCCTTAATGTTCAGTTCAGCACGTGCACTCGTCTAGCAACCGTCGAAAAACTGTCTAGCAACCGTGCGAAAATGAACCGCAAACAATACGCACCTCAATATTTCCGCTCTCTGGTTGATACACATAAATACAGTTTTTAGGAAAATTACATTGCAATATTTATCGTTTCACGATTCTAGGAACACAACTTCCACGAGTTCCGGTTACACCGACACGTACTTGCAAAATCGGGCATAAAGTTTGACTAAGCTCCGTGAAAATACAAATTATACTGCGTCACATGCGTACATGTAGGTACACCTCAATGTTCTATTCCTCCAATGAACCTCAATGCTCTATATTCTCGAATCAATATAGCGTTCAGAAACAACATTTCATTCCGATAACAGTCTGTTTCCGCCAGATCACTCCGCTCCAAACCGGAGTATTCGTAAAAGCCCCTTTCCACTGCGTTCACGCCTTTCTCTCCTTCCACGTTTATCCAGGGCCTTTTAACTCCCATATAACGTGGTGGAGACCACTGTACTGGCGCGTAGTGGTTCTTAAACATCGATGGTCTATCGATAGTAGTCGATAGTTCAAACTATCGTTGGCTGTCGATGTTGTGGGCGATAGTTTTAAGTCTACAGTTTTACAAAGACAATAACTTTTTGATGACAAAAAATACTGAGAGCAAGCAAAACCGACATGATAAGCGAATAAAAAAATCAATCAAGAAATAGTTATATTTTTTAATTATCTACCTAATAATTTTAGCGTTAAGGAAGATGTAATTAAGTTTTTGGAGAGTTATCCCCTTGGCAGTAGCTATCAAATACACATACCCGCTTCGCCGGTACCCTCGGAGTGCAAAGCGGGAGAAATTATGTCGAAGAAAAGGGCTCAAATGAAAACGAAACGTTGAACGTATTATTATTCATGCACCATAATTTGTTCGTGTTACAAAATTAAGATTTACATCTGAGCCGATTGGAATCTGTTTTTAAATTTGCGTGTTTTAATAATTAAAGCTTGACCATGATTGTTTTATTAATAAAAGTCTAATATAAATTAAAGTCGTAATTTATGTCGCAGGAATTTGTATAAAAACACACATTTCTATCTAAACACAAATAATTATCCAAATCTATTCATTAAAAATTATAAAATGTCAATACTATCCATACTCAACTACGATAGTATCGAAAACTATCGATAGTGAAACAATCTATGTTTAAGAAACACTACTGGCCCGCTTTCCTGTAGCACCTTCTTACAGGAACTGAAATACGAATTGCCGCCAACTCTACTTCAAACGTGCGTGACTGCTGCTTGGTTTGCGAGACGCAAACAGGCGCGTAATGATACAAAAGATAGCGTCGATGTTCGCGGTTTCTTCAGCGGTTTCTTATAAGTGTACATTATGAATAATTGATTATTTAGAAGACACTTTTCGTATTTATCACAAATTAGTAAATTTTAATGCACGGAAGTTGGCAAACTTAACCTGCAGTTGTACCCAGCGACACTAGCGCCCCCTATACTAGCACCCTCGTACTTTGTCTCCTGTTTTGATTGAGAGTTCCAAGCCCCTGTGTTTAAAGGCCAATTACTTCGTTCCCCGGGGTGGGGATGTGGGGCTCGTGCGCATCGTATCCAACTTTAGCCAATGAGCTTCAGACATCAGTTTCCGTCACAATATTAGCAGGAATTTTTAAATGCAGCCAGACACCAAAATTATCACCTTACAAAACACTGAAATAGATTTATGAAGCACTTCTTTTAAATAGTGCATCTTGTATACTTTCATCGTGTTATTTTTGGTTGGTTTCCGTTGAAAATTGTCACTTTCTACCACTTTCGAAATGTTTCTCTATACTTCTCGGTCTCCATGGAACATGGTGGCCAGGGTCTGGTCAGGCTTTTCAAACCAAGTGCCCGTGCTGTGGTCACGTTGTTTGAGACGCAAACTAGTGCTGCTCAGAATGAGCAAAAATTGGTGTGCCGAAGTAACTCATTCATGTCTTTCCACCATGCTTTCTCCCCGCGAAAATTTCATTCGTCAGTTATGCTCGGTTTTCACAGTCGATTCTCAGAACATTGCCGTGTATTCTTCGTCCGGTCAACCAGACCACGTCATGAAGGGCTGACACAGAATGTAGAACGTTTCCTATGTTGCGGACAGTTGCGATATGTCTCAGTAATACCTGATGTATCATTTTGAACGCTCGATTCTGAGAAGTGGAATGCTGGCGCCCCACCACTGCATATAAAACCCCCAATTCAAACCTTTCCAAGTAGTATTTCTTGGGATATGTAAGTCTGGAACATCTTCATTCACCTCCGACATACTTTTCCAAGAAATCTGGGTTTACCTTCCTTGCGAGCTCGGCGCTAACTTCCCTGTCATGTGGTATGTACCACCATGTACACACAATTGCCAGTAATCGTGAAGGAATGCTATTCGATCTGTCCTTGTATAAAGTACACATGAGCTTTTGATTATATTTACGTGTCCAGCGGGATTTTGAGAAAGGTGAAGGAGATGTGTTTATACATTTGCATAGTTTTTAAAATCATTAATACTCATTTTGCCATGTATTGAACATAATCCTTTTTACCAATTTTATGAAATGTTTGATGAATCACGGACTTAACTCCTTGTATTTGAATCGGGGTAATTAGAAGTGAAATTCTAGCGCCTTAGCTCCAACTGTACCTCCATACAAGTCCGCCCCCACTCAAAGGCTCCCAAGAAGCATCTTGAGGTCTCTAAACCTAGACGTCTCCGTTAACAAGTTCTTCCATGAAGTGTGATCCTGTGCCTGTGGACGAGAAATCCTGCCTTGCGTGCCCCACACGCCTCACAGGTGAGTGAAGTGATCAATTGCAGCAATGGACGTTATCTGGCATGAATTACGTGTCCAACATTTGAGGGCAGTACTGATGGAATCCGGAAGTTATTCGCTCTCTTATATATAGAACACCTGTGATTTTGATCAAACTTTCGTGGACCATTTTGATCGTGCGAAAGAATTAAGGAGATATGTTTTTAATTACATTTCTTTGTCCAGTTTTTTAAGGCAGTCTTATATATTTTGATGATCAGAAGGTTAATAAAAGGCCATGTATTCTAAACTTGGAATTTTATTTCTCTCTTATCTCTTTCCTTGAGAGAAATAAAACTCCAAATATAGAATAGATGGCCTTTTATTAACCTTCTGATCACCAAAATATATAAAACTGTCTTAAAAAACCGGACAAAGAAATATAATTAGAGTCCAAAGACATTCAGAAGATATTGAAAGATGTTTATACATTTTAGCTACGATTATGACTTGTATCTTATCTTGAATATTATCCCAATCGTAAGGTAACCAACCTTTCATAATGGTTGTGGAATCATTTGATAAATATTTCTTATTTGAACGTCGGAATTTAGTCATTAAATGCTGGTATGTTAGCTAAAAAAAATTGCCAATCACATTTCTTTCCAATACCGAGCAAAGTGGCTCAGTGCGTAGCGCGCTAACATTGCGGTCGGGAGGTCCGTGTTAAATCCCCGGGCCGGGCATCCTGACTGGGATTTTCGTGGTTTCACTCGGGCATAAAGCCAATGCGGGGATGGTTCACAAAGACCTCTCACCATCATCCTATCATCTCCTGATTCATTAATAATAACAACAATAATATAAAAAACAATAATAATAACAATAATTCTCAGCGGGAACAAAATTGCTCGCATCTACGGTCTACCGCTCGTAACCTCTGGGTAATGCTAAATGAGCAACGACACTTACGCGTTTAACCATTGTGGCCGTGCGGATCCCCACACGCTGAGGGATAAACTGCATGTGTATACTGGTTATCGCGTCATCAAATGGCTAACATGCCAAGGGTGGGCGTTGGCAAACAAACAAATAAACATTTCTTTCTAATTCAAGAAGCACATTTTGGACGTTCTACGTATACACGTCTTTGTTTACCGTCAAGATCAAGACATGAGACCTTTCGCTTATATTTTCATGACTATAGACATTAAGAGAAAGAACGACGAAGATGGTTTCTACGTTTGAGCATTTTATTTTCCTTCCTTGTTCCTTACTTATGAACGACAACAGATCTTGTACATAGTGAAATATCGGCGTGCCAGCCTCAACAGTTCGCTCCTCTTGAAAACCTTCCAAGAAGCACTTCTGGAGGATTCTCCACCTGGGCATCTGCGTTCACCTTCAACACGCAACGCTCCCAAGAAATTAGGATTTCCATCGCCGGGACGCGAGTCTACCGGACCGCACCCCGGTCGGCTCGTCGTGGCGTGAAGCGTCGAAACGCAGCTCTCAAGAGATCTTATGCACAGTGAAATACCGGTGCGCTAGCCTCAACAGTTCGCTCCTCTTGCAAAGCCTTCCAAGAAGCACTTCTGGAGGATTCTCCACCTGGGCATCTCCGTTCACCTTCAACACGCAACGCTCCCATGAAATTAGGATTTCTATCGCCGGGACGCGAGTCTAGCGGACCGCACCCCTGTCGGTTCGTCGTGGCGCGGAGCGACGAAACGCAGCTCTCAAGAGATCTTATGCACAGTGAAATACCGGTGCGCTAGCCTCAACAGTTCGCTCCTCTTCAAAGCCTTCCAAGAAGCACTTCTGGAGGATTCTCCACCTGGGCATCTCCGTTCACCTTCAACACGCAACGCTCCCATGAAATTAGGATTTCCATCGCCGGGACGCGAGTCTACCGGACCGCACCCCGGTCGGCTCGTCGTGGCGTGAAGCCTCGAAACGCAGCTCTCAAGAGATCTTATGCACAGTGAAATACCGGTGCGCTAGCCTCAACAGTTCGCTCCTCTTCAAAACCTTCCAAGAAGCACTTCTGGAGGATTCTCCACCTGGGCATCTCCGTTCACCTTCAACACGCAACCCTCCGAAGAAATTAGGATTTCCATCGCCGGGAGGCGAGTGTACTGGACCGCACCCCGGTCGGCTCGTCGTGGCGTGAAGCGTCGAAACGCAGCTCTCAAGAGATCTTATGCACAGTGAAATACCGGTGCGCTAGCCTCAACAGTTCGCTCCTCTTGAAAACCTTCCAAGAAGCACTTCTGGAGGATTCTCCACCTGGGCATCTCCGTTCACCTTCAACACGCAACCCTCCGAAGAAATTAGGATTTCCATCGCCGGGAGGCGAGTGTACTGGACCGCACCCCGGTCGGCTCGTCGTGGCGTGAAGCGTCGAAACGCAGCTCTCAAGAGATCTTATGCACAGTGAAATACCGGTGCGCTAGCCTCAACAGTTCGCTCCTCTTGAAAACCTTCCAAGAAGCACTTCTGGAGGATTCTCCACCTGGGCATCTCCGTTCACCTTCAACACGCAACCCTCCGAAGAAATTAGGATTTCCATCGCCGGGAGGCGAGTGTACTGGACCGCACCCCGGTCGGCTCGTCGTGGCGTGAAGCGTCGAAACGCAGCTCTCAAGAGATCTTATGCACCGTGAACTACCGGTGCGCTAGCCTCAACAGTTCGCTCGTCTTCAAAGGCTTCCAAGAAGCGCTTCTGGAGGATTCTACATCTGGGCATCTCCATTCACCTTCAACACGCAACGCCCCAAGAAATTAGGATTTCCATCGCCGGGACGCGAATCTACCGGACCGCACCCCGGTCGGCTCGTCGTGGCGCGGAGCGACGAAACGCGGCCCGGGGGCCGTCGTCCGGTATGTATCACCGTGTGCACACAATTGCCGGCAATCTCGCGCGCGGCAGCGTGGCAGGGATATTGCGCGCGCGATGAGAGTGCGGCCCTCGCCGCCCGCCCGCGGCATTGTCGGCGCGTCGGGGGGCCGCGTCAGCCCCTATTGTCGGCGTGACGTGAATAGCGGGCGTGGGCGGGTGCGCGGGCGGGCGCCGCGCACGGCTGCCGGGCCCGTGCGCACAGTGGGTGCGACGCGTCTTCTCCGCGGGCACAAGATCCGACGGGGGGCCTCGGGTGGTGCTAAATACTCTTTTTGTTACCTTAGTAAATAAGGTCATCTAGTAAATGAATAGACTTACTACACATGTCCTTTTCTTTCTCTAGTTCTTCTTCCGAGCGACGGCATATAATACGTTCCTTGAACTCTTCTTTAAACTTCATTATTATTTCTTTGGACGATATACACTCTTGAATAAAGAACTTTAGTAAACTCTATCATCATAAATTAGACTTTCACAAGTATTTTTCCCTTTATAGATAGATAGATATTGTATATTTACCCTTCTCGGCTATTTTTACATAAAATACATATTTACATACATTGCTTACATCTATAAGTATACTCTATTAACTATTTACAAAATGAATTTTCTACTTTTATGTGTTTTATAATTTGTCTTTTAAATTTTTTAATTTGTTCACAGTTTTTTATTTCTAATGGTTATTTATTATATATTTCAATTCCTTTGTCAAATAGTCTATTTTTTGCCTGTTCAGTTTTACTAAAATAATTACTAAATGTTGTGCTTGTCTTGTTTCTTATGTTGTTTTATCTTTCACTCTTTGGATTTTGTTTACTAAATCTCTGGTTATTTGGTTTTAATTAATTTAAAAATAAAAATTAGTGTCTTGTACTGAATTATCTCTTTTATTGACATAAATTTCAGTGTCTAGCATGTCTGCCTCTGGAGTGAATCTATTGCATTGAATTATTACCCTCATGGCTCATTTTGTTGTATCTGAAGTTTTTTAATTTCACTTTATACGGAACCCGTAAGCTTCCGGGGCTCGAGTCTGTCATTTCTTGGCTGTCCGGGAGACGCCGCGTCATTGGCTGAGAGACCGTCGTTTCGCCTGTCATGTCGCAGGCTTCCTCAGGGCAGTCGGCCTCTCAGCCAAGGACGCGGCGTCTCCCGGACAGCCAAGAAATCAGGGTGTGGGGTTAGCCTACTGGCCTCTGAACCCCCAGTCACTTACGCGTCGATTTAACAGTCGATTCTCGGAACATCGCCAACTATTCTTCGTCTGGTCAACCAGACCACTTCATGGAGTGCCGGTATAGAATGTCGAGCGTTTCCTAACTATGACGCGAGAAAATTCGATTTGTCTTAGTAATGACTGACGTATCATTTTGGACGTTCAATTCGGAGAAGTGAAATGCTGTCGCGTTACCCTCGCATAAAAATCCTCCCAATTCATATCTTTCGAAGAAGTATTTCTTGGGAAATGTATGCCTGGACGTCTCCAATCACCTCCAACATGTTTTTCCAAGAAATCTGGATTTCCCTCGGTTCACTCGGCAACCTTCCTTGCGAGCTCCGAGCTAACTTCCCTGTTGTCGTGTATGTACTATCGATATGTGCGGGCTCCATCCCGGCCTAGGTGTCCGGAGTTTTGAAGGGCGGAAAATTCACAGCAGTCATGTCGTACTTGTGGCATGTAAAAGAACCCTGGCGGCATGTCCAGCAAAATGAAATTCCTCCGACATCCCGCCCTAACGAGATCTCACTTTTTCCCAACCAGACAGGTTCGCATATAGTTAACTTAGACCGCCATCTGGCAGAGAAAGGGGGAATCATATCCCAGGCGCATTTAGGGGACCGCCCGCGAGGTCCACCTTCTCGATAAAGGTCCCCACACCCGCGTCGTGGGTAGGCTTCCAAGGAAGCCTGGGACGAAAAACGTGAACGCGTAACAACTACCTAAGGGCAGTCTCCCCGCCAAATAGTCCATACGATAAATTAATAAATATCGACTCACGAAGGAGGGGACAAAGCACCTTTATCTCAGTTAGTGAATGCCTTATTTTACGTAGTGGGACTCGGGACCTTCATGTCCGCTCTGCCGCCTGAATACGGAAAATTTCGCGCTCCTTTCACCATCCAGTGAAGAAGGAAGACAAAACAGATGATTTGAATTTAGCTCACAGGCTTCTTTAGGACTTGAGGATCTTTTACATGAAGTAAATCTCCAACATGGGTCAGCCGGCCATACTTCCTCTCCGAAAGAAGGCTTTCGAAGGATTTTTTCGCCGTTGAAAATCCACGGCTTCGATTGTATTTGAACTCGCATACTTCGATTCAACAGCCCTATACGCTAATCGTTTAACCCTAACCCTGAGTTTCTGATGTCGAAAGACACATGTGCTATTACTACAAGGCGAATGGTCAGCATACAAATGTTCATATTTTTAACAGTCGCATATTAGTCGGTGGGAGAGGAGGTCTACAACGGACACTTTGTTTATGTCCCGTCTAGGTTTATTTAGTTGAAGACTTACTGTTTCATTGTTTCTAACATTTACTATTAGACTCTATTCTGACCCTAAGTGATAGTTTCGTCTTTCAACGGTTATCGTATATTTACAAAATATTTGAAATCATCGTCTTATCTAATCGCTCCGTGGAAACTCCGGAGACCTTTCTCATCAGGACCTGCCATTCCTTGTTACTTCCTCGCAGGGCTCTGGCAACAAAAGAATGGATACATCCAGTTGCTAAATTTAGAAAAAATCCTCTATCACGTGGTGAAATCAGAATCCATGTTTTACGGGTCCTTGATACCGAAAAATCAAACGCCGGTAAAACGTCTGTCCATCTGTGAACAATGCTAGCTACTAAACCGTTCAGCAGATTTTCTCCAAAATTCATATTCCGCAATTCGATCTCGCTGATGTCGCGGCCCCTTGAATTTGAAGCCTAATTTTGGAGGATACTTCACATGAAACACCTGGGACATTTTCCAAATTAAAAAAATGATTCCATCGATTTTGATTACATTTTGTTGTTGGATAGTGTTAAGGACGTTTAAGAGAATGGTGCAAATTTCATGTTCGTTAAAAACCCAGATTTTGGAAAATTGCAAAAGTTCTAAATTTTCCTCCGCAAGTAAAGAAAATGCTCAAAAATGTAAAAGAGTGTAATATCTTTCTATACCTCGAAAACTGAAAATAGTTTAGCACTAAATTTCAAATTTGGTTTGTAGTATTTTGGTGAATACGAGAACCATTAACTTTTAAATATTTAAAATGTTACTTTACCAACACTGCAATTTATTCTGGGGTCTGATCCTCCCCGGCGGGGTTTCAAAATAGCATTATAATGCGATTTTTCTAACTTTGCCTCTCAAGCCCCTAAGGCCTAGATGAAATATCACACGGCAGATACATTGTGGAGACAGGCTATGTGACACGGAATATCCATCCTGACATATTCCATCGTGAAGACGGACCTTGAGAGGCAAAGTTAGAAAAATTACAGTACAGTATGTGACTGTTAAAATGTCATATAAAAATTTATAAATTTTAATAAAAGATGATCCTAATAGAAGCTTGGAGATATTGTCTTTGGTGCTAATGGTGTTGACACTATAGTATATAGGTAACATTTAGTACTAAACTGTTTTTTCTACTCAATCATACCTCTGTACTATATTTTCTATAATTCTTTAATGGGGCGCTTTTATTTACAGGAGACCTGTTTACATGAGATGTTTGCATGTGAGTTACAATATTTTATTTGTTGCTTGATTCTTCACTTCACCAGACATCTCCATATTTAATTGGTTATTACATTTAAATACCTGTTTTAATATAGACCCAAAACATTTTTTGACTTTATGTTCATTCGAACTTTATTGGAATTTTTTCTTTCCGTTCGTTTCTTATTCTGCTGTTCAACAGTGTTTCCTATTTTGCACATTTTTTTAGGCAGTCTATTCTTCACAAGACATTCTCAGGTAAACATTTTGGATCATCTTTTGTTCTTATTTTTAATTTTTGATTAAAATTGTTGCGAGGTTCTGCTCCCGTATTATTCACCTAGTCTTTTAACGAAGTTTCGTCATGGATCTGGAGTAATCCTTCCGAGAAGTGCGTCATCAACGTTCCTGAGAGCCCCTGGAAGTGACGTCAGAGCCTTGTAACTTGGTGTTTGTAGCGCACTTGTCTCCATATCCCTGAAGAGATTTAAGTTCTCTCTTGTTCGGGTGTGACGAGAAAGCAGTCTTTAAATACGAATATAATTTTATTGAAACAGAACCACTCTCTAAAAAATGCCATAATTATTATTACATAATCTCAATTATTACCTAATTGTGTTGTTACATATCATACTAGATGTGAATCACACTCCTAAATCAGTTCCTATGACACCCATAAGAAAACCCACTTCTATTGTGATCTCTGGCCACAATTAATTTGTTTTTATTTTTATTTTTGGTTTGCATTTACTATTACCTAAATAAACATTCTCGCAATTTCATTACAAAACACAGAAGTTTCTATTCATTAAAATATAAAATGGGAACATATATAATTATACCGTATTTTTGCTCCATTGGAATTATCTAAATGTCACATAAAACGCACGGGTATTTTTATTTCTTTACCGAAGCTAAGCAATATTTACTAATATGTTACAAAACGAACAGGAGAGCAATTCATAGAGAGATGCAATTTAACGTTAGGAATAAGACCTCTGCTCTACCCTTGTCACTCGCAGATTAGTGGGATATTTATTTAAACGGTTTAGAAACGCACCTGGGAGCACATTTATATAAACACATAAAATGTAAATAACCACCACTACTCACAGAAGCACACATTAAATGTTTGTTAACATGTAAATTAAAGTTACACAAGAATTATACACGACTACTGAACACAAAGCACACCAGTTCCATCACTTCCTCAAACACACAGACATACATGCACATGAACTCCATACATAGTCCAATATAGATAGAACTCGTAGAAATTGAAAACTGTCAACGTACAAACGCCAAATCGGTGTGTAGATTGTAACATTCATATTTTTTATTAGACTTCAGTGTTTAGTCTCACATATATTGCCCGGCTCTTTAGCGGCTAAAACAGTTGTGAAGGTTAAAGATTTTTCGTAATACTGTCATGTTAATATATATGCATAACGCAACCCAACAGAGGAATGAAAAGGTCATCTTAATGGCCGCCGGTAGTTAAGAAATTATGGCCGTCGGCCGTTAAGGAGCCAAATAGGTCTTCAGAATATTTATTTACCTTCGAAAATAGATGATAAACAACACAAGTAACATATTCATACAAAATACATAACACCTACAAAAGTAATTTTCAATTGTTAATTAAGACTAATCTTATTATTAACTTATAAGTTCTCATTATAGTAAATCTGAATATTGAATGAACAATTATTATTATTGCTAATTGCTAGTCCTCATGAAAGGTCGAAGATGCTGATGTCAATTTATTTGAATCTCTTGATGTTAATGCAACGTTATTGATGATGATTAACTATTTACAAATTTTCATTATTTTCGATACCGATTATTCAATATATTTTTCTTCTACTGAGGAGGACTCCGATCCTCCAAGTTCTTTGAACGAGAGCAGATCGTCACCGTTTACTACTAGACCACAAAGCTCTGTGTAGGGATCAAGAGAGTCTAATTTTCAAAATTCCGCTATATTTTTTGGAGTGCCTATTGTGTGAAAACCCACAAGTTTTTTATGATTTTCCCATTTCTATAATCTACGAAAAAGGGTCTCATTTCTAGGTTAGATGGACGTTGGTTATCATATTTTTTATGAAAATAATATGCATTGAATAAATGACCGTCTTTGAGTATTACAAACATTCTATTTTCTTTTTGTTTCTGTGCAATTCAGTGTAACTGGCACTCCTTTGGTTGTGGTTTCTACATCAATAGTCAATGACACAATTCGTCTCGCCAACATGCCCTCAAAATACCAAAAATTATAACTTTTTAGTGGTCATTTGCTTCCAGTAAAAATTCTCTAATATGTTCTAACGATAAAAGGTCGGCCTTTTGTACGCGTCTGAAGCAACAATCGTATCGCTTTTAGATGGAAGGTGGCGTTGCACTCTTACTGTATTAAAAGAAAACGAGTTTCTTATTTATATTATTTTTTTAAATGATGGTATTATCGGATTTCGCCTCGGTTTACGAACTTCAACCACGTTTGTTATTTGGTGTTCGTCGGCCCAATGGCGTTAATAACTATTTCAGTTAAGTCCAAGAAGCTGTAAATTCGGATCGGAAACATTGGCCGTTCGTAGGTGCACATTAAAGACAACACGTGCCAAACTGTACGATTGAAACTGTCACATACAGCAAACGTGTAAGGGGCGTCTCAACATTGTTTCCTTGATAATACACAGTTAACTCAGGGTGAGACATTTCAGGTGCTAAAGCACGTTCCTGAAAACATTAACAGTAAATAATTCCTTTACCACTTTGATGGAAAGCGTATTTCTGAGGCAAGTTTTTTGTAATTTTTCAATTTTTTCGTTGCTTGTAGTATTTAACTTGTGGGTAGTTTCGTAAGTTGAAAAAGTTGTAGACTAGGAGAGTACCGTCAACTGTGGAGAAGAAGTACACCTTAACAGGCTGGAGCCTACTGGGGCCGGCACTATTACTGCACTATCACAACTGCCTGGCAATCTGAGATTCCGACAGCCCGGGCGCGTGCAACATAAAATGTCGTAACTTGCACACCAAATCCGACGGTTTACAAATTTGCATTTTTCTTCGTTTGTATCCAGAAAAGATATTTTTTCTTCAATAATATTTATAAATAATCCCAGCTCGTCAACTCTCTTTAAGCACAACCTTCTGAACGTTGTAGAAGAGACGGAGACATTTAGAATCAGCTGAGCGAAAACCAAGCTTTTCTCAGCAAAATGCCACAGAAAATATACTGTCTCATTCTACAACTATTAACAACTTTACAGCCGGCTTTCAAATAGCCACTCTTAACAGCCGGCTTTCGTTAAGGATTTGACAGTCCACCGTTAGGAATGATCGTAGCAAATGATCTGTAACTAAATGTAGCTGATGAGTATACTTATTCCAAGTTATAGTATTTCTTGTTTATATGACAATTTATTTTTGTAAGATGGCATTCGAAAAGCAATATAAGACACACGACCGATAATACAAATAACAGACTTGATTTTTATCGGATCAATGACATTAATAACTTTAGCTCATTCTGTTCTATCTATATTACTGGTTACCGATGCGCGCAGAAATTTGAAAGGCAATTATGCAGCTTCCACCCATGTGAGAAGTGTCTACTGTTTCGTTGAATATCCTAAAAAAACACGGGTTTGACTAAAAAATGTAAGAATTAGATTCTGTTATTCCACCTTTTCGATCAGTGTTTTCCTTCTCAGAGAATCGCCGCCTAAAACACCACTGCCGTAAAGCAATTAAAAGTCTCCACGAATGAGGACGCTCACCATTAAATATTTGCTATTCACGTGATGCGTCATGAAACAGCAACTTTCTTGATATTTTTGGCATATGTATTGAAATACTATATTCTTTCTATACTTACGTTCTTCATATTTCTCCTGATTTCTACCTATATTGGCCAGAAGTTTTGTATTAAAAAAAGTAAACTCGTATTCGCAATGCTCATGTACCTAAGGGTTTAATTTATCTAATTAATAAAAAAAATGGGCCTGAAATTTAACCCTCAATACGAGTTCTCGGCTGGCAGAATTTTTTCTCAGGGGAATTCGGGATCTATGAAGGCATGTTTTAATTATCATTAAAATAACACCAAATTTATGCAAAATATTCGCTATTTATTCTTAATTGAAATATTTTCCTCTGGCAGCATCACATTTGGTTTGTGTTTCAAGTTAACATAGATCCACATACGTATAAACACTTACTAAAACTTTTGATCAGTGAAAAATAAATAATCACATTCAAAGTATATTTACATACAAAATCAGTCATTTTCGCACACTGACGTGTGTATTCGTACTGAATTCGAAACCCATTCACGGCAATATACAAACTGATTCTACTATTTTCATTCATTTAAATATTACTACATTCTTGGCTTTGAACAAAAATTCAAATAGTCCTTTTCTTTTGGAAAATTTCACTGGGTCATTTCGGCGCATCGTCGTTATTTTAACAAATAACCAAAGTTTTCCCAAATCCATATAATCCATTATTGCTGCTTTCATATATTAATTTTATGAAAATATATTCCATTTAATTTCTTCACTCATTTTTGTTTTTTTGGAGGGACGTGTTCAAAATAATTTTGCTACTGAAGGTCTCCAGGTTAACACTGCTACGAGAACTAAACCGAGTTCTTGCGTGTGTCAAAAAGCAAAATAATTCCGCTTAGACGACGTCCGCCAAGATCGCGCTTTTCCGCCACTGTCTAGCCTACCGCCCCCGCCGCCGCCAACGCCGCCCCCCACGCGGCCTTTCCGCAGGCGCTATTGCGCTCCCGGCCGGATATTGGGCGGTTTCTCCCCGCACGCCCACGTCAGACTCAATCAAGATGGCTATCGCCGCGCTACGCCGCAGCAGCCCGCTAATCAATTAAGTGGACGCGCTACATGACAAATAAACGTGGCGGCGGCGGAGGCGGTGGTTTTGAGTGGGCGGTGGCAGCGAGTGTTGGGCGGAGAGACGAGGCGGCGCTGGCGCGAAGAGCGCTGAGGGCGGTGAAGGGGATATGGGCGACGAGAGCAGTGAGAGCAGTGAAAGCGGTGAGGGTGATATTAGCAGTGAGGGCAGTGAGAGCAGGGAAAGAGGTGAAGATGATATGGGCAGTGAAGGCTGTGAGAGCGCTGAGGGCGGTGAAGGTCATAGTCGGTGAGGGCAGTGACGGCGGTGAAGGGTGGTGAGGGCCGTGAGAACAGTGAGGGCAGTAATGGAGTTATGGGTGGTAAGGCCAGTGCAAGCGGTGAAGGTGATATGGGAGTGAGATCAGTAAGACCGGTGAGGCTGGTGAAGGTCATGTGGGCGGTCAGGGCAGTGAGAGCTGTGAGAGCGGGGAAGGAGATACGGGAAGTGAGGGCAAAGAGAGCGGTAAGGGCGGTGAAGACCAATTGGGAGGGGAGAGAAATGAGACCAGTGACGGTGACGAGGTTGATACGGGCGGTGAGGACAGTGAGAGAGGTGAAAGCGGTGATATGGGTGGCGAGGGCAGCGAGAGTAGGGAGGGCAATGAGTATATTCAGGGTGGAGAGAGCGGTAAGGCCCGAGAAGACGTGAACGATTTTTGCGGTGAAGATGCCGTGGACAGCGATGATGATGAGGATTGCTGAGGCGGCGAGGGTGGTGAGGACAGCGTGGGCTTTCTAGGAGAGTGATGAAGACTACACAGGCAGACGAGGTGGTGAGTATTGCGAGGGCAGAGAACACTGAACGGGCGGTGAGGTTGGTTGAGATTGCTTGGGCGGCGAGGCTGGTGAGGACTGCGTGAGCAGTGAACGTGATGAGGAAAGCATGGGCGGCGAGGGTTGTGAGGACAGTAAGGAAGGGTTGGGCTGCAGGGGCGACGGAAGCGGAGTTGGTGGCGAGAGGCAGCGGGAGCAATAAGGGTGGCTGCGGTGAGGTTTCTGGGGGCGATGTTGGGCGGTGAAGGCGGAAGAGGCGATAAAGGCAACGCGGTTAATGGAGAGGAGCAATAGAGGTGGTGGCGAGAGCAGTGTTTGTCGGGGAGGCAGCGAAAACGGAGGTGGTGGCGGTGACGGGGCTTGGCGAGGGTATTGGTGGTGTGCGAGGGGGCGCCCTGACGCTGCAACAGGCGGTGGTAGTTGGGGGCGTGCCCGACAGCAACGCGAGGATTAAGCGCATTGTAAAGAGTGTCTTGGGCGGCTGCGGCTAGCCTAAATGGTGAGTGATGGTCCTGCAAGGGATGTTGCTGATACGTGCTTGCTTTGGTTAACTAAGATGGACACACATGATGAAACTGGACACTTTATAGTGTACGAAATGACAGTTTGAAATATTACGAGTAATTTTAGTACATTTTTCCGTGTCATAAAATATGTTTAATGTGGGTGCAATTGATCTGTTAATTAATGTTATTTGATGTTTCATTGATGACATTCCGTGAATTTCTACAAATTCAAGAGAAACCGTCCGAGACATCCAAGTCATCCGTGTGTTGAAAAGCACATATGTTTTCGCCAATAAATACAGTATACAAATGTCTTTCCAATACAGATGAATTTTCATGATTGTAACATATGGTTAAAAATATATTGCTTTGTGGTCCGATTAAAATAAGTTTGTGATTAACAGTTGTGAATAAAAAGGAACGATGTTGACAGGTTGCGAACCATTGAGCACACGTTCCCGGGACACGAAATTAGAACACTTGAAGTAGTAGTTCTAAAAGCAGTAAAATCATATACTCATATTGAATAAAGCAACAGCTTCAAAAGCACAACCGTCAATCACCAACTTGTTTTAATTGGACCATAGTTATTAAATACAAAAAAATCTTTGAAATACATTACAATTTATTCCGCAGCTTGACTCTCTTGATTTTCGCAGATAAAACTAGTCGTGCACACACTTTCTCGCATATTTTAAATTTGCAACCTGCGCCCCTGCAAAAATTGCAAGTACAACGAAAATGGGACCTGCGGCATTCTTTTAAGCGTTTATTTATTTATTTGTCAAAAAACAGTAAAAACTGTATATGACGTGTGGGGAAAGAAATTTACCTGCGCACATTTTCTTGAGGGCCAGAAATTTTATTAAAAAAAACCAAACGAAAAAATGAATTTAGAAAATAATTATTTTAGAAAAATAAAGATATTTGAAAAATGTTTTTTCCCGAGTTATAGAAAATCAATTTCTACTGTAAATGAACTACAAGCAAAAGGAGTGCTCAACAAAACGTGCGCACAGTGAAGCTACATTTACGTCCAGAAGCAAACAAGGGACCATCTCAGCATTTGCTCAATGGATCAGGGAAACTGGACAAAAACCTGATCGAGATGGGGGTCATTGACCCGGAAGCTGAAGTACATTACTTGTTACAGGCGTATTAAATATTTTTTTAAATGTATATAATGCAAACATAAACTAATTCATTATATATCTTTGTTTTGTTACATTAAACATTATTTTTCTTTTTCACGATCAGTATAGTCTCTAATTGTATAGAAACAGTTTTGCAGCAGAAAAGATTTTACTTTCAACTTAAATTTGTGTACCGATTTTAATTGTTTTATGTCATCTGGCAATGCGTTGTAAAGTAACGTACATGTATTGTATGTTGATTTCTTGTACTGAGCTGTTGATACTGACACGATGCACGTGATTTCTACGGCGTGTGTTTGTAATTATAAATATCAATATTGCATGAAAATATGTTCCCTCCGTTAAGTAGGTCATTTTTGACAAATATTACAGATTCGTAAATAAATAGACAAGGTAATGGTAGGATTCCCAGCTCAATGAAAAGAGGCTTGCAGGAATCACGTGGAAGGCATTTTTTCATTATTCGAATAATTTTCTTTTGCAATCTGAAGGTCTGAATACTAAAGGATGAGCTTCCCCAGAATATTATGCCATATCTCAGGCGGGAATGCACATTTGCAAAATAAACGCAACGAGCTGCATGAAGGCTGACAGAATTTGAAAGAATTCTGAATGCATAGCATAATGAACTTAATTTAGTGTTTAATTCTGATATATGTACATTCCATTTGAGGTTTGATTGAATTGAAAGACCTAAAAATTTTGTTGCCTCAACATCAGCTAATTGCATATTGTTCATTTTCAATGGAACATGCGATTTCCGATTTGAGATGCAAAAATGCATTGAAACAGTTTTTCTTTCGTTAACAATTAATTTGTTATTATTAAACCAATTTGAAACTTCTGAAATTGTACTATTTACTGTTTCTTTTTTGCAAAGAACATTCGTGTCATCAGCAAACAGAACCGTTCTTCAATTTTTAACAGACGAGGGCATATCGTTTACATATAACAGAAAGAGAATAGGACCTAAGATCGAACCTTGCGGGACCCCATGCACAATTGGCAAAGAATTGGAAATATAAGTATGTAATGTCCTTTCCTGCCAGTATGGTATTTCTACTCTTTGAGTCCGATGTTTAAGGTAAGAAGTTATCCAATCTAGGGCAATACCACGGATTCCATAAGAAGGTAATTTTGAGAGCAAGATCTTATGGTCAATAACGTCAAAAGCTTTCTAGAGATCTAAGAATATTCCAATGGGTATTTCATTTTGGTCTATTGATGAAGCAACATGTTTGAGAAAAGAAAAAATGGCAGTTTCCGTAGATTTTGATTTTCTAAAACCGTGTTGTGAGTCTGAAAACGCTCTGTTTTTCCTGAGAAATGTTTCCATTCGTAAGTAGAAAAGCCTTTCTAATATTTGTGAGAAAACTGACAAAAGAGAAATTGGCCGGTAATTTTGAATATCATTTTTGTTCCATTTTTTAAAAAGTGGCTTAATTTTTGCTGTTTTGAAAATATCTGGAAATATTCCTGTACATAAAGAAGCATTGAAAATGTGAGTTAACGGATGTATAAAGGCAGGTGCACAAGTTTTTAATAAACAATCCGGAAATTCATCTAAACCAGATGAATATTTATTTTTTAGTTTACTGACTATTCTGAGGATTTCGTTGGGAGAAGTTTCGGGAATAAACATCGTATCTGAAATTTTTTGGGAAGTGTAAAATGTTGAATTTTGTGATTTTAGTCCCTTCGTGAGATCAGGACGCAATTCTGGAAAAGTGTTTGTTGAAGAGATTGGCAACTTTTTCCGGATTACTCTTTTCTCTTTCATTATCCTTTAAAATAACATTCTCTACAAGGTATCGAGATGATGTGGTTGTATTTTTTACGATATCCCACATTGCTTTAGTTTTGTTACTAGCGCTCAAAATGTCCTGACTATTTTTCATTATTTTTGCCTGAACTATTACTTTTCTTAAAATTCTTTTATATTCTCGGAAGTATATATGGAAACCGAGTGATACGTTATGATGTTTAGAAATAAAGTAAAGCGTACGTTTGTTTTTACACGATGTTCTAATTCCTTGTGCGATCCAAGTATTACTTTTGCTTGAAATGTTTAATTTTCTCTTTTTAAGAGGATTACGAGGATAAGAGGCGTTACTTGATCTATTTCCAGAAAAATTAAAGAAAAAAATTTGAGCGGCTTTTGAACATTCTTTTTATAAATTATATAAATTACTCATATTTACAATGAATTGTACATGACATTTTTTAAAGGGATGATTTTTAGAACAGATTTTGTCTACGGCAAAAGTCTCTATCTTCTAATTTGTAATTTTCATGTGTTAAAATTTTCCAAAATACATAGTTTGCCGGAATTGAGAATAGCACCAATTTTTACAGTCTTTTGATACATGCGAGGAGAAAATTTAAAGAAAACATTTGGAGCCATTTTTGAGAAAAAATTGGTTAAAAATTTACAATGCCTATATTTCACGCAAAATTAATCGAAAACTACTCTATTAAAAATATGACACAATACACATGATTAAAGTGGAGAGTCCCAAGACGTAGATGTATCTCATTTGAAGATCATAGCTCATCTGAATTCTTCGTCTAACTTTGTGGTGTGTCTGTGACTCGGCTCGCGAGCGAAAAGTATTTCGCCAAACAGGGTTGACCTTTTAGATAATGCAATTAAAGGAACCTTGTACAGTGCCTTAAATAACAAAGTGAACTTCAAGAATTTCAGTACGTGATACTATGTTGACGTGTTAAATTATTTTCGTGACGCAATGATTCTTAGAAAGCGATTGCGTGATGCAGTAACTGTTTGAGCCATGGGCATTACTGAGAATTCTGAACCGTTCGCAACGTGCGAGCAATACTAGGAAAATTTAGAACGAAGCTTTGCGGTTGAGAGGTTGGCGGACGCAAATCAGATAGCGTAGGTATCCGGCTGCTGTGAAATAGGCAGCCTAAGTCGACAATGTAAAATACAGAATATAGAACACATTACACTTTAAATACAATTAAATGAATTGTACGAGAGACTTGCCACTATCCTGAGCCAAGGTGTGCGTATAATTATGCAAAAATGCTTGTAGTTTATATTTAAAAGAAAGCTAGTTCCAAAAAATAGCATTACCATAACGTTCTCTGATGATATAAGTACTACTTCCTGAGTACCTTCCTCGGTTGGGTCACTAAGCAAAATAAACACAAATTTGAGGTTCTCTCATTAATTCATGAACTTCGGTCGAGAAAATTAATGATTGGCTAAGGCAGTGAAGCATAAAACACGCCACCGTGCCGGGTTTGTAGTAGAGCCCTCTATCCGTCATTGTGGGTACCAGAACGAGTTAACGCTGAGTGGCCGGGAACTGAAGTTTTTGAGGGTAGGTATCTGCTTGGAAAAACTAGCTACCGGCTACAAGCGGGGCATTATACATTATGCATATTTAAATACATGTAAATTTAATAATCTGTTTGAAGATGTCTTATTTTGTTCATATTTTCTACGTTTAAATGTAGACTTATTAGTAATTTAATAATTCACGGTGGAATAACAAATATGCGTAACTACAAAAAATGATGAATTTATGCTAGTTCTATACATTAAAATATATGATTTAAAAATTAATTTCCTATAGAAAACAATTTTTACACGCATAAATTATTAATTAAATCATATTGAGTTTTATCCGCCGATCCGATGACCGAAATCACGAAGACAGTAGTGCCGTCTTGGACCGAAGGATCGTGGGTTCGAATTCCTCCTCGGGCATGGTTGTGTGTTGTCTATTTGTAATGTGCTGATGTATCCCTTGTGGTTGGCGTCCGGAAGGACATCCGGCCATAAAACATTCGCCAAATCCTAATAAACTAGTGGTGCTACAGAATGGCACAGACTTTCCCGTATTAGTTTTCTATTTTCCTGGGTCTTCGCTAGCTATTCGAAATTGCCACATACTCTTTCTTGCCAGCTACCATCTATCATCGCCAAAAGTACATTTTTTTGTCATTTTCTTAATTTTTCGGTTTCCTATTGGTAGAACAGAAACATTAATTTTAGAATATTAAAGAACACAAAAACCTAGCCGTAAATGGCAATTTTCTTTTAAAAATTATGTGCCGTTTAAGAGAAAATGGCGTTTTAGCACTACTAAAAATGCGAATTTTGAAGCTCATTTTCAAGAAAATGATTGAGTTTTCAAAATACTTTATTTGAAGTTATTTGAAGCACTTACACTCACAAATATAATCATCTTTACAAATTGCGGATAATGTGCATATTAAAGATGTGAGAGATCTTTCAAAAAATTTACATTTATATAATTTTGGAAAAAAAGAACTCAAAATAAACTTCACGCTATACTAATGAGTGTAATTAGCACTATCCGTTACAAAAGTTTCAAGAAAAAAAATTGCAGCCATATACGAGAAAATGACGTTTGAGCATTTCTGAAAATGCCGAATTTTGAGCTACTTTTCACAGAAAACGGTAGTGTTTTCGAGAAACTTTACTTGACATTATTTAAAGCATATATACTCGTAAATATAATAATGTAAAAAAATCGCCGATAATGTAAATATTAACGACGTGAGAGACAAGTAAAAAATTTTCATTTTGGTAATGTTTGACAAAACCAACCGATAGACCAAAATGGCTTTTATAATAGAGTACATTTACCACTATCCCTACCAAAAGTTTAAAGAAAAATTTGGAGCCGTTTTTGAGAAAATCTTGTTTTTGTAAATTTTTAAAATTGCACATATTGCACGCAATATTACACGAAAACTACCAAAATTGTGAAAAACATTTACATGACCTTTATTAAATAACTCAATATGCAGAACAAATTTTATTTGAAGAAAAAATCTCTATCTTCAATTTTGTAGTTGGAGAAAGACGCCGGAAAATATTCAAACTTTCACAATTTTCGAAAATTCAGAGCTGTACGTGAAAATCGGACCTATGCCATGTTAAAAAGTGTATTTTCCTCTATTCATACAAGAAATTTAAAGAAAAATTTTGGAGCCGTTTTTGAGAAAATATTGAAAATCCCCGGGGGGCTTTATATAAAGTACCCCCAAATTTTAAAGAATCTTTTTCAAAATCACAAAGCTTCGACTAGAATCAGATCGACTGGGGAATATCAATTTTGAAGAAAATCGACCGAACGGTTTAGGCGCTAGCGTTGACCACAGACGGACAGACGGACGGAATGCCGTCAATCGATTTTTAAGTATAAAGAAGCAACAAATCATGGATTTTGACCACACCACGTGTTAGGGGATTTTTTTTCTTAATTTAGCAACTGGTTTTATCCACTTATTCGTTTTCACGGCCCGGCAATTAATTTTTTTCCGCCGAAAATTGGCCATTTTTTTCGCGCAGCATTACATTACTTTCCCTATACTACGTACATATCACTCCGTGTATACGTAAGTATACGGGAAAGTAAAAAATGGAGTGTGTGAAAAATAATAAAAATGAGCCCTCATCCATTAGCGCCGACCCCGTGGTTACGGGAAAAGGCAAAAGAAGAAGAAGAAGAAAAGATATTGGGTTTTATTATTGTTATGATATACAACTTTTTTCCAGGTTTATTTGAAAAATTAGGCGACAATTTTTCGCGTGCCTACGGGCGACATAATTGTTAATCGACCTCTGAGTATGGGCTATTTTGTTGGTGATGCGCGAGACATGAAAAAAGAAGAGATATAGGCGTTTCCATGTAATGCGTAACTATGTATTCATTGTGTTCTGAAAGGGACTAAAACATGTTGTAACGAGTTGTACGATGTATTAGGTTGAACAGAATATTAAAAGATTATCATTAGTCGAACGTAGACTTTTTACTTGAAAAATAGTGATAATATATTTTACCACCACTAGTTTAAATAACTCTGTTTTCCTGTATGTTCGCAGTTCTTTTACTTTCTTGCAAATAAACATCCAATTTCTCATTCGAAATATTCGGTGAATATATGTTCCTTCCTTTATTTTCCGCAATTAAATAAAGTTATGAAAATAACTTGGAAATACTAAACACTTAAAATGTTTTTAATGTTCAATGTCGAAATAAAAGAGGGAATCCGAGGAAGATTATAGCAAAATAACTACACACTAAAATGTAATGAATGGCTTAGCGTCCATTACAGGACTAGAATTCGCACTTCATTTCTTATTTTTCGACCACACTAACAACTAGACGTTTTCACAACTTACTTTAAAACCTCTTCTCCCGAAGAGGGTTTTTCCTGACAGGTCACCTTTTTCCACTCACCATTTTCGCAGTCAAATTAATAAGTCGCAAGTGTGGGATGTCCACTCATCCGTTTTTGTGTATTTTGTTCTTTAATAAATGATTGTTAAACCAGTGCGAAACAGTTGATCTTATTCAAAATTAAATACGTTTCAAGCTTCGTTAATATTTCCTATTTCGATAAAATGCTGTTCTATGACATTCTTTCCTCGTGCTTAATAATTCCAATTGCAGCTCTTATTGCACCATGACTAAAAAAACTGTCACCTAAATACAAAATATTCTCAAATATACTATTCTTCCATGAACGTTGCAGCGTCAGCATATCCTTTAAATCCAATATCTACCAACAATTCTGAAGGATACACGAAACTGTGCATGAAAAATAATAACAGCAAGTATTATAGCAAACTTTGCTTTGCTATAATAATTATTTATCTCATTTCTATACTCATTGTTGACTCAGACGTGCTCACATTAACCGTCAACTGGTGACGCGCCTTCAAACTTTTGATACTGATGACCGGGAATGTTTTACACTGATTATATTCGTCATTTCATTTTACATCGACTTCACAATTTTTTTCACGTCAACATACGAATAATAAAGAGAAAAATTGAAGAGTTTGTAGTTTATACAATAAACAGAAAATAATATTTTTTTAATTACTCACTGAGAGAATTTCAGGTCATATATTGCTTCATATTTTTTCTTATTCTCCATATTCATCGTCCACATTCTCCATATTCTCCATATATTTCTCATTCTCCATATCTCCATATTCACAGTTGACTATTGAAATACGCAAAGAAAAGCTTTGAAATGATATTGACTACATAAAAAACATCTATTGTAATAAGAAAATACATTGTTTTTATGAAAATTATTTACTAAGTATAAATGTGCATTACCAAATATAAACTCCTACTACTGGGGAGGTGCGGTCATTGAGACCAATCCGTAACTTCATCTGATTCTCAGAAGCGACCAGCTGCAACTAGATAAGCTAGCCCACGCCCGAACATTGTCTAGAAAGACATTAGAAGGTACTGTAAACCAAAACTTCCTGCGTTGCACCTGTCGAGAGGACAGTGAATTTATTTGTCCTCGCTGGTCACTGTGACCGCACGTCACCAGTTAACGGTGCTATAGAATTAATCATTTTGATAAGACATTATCTCAAAAACAGAATAAAATATGTTTAACTCTACTATTAATGAACTTTCAACGCCCTCTTAAGAATCTGGAATATGGTAAGAGATGTAAGTATGCCTTGAATATTTATTTAAACATATAAAGACAGTTTATTGAAGAATATCACATTGTGAAGCAATTACTCTAACCAGAAATTTCTTCATTTCTAAGACAATATAAACAAACCGGCAGCGAAACGCATGTATGTGATTTTAGACGATAATATGAAAATGAATGTACAAACTTATTGCTCTTCTCTCAATTGAACGCCCGCGTTCCGAACAATAAATAACCACAATAACTGTAAATCGCGAAGCGTACGCAGCAATATCAATAGTGCAGTGGAGACTGCTGCGCGCACTCATCTGTTTACAACCGAACTCTGCACGGTTGAGTGATATTCCAAATACCGTATCGTATTTCGAGCTTTAAATGAACCAATCTGAAATCAGAGGAGATTACAAAAAAAAATCGTTAAAATACCGAATCCCACATAAAACTCGTTTAATCGCGCGCGCCCTGAGCCCCTTGCAAGTGTTTATCGGGCGATCGCCGACCGCAGAATGGCGTGCTGGCGCCCGTTGCAGCGGCGGATGGCGGATGGCGTGAGTGGGGGCGTGGCGGGGACGGGGACGGGCAGATGGCCGCTCGCCGCCCCAGGGTGCCACCCGCCCGCCGGCCCGCCCGCCTGCCCGCCGCTAAACACGAAAGTGTTTGTTGATACAGAGTAGGTGTTACTAATTAGCACTCATCACACTCGCAGGTGTTAATTATTGCTCGCGCGAAAATGCTCCCTCGGCTTAATGTAAGTTACAGCTGTTTAAATATCGCCCGGTAAATTGGATCGTCCGTGGGTACGGTGGCGGCGCGCCGGCGGCGGGGCGGGGTGAAGGGGGTGGGGGGTGACAGTGTCGGCGGGGCGGGGACGGGCTGGTGACGGTGGTAGAAAGGGCAGCGGCGGGAAGGAGGGGAAGGAAACAGGGTTACGGCAGCGGCGATGAGAAAGAGGACGTGGAGTGACGTTGCGGGGACACAGGGGCGAATGTGGTGGTGAGTTTTACGTAACGATAAAGGTGGAAGCGACGACGTTCGCGGTGGAGAGGCTGGCGGCATCGGGAGTGCGTGGGGGGGGAGGTGGGCAGAAAAGGTGATGCTGATACTCGTGGGGGACGGCGGCAGTGGCAGTGACATTTGCGGTGGCGGCGGCAGGGGACAGGAACGGTAGCGGTTGCGGTGGCGGCGGCGACGGCGGCGGCGGCGGCGGCGGCGACGGTGCGCAGACGGTGGCGTTGGTGCTCGGAAGAGCGGCGGCAGTAGCCTTGGTAGAGGTGGGGGTGGCAACACTGGTGGGTGTAGCAGCGGCGGCGGCGGCGGCGCCAGTGACGACCGCAGCAACAGGTAGGCTGTTGCGCGACCCAGCAACCCAGGCGCGACCTCCCTGCTCCCGGTCAGCTACCTTTGCGCCCAGGGTCGCCACGTGTTCGGCAAACTGGGCTAATTTGTCCGTGACGCTATTTATTTAACGTGATGAATTAAGAGGCGAGAAGCTATCGGAATATCAAAGCTTGCGGTCCTGTGAATGTGAGGGCTCAATGCTGACTAAGGTAGTGTTGGTGGAAACATAGCTTTGGTGGAAATAAGTATTACATATAAGATAATGAAATGTAGTTAATCAATAAAGGCAATTAAAACTGTTTCAAAAGAAATAATGAAAAATAAAAATCTCAACTGGAAGTTAAAAATTCAGGAACAAACTTATTTTGCATTAAGTAACTATTTTGTGTAACAATTTTTTAACCACCAACACAATATAATAAGCATTAAGTGTATTTAAAAGTATATGGTTCAGGCATATATACAAATACGCCAAGGAAAATAAACAAGGAGAAATCCCTTTTAAACCACGTGCGACATTCTACATGTTACCGGAGAGTAAAAATTTTGGCCTTGGGTTTGATTGGGTTTATTTTTATTCTCCTTTGTTAAATCCTGAACCGACTTTAAATGGCAAGAAATATCCGCCTCTATATTATCTTATGCTATATTTATATTTGTATGAGTTGTGTACGTATATTGCTGTATCGTTTGCAGATAGGGCAAACTTTGAGTCTCCTAATGTGGGAATGTTTGAGAAAGTAAACACTGAAGAAGAGCTCTTATTTTTGTAGTTTGTGAAAGAGCGCAGTTTACTTAACTTTATACGTTTGGTCTGAAATAAAACTACTTATATATCCTGTAAATAAAATGGTAGCTCCAAATATTGGAGTTTGAATGGAAATCCAGTATGTCAAACTTTGTCGAATGCTTTCTCTACGTCTAAAAAGTCCTTTCTTATGCTGTTTGTTATGGAAACCGGTTGGAATTTGTTCTACCAGGCGATTGAGTTGAAATGTACAATAATGTTGCCTAAACCTAAACTGCTCATCTTGTAATGTCCTTATTTCTACGAGTTATATTGTAAGTATCTTTTGTTTCAGTTTCTTGAATATTTTGAATTAATAGGATAAGCTAATTGGCCTATAGCTCGTTACTTCCTTCGGATTTTCCTTTTGATAGCTTATTGGAAGGACAATGGCCTGTTTACATGATTTTGGATAATATGCAATTCTAAATGGTAAATTATCCACTGCTGCCAGAACTCAAACGAGGTCCTTGGTAGTTCTTTCAAAGCTGTTTGTTAATCAGTCATGGCCTGGAGCCTAATTTTGAGTGTAATTTCTTAATTGATGAGGGACTCTGCAAGACATGTGTGTCATATACTCTTACTCTTCAATTTATTTATTATGCTTAACATCGATCATTGGGTTGCGGATGAAATTATTTTCCAAATTTTCGGCGTTTGAATCTACCTTGTCTTAGCAAATTGCCATATATAGATCCGTTATGCATAATTTCTTGTTTGGGAATTTAAAGAAAATTTTTTTTTCATTATACTTGTATTGTTGTCTTCAGCCGTTCTTATTAATTAGGATGTATTTGGGATAGATGAATTTGAAAGTTATATGTTAAATTATCTAATTAGATTTCAGTCATTCTCGCTAGTTTATTTATTTTTCGTCTGCAACTACGGTTTCTAATTATTTCCCATTCCCTTCACAGCTAGCATTCTTTCATGTATCAGATTCAATAGTTGTTTAGGCAAATTCATACATTGTGTGGTGGAGGGTATGATTTAATACTTTCATCTAACTTTTTATGAATTGCATTGTTTACTTGGTTTTCTCTAATTCAAGTCGTGTTTAATTTTTTATTGAATTTGGAAATTTTAGATTTTGAGACATTAAATCGCGAAATTAATTCCAGTTATTCTTTTTGTTTATTGACTTATTTATGCTGACTTTTATTGAATGTTTACCTTGGAAGGAGCAAATAACTGGATTATGATCCGAATATAGATCCGGAACAAACGTTTGATAAATTGAGATGTTCATTCCTAGAGAGATCATAATATCTAAGATATCTGGGATAATTCCATTGTTTTTTTATGTCATTGCCATTTCAGTTTAATATTCTGATTTTATCATTATTATTTAATACCATTAAAAGCTGAAACCAACAATTGATTCATTGTTTCTAAAAAACAAATATACCTTTCTAATATTTTTATTTACTATAGTGCTAATTAAATTGAAATTGTTAGCATTTTTAGGACTTTGGGTTCTGAAGACAGAAGCATGGTTATTTTAGGCAGCGGAGAAAAGTTCTGAATGTTATCAGCTGGTGGCGACCTCCTTTAAGGTTGCATACTCCGGGTGGTTGTATTGGAAGCTTGAGCGTTATAGAGGGCTTGCCGTTGCTTTCGTCCACTTTCTGCCTAAATTTTATACAGCTTCAATAGTTTGATATGTGGTTTCCCCCACCGTTAACACTTTTTGGTTGTTTCTTTTCTTATCTATTATATAGCGAACAATGATGTGTTCCGCGAACGCATCTTGGATTAAATTTACAGTTAGCCTGAGTGTTTGAATCTCTGCCAACGCTTTCATTGTATTACTTTGTTTGTTGCTCATTGCATGTGCACTTTAATTACAGAATAAAATAATTTAGTTTCATTAAATATTGATTTAGCCTTTTCAGCTTCCGTTAAATCTGCAGCGCAGGATCATAGAAGTTCTCTGTTTTTATTACACAGCCTTGTTACGTTGGTTACTGGATACGTAAGCCTAACTAATTCATGAAATATTTCTTTCTGAGAATAAAATATAGGCATACCATAAATTATGACTGAGAGCTTAGAATGAAATGGATATCTAAAAGAATGTTAATGAATATTATTTCTAACACAAAATATTTTGTATCCTCTGTAGAATTCAATTGAATAAGACAGTATACTCAACTGTCTCATCATAGTATGTTCATCCGCATATGACTCGCAGCGCTAAAATGTTACAAGCAAGAAAGGTACCAAATAGATAAAACCTTTAATACGTGATTTTTTATAAGATGAAACGCAAAATTTGCTCTCGTATAAAATGAAAGATAAATTACTTACACAACTCTACCTCGCAGCAGCTCATTTATTTCGAAAGGAAATTGGAATTCTTTTGTTTATCATGTAATTTTGGAGACGAGTCGAAAGGAGAACGGTAAGGGCGGGAAGTCTACATCCGGCGTAATGAACATGGGCGCGCGGCGCAACAAGCATAAACGGGCAATGTTTATACATGCGAGGCCGGTCAACGGCGTGGGACTCATGCGGCGATGTGGCCCAGCCCAATGGTTGCGTTATGTTAATATTTTGTGGTGTTAATGTAATATTGCGGGGGAGATATGCCTTCTAGCTGACTGACCGTTGACGTTGCCACGCATTGAGATGCGAGTGTGCTTTTGGGGCGAGCACACATACACGGATTCGCCGCGAAATGTTGAACTTCATCAAAAGTGATAAATACGTACTCGTATCGTGGGGAGGATAGTTTGCCATTAAACGCGGTATACGAAGGCCTTTGGCATTTCCTTTTACTTCCAATACCATGTTTATTGTTATATAGTTTACTGATTTATTATCTGCTAATTAACTATAGATACTACAACAGCATATGCTTCCTCGCATTATTTATTTGTCATTTTTGAAAATTCAGAGTTAAAAAAATGAGCCTTACGCCGCTTTTCACCGTTCTTTCTCATATCCTCGGAAAAAAGAAACAAAGAAAACTAGAGATGCATTTTACTCTATTTTTACAAGGCATTTAAAGAAAAGGTTTCAGTAGGTTTTGAGAACAAAAATTTTAATTCGCCTTTACTTCAAGCATTACTTCAAACATTACTTCAAGCATTACGTAGAGCTTTACTTCCCTGTTTCAAGTACTTTGAAACGGGGAAAGCAATACCACCGTGTATTAGTCGTATATACGTAGGTATACAGAAAAGTAAAAAAATTAAGTCGCTTTTTCACCCATAAAATCTTAATATTTTTCACGCACAATTATGCGAAAACTATTAACATTTTCAAAAACGGTTACGCGGCCATATTTCAAGATTTGTTTTTGAACAACATTAAATTTCGTTACGGAAACTCTATGTTCAATAATACAGTAGTAGGAAGAGGCCGAAATAATTTCAAACTTTTGCAATTTTGGAAAAGTTAAAGATTTCAACAAAAAATAAAAGATTTTAAAAAATTCGGAAACATTAAAGATTTCAATAAAATGTTGGTCTCGAACAGAATTTAATGTAAATAAAGCATAAAATACAGTAAATGACGCATACAAATGTTGATTCTCAACATTTTTTTGCGTCATTTACTCAATGCACGGTCAAAATTTATAAAACATGCGGAGCCATTTTTGAGAAAATTTGGAAAATGTTGTTGAGGCTACATGTAAAATACCTCCAAAATCAAAATATTCATTCAAACTGACAGGGGATCGAGTTCGTTCACATCAACGGGGAAATATCAACTTTAAAGAAAATCGTGTAAACGATTTAAGCGCTAGCATTGACTACCGACAAAATAACATGTGGACATTTCGCCGGCAATAGATATTTCAGTATCAAGGACTCACAAAACATGGATTCTTACTACACAGTGTGTCAGAGGACTAATTTACTTCATATAGACGAACACTTTTTATCTTCTTTTTCGTTTCTATGGCCAGAAAATAAGGGTTTCTGTCAAAAAACGGTAATTATGGTTGCACGATTACAAAACTTTCTCTTCTTACGAAGTTAGGTGAGAAAGTAAATATTAAACATGTTACATTACTACTGTAAATAAGCTACAAATTCTCGAAAAATAATGCCTGTGAGTAAGGATTGCTTGTTGGATTGATTGATTGGTCAATACTTACTGGTACATAATTTGGTATGGTCGATAATCCCGTTATATTAGTGAATTTTTCATCCCGGGAGACAGCGATGTTCTTCTGGATGGTGAGATCCGGTTCCGACCTGCACATGGGATCTTCTCCTCCAGATATCTCCCCCAACGGGGGCACCGTCCTAGTCGGGAAAAACTCTACGCTTGTGACTGATCTCTCGATATGTGTAGGAGTGCGGTGCATGTAGGTGTAAATGTGTGTGTAACGGAAGAGGACAGAACAAGTAAGAAGTAGGAAAATTGCGCACGTCCGTGTCCCTTTCGCTGTCGTGGTATTCACCTGGTGCTGATGGGAGAAACCATGGAAAACTAGCGAGCAGAGCAGCTGATCCTTAGAGTTGTCCTCATGTCAGCGACTGAATTCGGCCTATACTTGGGTTTTTATTTCTTGAGCGTGTCATCAATATGGGATATCTCACGGAATTTCGCTGCGTTCTCGATCGTACCGATAGGAGTTGTATGATCGCCAGCAGTGCTCGATACAGTCGCGGTCATACAACTCGTAGCGGCATGATCGAGAACGACGCGAAATACCGTGAGATATTCCATCGTGATGACATGCCACCACGCGCCAAGAAATAAAAACCCAAGTTTAAGCTATCCAGCTTTTCCTTTCTTTTTTCCACTGAGCGTATTACAGTGTTCGCCGTTTTCCGCAGCCTAGTGGCCACTTCGTCCTGCCCGATACATCCACTCCTTCCATGTGATTGGATATCTTCGCTTCGCACTCAGCAGTTCCTCAATTTCTCCTCCGTCTTTTTCTTTTCTCACATGGTGTCTAGTAGCATATTTTCAACGGCCATTGCATCTCTTCCATTCTTCTTAGGTGTCCGTGCCACCTCAGCCTCTTGTATTCTATTCTATCAAATGTATTTTTGTTTATATTTTCTGTTTTATTTCATTGGGGATATGTTCTAATTTAGAGATCCTCCATCTTCTCCGAAGAGTGTCTGTTTATAAAGATTTATATAAAGTGTAATAAAGTGTTGTATAAAGTTTTTATTTATTTCATATGTCTCGCTAGCAAGGGAATTTCCTTTAGCAATTCCTTCATAAGTACTCATCTTTTGTACTGTTTCTTATTCTTTTCGTCCACCATGTTCCATTTACTTCCTCGACAATCCTTTATGATTCATTTCATTTTCAACATCTGTCTCACAGTTGGTTTTGTGTCGAAAATAGCCTCAAGGTATTTAAAAATATGGTATGCTTTTATCATGTTTCCTTCAATATCCAAATATTCTTGTCTGACGCTATAAGTATTTTGTCGTGCCAATATTGATCTCCAGCCTCCATATCTTCGTATGCTTCTTTCAGTTTTTTTCAATATAAATGGCATCTTCCTTGCCCGCTGCAATGATAACATGTTCATCCGCAAACATGAAACAAGATTCGTTTATTTTTATACCCATGTATTTACATTTTCTCGTCTATTGACGAAGGCAACATCAACGTGTATATTGAACAACTTTGGAGGCAGACAGCAATCCTGTTGCAATCCTTTGGTGGCCTTAAAATCGTCCATGTTGGTGTTTTCAATTTTTATCGCTGATATATTATTGTACAAATATTAGATTTATCTTACGTAATTGGCATTTATTTATAATCCCTCCATTGCTAACACATCCTACAACACACAACACAATCCTACCAACACATTTTGTAACATGTCTTGGGGAATAATATTGCTTTCTTCAGGCCAATGATAATCATGTGTTTCCGATCCTCTCATACACTGCTTTTCTGTCAACTGCTTGAAATAGAAAACATTATCTAACTAGTTAGAGTCGAATGAAGTAACTATATATACCGATTGACCGATCTCCATGAAAGTTGGCACTTCTACGTGTTTTTTTCACCCTGAAGGTTTATGTGCTGTTATTTCTGTTGTAACTCCACTACATGGAGCAGTTGAACAAAACTAAATATTTACATGAAATGCAACCCGCATCACAATAGGCAGGATGTTGAATCTATATGGTTAAATAACTCCTAAACGATGTGTTCTAGGGCCTTAAAACTAAATTTTGAGGCCAAAAGCCTCAAAGAAACGTTTCTCACACCGTAATCCAGAGGATGATCGTGGACATTCTATTACCCTTTTGCAGGTCCGATGTTTCCCGGTATTACCTCGCATGCTCAGAGATGTCCAGAATCTGCAATTAAATGTGAATGAGAAGGACAGAGAACGACAGGATAGGGTGAGGGAGGGAGAGACAGTGAGGGAGGGAGATGGGTGGGGAAAGAGGGAAATGAAGGGCAGAACAACGTCTGGCGGGTTTTCCTAATATTTTCTAACTAGTTAGCGTCGAATGCAGTAAATAGTACCTAAGTAGTTAGTGTCGAAAATCCTGCCTCCTGCACCGTCGGGAATCGCTCCGTGGGGTCCACCGCCTCAGAGTTGCTGCAGAGAGAGCAACAACGTTGCTCTCCAAAATTACGACGGTAAATGACTAATTAACAGGCAGATATTCACAATTGCGATAGTAAATTGCATTAAACTCAACGAATGACTGTAAGTATCGTTTTATTTGTCAAACGATTGAAAAATAATTCCATTTTGTAATATTGCACAACTAAGAAATTGTAAATTTACTTCTTTTCAGTCTTAGAAGTATATAGTTTGTAAAATATTGGCTCTTTCATAAATGAGTAAATGTATGATAAGTAAATGCATGTATGAGTTCTCTCTGAATCCTAAGCTTGGATATTACGTTACAAAGAAAAGCATAAAATCAACTGAAAAAAGAAAGGAAACTTGTAATAATTACATGATATTATTTCCATTTTACTCAGTATACATTTTTTACAGTTATTACTTTACGTTATTAACATGGATTTCAAGGAATTCCCTGTATTTGTCACACTCCCGTAACTATATATTTTGTAAAATAACAGTAATTACGCACAATACATATTGGATTCATTGATTTTCCCGGAAATGATGTCATTTCCAAGTATCGTTTGAAAATTTACAACTATGGAAATGTTTTGTTTTGTACTCAAAATACATAATTCCCAAAGAACAATAAATTTCAGAATAAAATTAGTTTATCTTTTTGAACAAGGCCCAAAACGAGCAACACATTAAAAAAAAGGTCTGCTCTCTATTGCAGAGACCCCGACAACTTTGGTTGGTTGGTTGGTTGGTTGGTTTATTAATTTGTGATTCCAGGCGCGTCAACTGCAAAACTCATTAGTCACGCAAGTATAGTGCTTGTTTTATTGCGTGAATTGCAATAAAAGAAGAATTGCAAAAAAGAAAATTATTCCCCACTGGATGATGAGATCCGGCGCCGACTTACCGTCGGCTTAGTTTTTTTCCCCTCGACGAGGTATCTCCCAGTAGCGTGGCACCGCCCCAGCCGGGACTAGCTCTAAGCTTCCGATAGTGTAGTGTAGTGCTAAGGTAGTGTAGTGCAAGTAAGTTAAGTGTGTGTACGTAAGGGGTTGGGTAGGGCAAGTAATGGTGAGGAAAGGTCACGCGTGATTCGTGGCCCGTTTGTTAGGGTACTGATCCGGCATTTGCCTAGTATTGATCAGAGAAACCACGGAAAACTACCGATCAGAGCATCCGCCCGCAAGAATTCTTCTCCAGACAGCGGCAGAAGTCGACCTAGCTCTCTCGTTTATGTCGAAAATCCTGCCACGTTGGGACTCGATCCTAGAACCTCCCGGTCAGAGGCACTGTAGCGACATCAGTTGATACCCTGAGCCACATCTCCTGGTGACAACTTTGGAATTATTTAATTTTGAGTGTGGTACATGCTGCATAGGTTGATCTTCAAAATGTTTATATAACATAATTTACATGACTTGTCAAACAGTATTTCTAAAGAAAAGAATTATTTCGTACCTTTACAAAATAAACTATCATAAAAACCGGAAGAATATCAGTTTACGATTTCGAAAGAGTCTCAGAAGGAACGAAACCTGTAAAAATTCAACCATCGATCACAGAGATGCCGGAAGTTGTCGCCTCATTGTTTACTCTCGTTTTAAAAAGAATTTGCTCATAAAACTCTCGCCAATATGTATAATCCGTCATAAGAACGCTTGTACCGATGTACGAGAAAAATACGATTCCGATAACCCCTCGCGTTTCGGCGAAGCAAAACGGTCGAAAAATCGCGTAAAAGCCAATATTTCCCGATTCGCGAACCAAAAAGAAGCTTTCGAACAGAAACTTATTAGAGCGAATCCTGCCGACATCATAACTCTGCGCGAACATAAATTGCGGCTCGATGCACGGACAAGGGATTCATAAAGCGGCTGCCGCTCGATGTTGCAGTTTTTAATTAAAGCTCTGTTTGTACGCCGCACTGGCGGCCGAGCAGGCAGTTACGGAGTGGGCCAAAGTCCGAAAGTACACGGGCAAAATTCTCCACTTACGGCAAGTCGAAAGGGGCAAAAATGGTGAAATTATCATAGGTAATACCCCGAGTGCTTTGGAAATTGTCGATAAATCCCCACCTCATGAAGAAAGCAGGAGATTTATTTGAGAATAGACAAAACACAAGTGTTATTTAACAGGATTATTCCACGAATGAAGTTACGTCCAAAATAGTTCCAAAATGCGCCAAATATTGAAAATAACTGAAAGCTATGTTAAAATCCTAGAGGTTATGTTACAGTACATACGCGGTTTATTGAACATCGACATAGCGATCGATGTAGACCGCCTCCTAAGGTAGATGAGTTCATGATTGGCAAGTAGAGAGAAGCGATAAGAAAAATCTGATAGAAATAGCGATAAACTTTTCCAGATACACCGCCCTGGTTGGGGCTTTTGGTACGTATAGTTAAACACTATTGGTATTATTTTCACGAGTGGAATAGTCAGTATTATATTTTTATATAGTTCATTAATTTAGAGTTTTCTTCACAAACCCGTAACTACAGGCATGACTTTTTTGTTAGACTAATAGAGGCATGCGGTCAGAGAGACTTTGCTGTAAATCAAATAATTATTTAAAAAACAATTTAATATTTTAAAATAAACTATTTCTTTATTAAATGCAATAGAAATATATCTTATTACGGCTTTTGGCATGAAAAAGAGTTCAAATTTAAACAATTGAAGTTTCAGCTTTGTTACATAATACATTATCTTACTCTCCTTTCAATCTAACAAAAGTATTGACTTTAAACATACATATTTTTATATGTTTAAATAGACAATAAACGTTCAGAAATAAAATGACCTAAAAACAAAAATATGTTTGTAGAAAATGTTGGTGTCTAACACAGGACACTCAACAGATCATTAACATAGGCATGCAGTCTGCGAGACCGCTCCAAAATTTCAGTGTCACGAACCTCTCCAGTTGAATCCAAACAGGAAACCGATAGTCGTGCCTGTTAAGAAGCAATAAGAAATGAAAGTAGCGAGAACGACAGTATCGCCACACAGCAGGAAATGATTGAAATATATCCTTGAAAATTCGTTGCGGCCTCTCTGACTGTGTGCTTGTAATTACAGGCTAAATAAACTGTTTTACCTTGCTAAATGATACCTCTCGTTTTCCAAATTTGCAATGTATGCGTCACGAAAATCGGCATGAAAATTTGAACATCATTCGGGCAATACTCGTAAGTTTACTTCTTTTTTGTTTTTAGGAATATTAAAGTGTTATCGTTGTGCGCCCTATTTTGGTAATTAGTTGACATTGTAACGGTCGAAATAATGGCGTGTTTAAAGTTTTCTGTAGTTTGGAGTGAGTTTCACATTTTTGTGGTTATGCCAATGACTTTTATACTTATACTGATTACAATGCTTTGAATTAGCAATCAAGTAATAACAACCATTCAGAATGTAAGAAAATGAGCTGTTGTTGTGGTTCAGTCTGCGTAACAGAATCAAGTGACTATTATTAGTTATGCAGTTGATCAGATGAATCTGAATCTCGTGTAACCTCTTTTAATCATCGTGGGAAAAAGAATAAAGGTATTAAACAATGGCAACTAAAATAGTTTACATGAAATTATGAAAATTTCAACATTTTCTTCTGTATTAAATGATAATATTGATTTTGTGGACCAGAAAGGTTCTGAAATCTTTACAATCCATTAATACATGTTCAAATCCTCAGAGAACATTTTCTCAAAATCTACAAACAATAGATCATGGTAACTTTTGGAAATCGGTTCTTGATTGAAATATTGCTTGTTTTATGAGAATAATTAGTAGCTGATAATATTGCTTATTAATGAAATTTTTATTACATTACGTATTTTTTAATTATCTTCTTCTGAATAATTGGAATGATCGCTCGGATCCTCAGTTGTATTTATTATGATTTCCCCTGCGATTTCCGCTACCTCATCTTTTTTCCAGTTTTCTTGTAGTTTTTTTACATGGTATATATGGCTCCACGGCGTGGCTAAATAAAATGTAATACTAATCGCGAGTGAATGTTTGGAGTCTACAGAGAACACATATTTTTGTTATTGCGGCTCACGTCACGGAACACATTTAAATATTTTTCGAATGGTACTTGCAAAAAATACATTGCACAGTAAGGAACAGCAAAAACGCGTGAACTGAATTCATTCGGATGCAACGACAGATGGCCCTGATAATCTTGCCGTGCCGTTCCGAGTTAGACCAAAGTTTTGATCATTCCGTGGCTAGTCGTGCTGGCTGAGCTCTACGGAGCTCAGATGTCAAGAAAAGTCGCGCGACTGGTACGCTACGTGAGATTTTCCAGCACATGTTCACTGGTATAAAGCGATCAGTTTAACCTCCCAGCATGCCCTAGAAGATTGAAACATTTCTTCTGAGACAACCCCTAGCAGTTAAAGCAGTATTGTGAATGTGATTATTCCGGTATTGCTAAATAAAATGTAATATTAATCGCGAGTGAATGTGGCAAGTTGTGCAGGCGTACTTGAAATCCCTCCAATTCAAAGAATAGTGACATTGAAAGAGAATGGAATAATAAATTCGTTGGGAAAATAGGTCATACTGAAAATAATTAACCTTTTCGAATTCCTAGTGAGCTTCATAAAAGTTCAGTGGTAAACATTAAATTAACCAGCCAACAAATCAGGTATTGCGGTACATAAATATGTCGACGTAATGGATACCAGTAGATACTAGATTAATTGGCTACTGCATGCAACACACATTTGATGAATTTTAAAGGCTGAAATTTTTAATCGTTTATCTATTAAAACACACCAAACTTAGAACACGTCTAATGAGTGTGCTATGTGCCCACGTTGACTCCGTCGGCGGCGAGGAAAGCACGTCCATTGGTCGCGTACTCGCCGCCCACGCGCGGCCCAGCGCACCTGCGGAGTAACAGGTCGCGGAGCAGGGGTCGCACGTGCCAGCGTGCCCCGCCCACACCTCCTCGCCGCTGCCTCGGACCCCTCCGCCTTCGCTCAAACTTCCCCCGCTCGCTCCCGCTCCGCCTAGTCCCGCACTGCCCCGCTCCAGCGCACACAACGCCCCCGTCGCCAACCCGCACCCACTGCTCCCAGCCTCGGCCCCCGACACGCCACCGTTCTACTGGTCCGCCGCCTTTGTCCTACCTGCCGGACTCAAGGGCCGTACCGACCCCGTGCCTACTCCTTCTCCGTCTCTACTCTCCAACACTCCCCCTCGCCCCGCCTCGCCCCGCATGTGATCCCCTTGGGCCGGACCCATCCCTTAGAGAGCACGTGACGCCTCCGCACCGCCCCCACTCCTCGCTCCGCCCGATGCCCTCATCAGCCCATGTCCGCCTCAGGGGCCACGCCCCCTCCCCGCCCCGCTCTCCTTCCTCCCACACCCCCGTTCCACACACGTCTCTGCTCCTGACCCACTCTGCCTCCGCTCTAGCTGCCCCGTCCCCACCCGGTACATTCTGACCCGCACCTGCCCGTTCCCCCTCCCACTACTTTCTTGCCTTCTCCTAACCCTAGTCTTCCGCATTCTCCACGCCACCTCCGTGAACCTCAGGGGACTGCACCATCCCCTTCTTACTCCTCATACCCTCCAGTCCAGGACTGCCTCTTCCCGCCACGTCCATCCCCACCACGTTCACCCCCGCCACGTCCGTCCTCATCACGTCCATCCCCGCCACATCCACCCCGCCATGTCCATCCCCGCCACGTCCACCCCGCCACGTCCATCCCCGCCACGTCCATCCCCGCCACGTCCATCCCTGCCACGTCCATTCCTGCCACGTCCATCCCCGCCACGTCCATCCCCGCCACGTCCATCCCTGCCACGTCCATCCCTGCCACGTCCATCCCTGCCACGTCCATCCCTGCCACGTCCATCCCTGCCACGTCCATCCCTGCCACGTCCATCCCTGCCACGTCCATCCCTGCCACGTCCATCCCTGCCACGTCCATTCCCGCCACGTCCAGCCCCGCCACGTCCAGCCCTGCCACGTCCATCCCCGCCACGTCCATCCCCGCCACGTCCATCCCCGCCACGTCCATCCCCGCCACGTCCATCCCCGCCACGTCCATCCCCGCCACGTCCAGCCCCGCCACGTCCAGCCCCGCCACGCCCATCCCCGCCGCGTCCTGCCCCGCCACGTCCAGACCTGCCACGTCCAGCCGTGCCACGTCCAGCCCCGCCCCACCTTCCCCTGCCCCTCATCGCCCCGCCCCGCCTCGCCCCGCCTTGCCCAGCTACAGCTGGTCGAGCCCGTCCCATACTAGCTCCTCCATCCCTGTCCCAACCTTACCTCCGTTATCCACGCCCCGCCTTTCCCCGCTCCCTTCATCTCGTCTCTCTCTCCTTCCTCTCCACCCCTCTCCTCCCTCCCCCGCTCCGCCTCGCACCCAATTCCAGATAGCATTCGAGATGGCCCACCGCCGCGAGTCTATCCCTAATAAATGAGTTTTGTACGTGCGGGGATTAATTGGCACGTTGTCGCGGGCACGCCCCGGATTAATCCTGCAGCTCCCAAGTGCGGTTTCTGCGCAGAGGTGGAGCTGGAGACCAACTCCCATATCGCTCTTCGCAGAAACGGGTCACTACAGCACGCGGCGGGTCATTTGCCGTCGCTGAAAACACCGGTCTTCACCGAACGCAAAACTGGTTTTATTGGCTCTGGTGGGGGCTGCACTCAACATTTCTACGAATCCGATGAAAATGACTTGTTTGGCTTTATTCGAATCAAATCGATTGTAAGAAGAGATTACTGAAATTAAATGTCGTTGCACACAAACAAATGACGGTCGAAAAAAGTACGTGACTGGATTTAATCAATTACAGAGTACGGAGGGCTTAATCAATACTTACACTCTTAAATGTAGTACAGTATTTGAGATATCATGTTTTTCACTTTAATAATAAAACATCTTCCACTATTGTGTTTTGTCTCGAAATCTTACCGTACCATGTCTCTTTTATCAAAAAGTGCTCGGCCCAGAGAGTCCAGCTTCTGACTCTCAGAATTGTCACTTCTCCAGTTGAGTCACGATTTCTTGTTTAAAACGCAAAGTTATAGAGGGAAGTCGAAACATACGGAGTACAGATTATGTGAAACTATTGAGAATGAAACCTGTTTACTTAATGCTGGCGGAAATAACGAGAATAATTTTCTTTCTTGGTGCAAATTCAGGAAGTGAACTGCGAATTGCTTTTATTGCTAAATTATTTTCTCAATTAGAAGCGATACTGTTTAGGAAAGTATTAAGAACATTATTTTCAACTCTAGTTTCTAAAAGAAATATTATAGCAATAATTAATGAATTATATTTCCATGTGCATGTGTTCAAGTGTACATATACTACACTTGAGTATATAGACAGTTTTTTATACGAAGAGTAAAAGGAGTAAAAAATGACAATTCTTATTGTGAACACATTTGTTGAACGATTTCTCCATTAAAACCTATTTTGTATACAAAATTGTAGTAATCTACATTCTCATATGAAGTTTTAATCACAAAATTATAAAATATTGCAACCTATGTTGCAACATGCAGATGTAATCTATTCCAATAATAAATGTTAAAAATGCTTGGATTTGTGATTAAAATTTGTGTAAACTCAATATGGGATACGAATCATACGGTGTCTCCCTCCATGATTGGAAGTTTCCTACGAGTATCGCGATCATTTACCATTATCTTATTTTTCTGTAACGAACACCAACTAAAATCTTGTGCAGTATATGAATTGTACGTCATCCCATATCGTTTAAAAACCAATTTCAACAACAAAACCAAACCCAGTAATAAACGATTCTCCATCCCAATTTTCGTTTAATTGCTTCTAAAAATCTGACGGCCGTACACATCTGGCAGCTTCGTTTATCCCGCGCGAGCGTCGTATTCCGGGTGGTAGAAGGAAACAGTGGAGGAAGGCGGGGTGGAGTCTGCGGAGCCGTTTGCACCATTACGGCGAGAAGTTGGGGCCATCACCGGATTAAACGGAAATCCAGTCGGCGGCGGCGGAGAGGAGACGGGGGGGGAAGTAGGCTCCCTGCTACCTCCGCCTCCAACTCCTCCTCTCTCGGCCACGCTTACCCTCCACGTCCACTCCACTGCTCCCATTTTGTCACCGGTTTCATTATTTCTTTGTTTTATTAATTCGGGTTCAGAGGTCTTTCAATTGTTGAGGACTCTGCGTGATTGTATAGCGAATAGACGACGGCGGTGAATTACGATGTTAACAGTAGTAGTTATGTAGCATTTCGAGTATTTTACACCATTGGGCGCCTCTCGCATCTCAGTTTCCATTTTAGTCTGTCACTGCAGTCTTCTGCAGTTAATCCTCTTCTGTCCATTGCCTTCTCTACTCCTTCCTTCCATGTACTTCTGGGTCTTCCTCGTCTTTTGTATGATGTTGGTTCCAATTCCAGAGCATTATCGGCCGTCGTTCTTTACCCATTGTTTAAATGACCATACCATTTGAGCCTTTTAATTTGAATGGTATTAATAATGTTGAAACTCACTTCTGCTTTTCTTTTAATTTCTTCGTTTCTTACTTTGTTCAACAATGTCAATCCACAGCTTCTTTGCCAATAATCCATTTCCATTGCTGTAAGTTTATTCTCATTACCTTTAGATATTTCCCAAACTTAAGACCCATATGTGGCAATACTCTCTACGATAGTCCTTTACAATCTTCTTTTAACATTGTTTCTTAGAGTTTGGTTCCGTTATAAAGAATGTAATTGCCTTATAGCTACTTTGCCTTTTGATATTCTACTCTGGATATCTTGTGTACTACCCCCATTTGCTGCTATTTGAGTACCTAGATAGAAAACACTCTGGCAGGATTTCAATTTTGGTCTGTTGGGTTTTACACTTGGCTTCTCCTCCTGAATGTTGATGAAAAAACAATAGAATGGGAGGCAGGAAACACAGGAGAACCGCGAGAATCCCCTCGCTTTGTTCAATACGCCGGCTGAGGTGATTCAGGGCATCAACTGATGTCATTGCCATCTCTCTAACCAGAAGGTTCTAGGATTTCGGCAAGTTGGTGGCAGATTTTCCTCTCTAGCTAGATAGCCATAAGTTGGCAGCTCAACACTAAACTAGTTCAGCAATCGGACCAGTTATCCTTCCTGAGGACATAAATAAATACACTTGGAAGCTTCTCAGACATAGAAATACGGATGTACTAGTGTAATATACAAATATTACAGAACAAACGCCGCGCCTTGATCTGGACGGACGGAGCTGTAATATACAAAATATTATAAAACAAACGCTGCGCTTAATCTGGACGGTCGCGGTTACTAGGTAACGAAGGTTGTTGACGCGCGAGAAGGGGGCGCTGGACTAGTGAGAGTAGTGGTGGTTGACTGGCATCCTGGTGGTAGCGGCGTATGTAAGCTGAATTATTTAAGTTGGACATCGACGCGAATAAGGAGGACAAATTGTGGAACAAGAGTGCAAGAAGTGAGCAGCAAGAAAGAAGCAGCAAGACCGGCGCGAAGACGGATTTTCGGCGCGGAAGTCAAGGGGCTACGAACTGCGGGGCTATCGTTTTCACAACGCCAGACAATCCGGTACCGTGAATCTAATACATGAAATCAAGCAAGAGAATTTTAATATTGGTAATCTCAAATCACATTCTTAATAAACAAAATTATTGTTGTGCCACTTTGTATGTAATTCCTTCGGAATATAAATAATTTCAGACTTCCAGGCTTCTCTGTATAGAGGGCATGAGAACCAGAGAACTGAGCTAGCAAATTAAAGGTAAAAATAAGTCATTCTCTATTTTATCACACTAGTTAATGGAAAATGCAAGAAAAAGGTTAAACGATTTGGATTAGCAGATCAACTAAATGTAGCTACCTGAAATGTTCGAGGCTTATCAATAAAATCTACACATAGAAAGAATGACCAATGGAAGATTCCCAAGAGAAGCAATGAAATATATGCCTCGAGGAAGAAGAGATCCAGGTCGACGAAGAAGAAGGTGGATTGAGAGGCCTGCATTGCCCTAATCCCTCAAGGCAAAAAAAGAAGAGGAAGAAGAAAAGCTAGATAGCAGGGTCGAATGCAGCTGCTGTCTGGATGAAAATTCTAGCAGTCGGTAGTTTTCAGAGTTTTCTCCTAGCAACACCAGGCGAATGCCGGGGCAGAACCCCTAACAAACGGGCCACGGACCAGCGCAAGATAAAACCTTTATCTTCCTATTCTCACCTAATACACCGGCGGCAATGGTGCGATTTGTGGGGAAGTAAAGCCGGCTGTCTCATGTTAATAGATTTACTGCATGTAAAAGATCCTTAAGCCTAAATGATGCCTCTGAGCTAAATTCAAAATCGCCTGTTTCGTCGCCCAAGAAATACCTTCTTTCTCCGCTAGTGGTGAAAGGAGCGTAGCGAAATTTGCATGGTCAGACGGAAGAGCAGGCCTCATGGCCTGAGTTTCGCAACGTAAAATAAGGCATTAATTCAATTCAATTCAATTTAATACACCTGGAGATGTGAGTCAGAGCATCAACTGATGGCGATTTCTCTGACCGGAAGATCCTCTAACCGGAAGGCCCTAGGGTTTGAATCTGGTTGGTGGCGGATTTTCGTCACAAGCTACATAGCTGGTCCGAGAGCAACCGCTATCTGGATGATAATTTCTATCGGCGAGCTGCTTTGATCGGTAGTTTCCAGCGGTTTCTCCGATCAACACGAGGCACTCCACTTCATACATGACGGGAAACCAGTCGGCAGTTTAGAGCTTGTGCCACCTAGAACGGTGCACCGCTAGTGGGAGATACCTGGACGAAGAAAAACTCCGCAAGTGATGGTAGGTCGTCGCCGGCTCTCGCCATCCAGCGTGGAAAGAACACGGGACTAATGACTTTCGTAGTTTACGCGCCAGGAAATTCGAAAAAATCAACCAATTTGTCTAACACAATTTGCTTATGGATCATTGCACACCAAACCCCACCTCCAAATGGATGAAAGCAAATGCTCTATCCGCATCACCCGACTTCCCTCCCTCTTGCGGCCGCAAGTAGTTCTTTCTGCCACTTTCAAAAAAATACCCCTTTTCTTTCATTATTTTTCTCCTTTTTCATCTTCTTCATTTCCTTCGTTATTGTGTTTCCTTCCCCTTTGTTCTGACTTCTTACTCTATTCCTTCACTGCACTGTTCTTTCTTATGTGGAGGCGATACAATCCCATGCACAAAGCGAATAACGACAAAGCAAAGTTTGTATCAATGCCTCTCGGGAAAATAGTGCCTCGTATTAGGCATACAAACGAAAAGCTACAAATACGTGATAACTGAATTCTGGGACTTTTATCTTTACATGTGGTGCATCGTTAACGAGATTTAGTTGAGTTTAGAGAAATTTTATCTCACTTTTCTATGACGAAATATAACATGGTGGCAGATAATTATTTTATTACATGGCTGCTTCGCTTTCACCAATCCTGGCGTATGTATGGTATAAAACAACAGTACTGCAAATAGGATAAAAGGGGGATGATTGATGAAATAGAATCATAATTTTACAACAACTACTGCGGCTGCGCAAATAAGACTTAATAGGCTATTGTAGTTTTTGATTTCCCGCAATGTGCGTTAACTTAATATTCGTGAATGCACTGAATTTTGTAAGAAACCTTTTTGACTGATATCTTATTCGTCCCTGCTGTATTTGTTTTTGAAAAACGAATATTAACAAGACATAATATGTACTGGATGTTTGCAGCAGCAAAAATGCTTCTAAATAAAGCCACACAAAATGGTTTTCCAAAACGTAACATGGACATTGCCAAAGAACAAAAAATTAAAATACTTTTGTTCTACACTACAACAAATGAAATATTATAACAAACATAACTTTTCCAAATACTTCAGTTACTTACCTTAATAATATACAGAACAACAGAATTTTCCCAACCAATACGTGAAAACATGCTGTTGTTCCATAACGCAACACATGAACGGGAAATATTTAATAGCAAACGGTCTCTCCTTTGAGTTTTGCTGTTGTATGACGTCTACGTTTTTATAAGTAGTAACACAATGAGTATGGAAATTTAGTTCCTACGTGTATTGTGAGAATAAGAGGAATATAAAAAATAAATATTTGCGTTTTACAGTCAAAATCGAAACGGTTTCTTTTCTTTTGTATTGAGCCAAATTCTTGAGTATCTAACAAAACTGTTACACATTCCACACAGCAGGGGACTCGATAATTTCTTTCAATATCTGAGGAATTGGGAATTAGTAATATGGATCATCATGTGAATGATGATGTGCCAAATGAGAGACTGGAGGGACGGGAGTGCACCGACAAAACCTGCGGAGAATCCTTTTGCCGACCACAAACACCGCATTTTTTTTAAATTACTTTATTTTTAGTCGCAGCAACAACTAAGGTTATTAGCGACTACATTGTTTATACAATTATAATTTTTATCCATAATTATATTAACAAAAATGTTATAACATATATATAATTAACATTGTAAGGCAACATATATTATATGAAACACATAACTTAATTGTACAATATCATCATATGTCATTAAAGATATTACAATTTTCACAAAATTTGATCAGTTGGTTCTGATATTTGGTCGAATACAATAAGGTATCTAAAGGTTTATTTATCTAAAGGTAAATTTTCTTTCATTATGGAATTTAGAGCAGTTTTCTATTATGTTGTATATTGTTAAATTAGTGTTACAAGTATCACAAAGTGGAGAGAAACGCCACATTGTCGTCCCGGGACAGGAAGCGTCTGAGAGATTGCCCGCAGGTCACCTCCCTTTTCATCGTCACCTTCATCGTCTTTTTAAATTTATTTATTTTGTCCTGAATTTACATCATTCAGCCTTTCGGCTCTACAGATGATTGGTATTTATACTAAGCTTAAAAAGTCCGATTGGGGAAAGTCAATGAGCACCGCCAGAACATCAATAGATATGATTTTAATTACTGAAGTTAATTATTTCTATTCAATCGTGGAAAAGCACTTAAGAATGAATGAAGGGGATATCTGTTTTTTTTCTGGAAGGAAGGGTTATCTATGCCGAGGTTGTAAAAGGATGGTCCAGTTATGTTGGGTAGGTGGAAGAAGAAATTGTGGGATAATGTGAATGATTTGCTCTTTTATTGATTTTAGGTTGAAATCTAAATGTAGGGTTGAGTTTCTGACAATGCGGACGATTCTGTTTTGGAAGACGTGAATCTTGTTTATTTGGGATGCTGCTGAATGACACCAGATCGGACCTGCGTAAAGAAGGAGTGGTCGGAGAATGGATTTGTATAGGAGCACTGTACTTTCGGAGCTGAGGCTACTTTTACGGTTTATAATCGGTCGAAGTTAATGAAGTTTCTGATGGGCTTACTTCAATTTGGTTTCTATATGATGTTAATTTTGAGTCTAAATAGAGGCCTAGATATTTGGCAGATGAATTTAATGGGGGACCAAGGAATGGGAGAGTTGTTTAGCACGAGTGGACGAGGAAGGTAAGGGTGTCGGAGAGTGAACATTTTTGCAAGCAATTTTGAGGGATTGAGAATGATTCTCCATTTAATATTCTCCATTGTTGGACACCTTCACCTCCGTGTACGCGTCCCACGCCGGTGGCGTTGGCACAGCTGCCGTCGCATCGCCCGCCCCTCCCCCTCCCCCTCCCCCGGCTCCTCCGCCCTCGCGTTCTTCCATTGATCGGCCGCTGCACGCTGCGTCCTCGGAGCGCTGGCCCCTCCGCCGAATCGCCCGCACTGATTTCTTCCGCCTACCTGACGATCCCAATTCAAACCCCGCACGCTCATTGTAAGGAGACCTCGAATTCTGGAACTGATGTCACTGTAGTGCCACTGACGGTGAGGTCCTAGGTTCGAGTCCTGCCAGTGTCGGCAGTTTCGACATTATATTCGCGATTTTTCTAACTATGTCCCTCAATCGCCTATGGCCACCATGGAATATCACAAGGCATTCGTGTCTTTCTCCGTCGTGCCGCTAGAAGTCGCATGATCGCAAGCACTGTTTGATACGGTCGCGAATCATGCGATATCTGGCGGCACGACTGAGAACGTCGCGAATACTGTGATATATTGAATCGTGAAGACGTGCCTTGAGGGGCAAAGTTAGTAAAATCGTAGTATAGTTGTTTGCTGGGTTGACTTCTACCGCTGTCTGGAGGAGAATTCTAGCGGCCGGCTGCTCTGGTCGGTAGTTTTCCGTGGTTTCTCTGATCATCATCGGAGGAATGCCGGAATCAGTAACCTAACAAACGGGCCTCGAACCGCGCGCGATCTTTCCTTCCTCTTGCTTGTCCTATTCTCTCCCCTTACAGACCTTACACTAACATGGCACTACACTACCACATATGCTGGAGGATCTGTCGGGAGCTTAGAGATTGTTCCGGCTGGGCGGTGCGCTGCTGTTACCTGCTTGGGGAAAATACCGCTAGCAAAGGGGCAGGTCGGTGCTAGATCTCGCCATCCAGCGGAGGAATATCACCGCCAACTGCCAATGAAAAATCATACACTACACTTTCGGGACTAATGACCTTAGAAGTTGACGCGCCCGGAATCACTAATCAATCAATCAAACTCCGGTGAAGTAAAGTGAAGGCGGTCTAGATGGCCGTCGGAACTAATGAGTTAACTCAATTTATGGGCTATCAGATGATTTCGGGCCCATCAGTTTTTACATATTTCATAAGTGGAGCATCGAATAATATTCCGGGACGTTTATTGTACTCCTTTCACGTTGAAACGTGAGATCCAGCGCTGATCTAAACGTCACAATGTGTTTCCTTCTCAGTGCACCTTAGCCAACCCGCCAGAACTGTAAGCTCCCGACATTTGTGGTAGTGTAGTGTATGTACGTGTGTTGTGGATGGAGGCAGGATATAAAATGATAGTGTTTTGAAGCTGTGGCGGGGTTGGAGGAAGGGGATGTCAACGAGGAAGGCGAGATTAAGAGAAAACAGGAAATATCACTTCAAATGGCGGCATTTTTACTTTCTCACCCTCATGAATGTAAGAAGAGAAAATATTGTAATCGTGCGCCGAGAAACGGGCAATTTTCGACCAAAAAACGTCTTATTGTTGGACCTTAGTAACGAAAAAATGGATAATCCATGTTTCTATATACTGGATATCGAGAGAGGAAACGTCGAAACTTCGAAAATAAGCTCTTAAGGCAATTTTAAGCATATTTTGTATAATAACTCCTTGGATATTCCTTGTATAACTCCTTGGATATTCCGAATGGCTGAACCGCATTAAGCACTCAAAAGTTGGTTTCAAAATAGTACATTATGAAACGATGATGTAATGATGGGTATTAATACACGAGTGTGAAATTACGATACGAGCAAGGAACGAGCGAGTATCGTAAACTTCACACGAGTGTATTAATACCCATTACATCGAGATTTCATACGGTACTTTTTTCTACGACTTATTGTAACTTTTATAAGTTAAACTTTTTTTTTATTTTATTACTTGAATGAGTGATACATGGTTCAGTAATATTACTTTTTCACATGTAATTCGTCTGAGCTTAACTTAACCTAATCTAAAAACTATTTCTAATCTAACTACAAATTGACTAAGGATACTCATTGAGCACCTACGCTCGTCGAGAAAACGTTTTCTTACGCCAGCTCAAATTCTTGAAGAGGTGCGGAATATTCCTTCGGATCAGTCCGAAAATGAGTCCGATGGTCGTGAGTCAACTGACGTAGAAAGCGATATTGAATTTATTCCTCTAGAATCACATTCTTCCAGTGATACATCAAGCAACGAATCTGACTCGACGATACACGAATTTGACGATTCTATTCCTGGTAAATTTCTTATTCTTATGCTCTAACTTATCTGTTTTAAAAAATATATTTTTACTACGTTTATACATAGTTATCATGGCACTTACTTGCAAACTTCGACGTGTTCTTCTGATTAGCCATATTTGTACCACCATCGGTTTTGGCGTATATTTTTCTTATAGTTCATTCAAGTATTGTAAAAATTGTGTTTGAAATGCTTTTTTAAATGTTTTGTAATTAAAACCCTAATTTAATTTACTTTTACGGCAAAAAAAACTAAAATTTCCATGAAATGTCATGATTTACGTTTTTTCCTACCGATTTGAACGAGCTAAAAGTCACAAGTAAGACCAAACTCAAAAGAAAACAAATTGTTAGGGCTACAATATACTTTAAAAACAACTATAATATTTTAAAATAGCAATAGGGCACATCGCAATACTTAGACATCGTCACAAACATTAAAAAAATCCAACCGGTCAATTGACCGGTGGCCCGTCGTTCTAGGTAGGCAACCAACACCCGTCGTTCTAGTGTTAATGTTTGTCTGTGAAGCGTTCGTCCAGATGGAGCAAGCATACAGCATTAAAGGTCTGATTATTGTCTTATACAGGGCGATGGCATTGTTTAAGGAGAGACTGCTTTTGTGATTTAGTAGTGGTTTTAGTTGAAATTAATTTGATTTTGGTTTGTTGAATTTTTGTTGCTATGTGAGATTTCCAAGTTAATCTTGTATCGAAGTTTAGTCCTAAGTATTTAACGGTTTGGTTGTACGGGGTCCAGGGAATTGTGTTGTTAATTTGGAGTGGGGTGGGTCTGGCGAATGTTCTGAGAGAGAATATTTTGGCTGTAGATTTTGACGGATTAAGCTTGATTTTCCATTTTAGAGACCAATCTTCAATGTTTTTTCAGATGCATTTGAATTTTATTGCAAATGTGACTTACTGAATGGTGAGACATGAAGATGGCAATATCGTCAGCAAATTGTGCGATATGTGTGTATGGAGAGGTAGGTATATCAGATGTGTATAGGTTGAAAAGGGTGGGTGAAAGGGGGGAACCTTGGGGAAGTCCTGCTTTTATTCTGCGGGGGTTGGAAACATGCTTTTCGACAGTTACTGTAAATGTTCTGTCTGTTATGAAGCTTTTGATGATTTGTAGTAGATAATTTGGAGTTCCTATAGATGTTAGTTTATATATTAAGCCTGGTGCCAAGCTCTCTCGAAGCCTGTGAGATATCCAGGAAGGTGGCTACTGTGTGTTGTTTGTTCTGGAAGGCTGTGTGAATGTGTTCGGATATTCTAAGTAGCTGTGTGTGATGTGGATAATTTATTGATGAAGCCAAATTGATGTGTTGGTATGGCCTGGGTTATGTTTGATGGTTGTTAATTCTTTTTAGTATTATTTTTTCTAAAATTTTGGATAGGGATGGGAGGAGACTGATTGGCCTGTAGCTTTCGGTATTGTTATGGTTTTTATTAGGTTTGGGTACGGGGATTATTTCGGAATTTTTCCATATTATTGGAAAGTATCCGGTTCTCAGAATTGAATTGTAAATATTGTTTATGTACGCTATTGCGGGGTTAGGCAAGTTTTTTTAATATAACATTACTAATTTTGTCATGGCCAGGTGCTTTTTAAGAGGGAGATTTTTAATAAGTTTTTGATTTCATTTGGGGAACTATATTTTATTCTATGTGGGATGTTATAATTGGGTGCAGATACTGATTGTGTTATGTCCATGTGATCAGAATGTGTGGGAGTACTATTAGGGGTGAATGATTGCTCAAAGTGATCTGCCAGAGCTTCTGCTTCTCTCTGCTGGTGCATATTTATTTGCCTGTAGGTGTGTTTAGCGGTGGTATAGTTGTTTTCTTTTTAGAACATTTTTGGTGAACTGCCAAAACGAATTGTTTCTTGTATCCAGTGATTGAATTAGTTTATTATACGTTGAGTGGTTAAAATCTATTATTGCTCTTTTCGTATTGTAGTGAGCAAGTTCAATTTCTTTTTCACTTGAGTCGATTTTTGTTATATGCCATAGTCTCCTGGTTTATTTTTAATTTTAATTAAGTTTAGTATGGTCTTGGGTAGTTTTTGTGTTGGGTGTTTTTGTGACGTATGGAGGCCTATTGTCTTGCAGGGATTTGACTGTGTTGATAATTAGGTTATTTAGTTGTGTAATTGATTGTTCGATTTCCAGTGGGGTATTTAACGTTTTAAATTGTGGCGTTTTATTAATGATTATTTTTTTAAATGTTTTCTCCAATTAATTCGCGTGTTTAATGAGTGGGTGGGGTTATATGAGGGGGAAAGTTGCTGGGTTGAAATGATGACAGGAAGATGATCTGAATCCAATTCAAATATGGGAGAACTATAGAATTTGATTTGTGTGTTAGTTATTACAATATCCAGAATATCCGGGAATTTGTTTTGGTCATGGGGGTAGTATGTCGGTTCAGGGGGAGGGATTAGATGTAGTTTTAAATCTGATATAATTTTATACAATTGTAACCCAGCGGTATTGGAAGTTCTACAGCCCCAGTGAACGACCTTGGAATTGAGATCTCCGACAAGTATTGTGGGGGTGTTTAGTTGGAATAGTAATCCAAAATTGGTACTATGAATTTTGATTTTAGGAGGTTTGTAAGCTGCAATGAGAGTTATTATTGTCTGTTGTCGAGTGGAAATTTAATGGCTACTGTCTCTATTCCAGGAGTATGGGGTAAATTACTTTGGATATAAGGTATAGATTTTTCGATTAGAATTAAAACAACCGCCTCCATTTGAGTTTATTCTCTCTGATCTATGATTATTATACCCAGGAATTTTGAATGTTTCATTTGGTTTTAATGTGTTTCGGTGATACATGCTAATTAATCTCTTTGGCTTTTAGGAAGTATGATAACTCTTCTTTCTTATTGTTTATGCCGTTGGCATTCCAATTTAGTATGTTAAGTTTGTTATGGTGCTGTAGAGCCATGATTATTATTAAAGTATGATGACAATGAGGTTTGTATATTGCTGATGATTGTTGGGATGATTGAGTTGATTATATTTACGATATGAGTTGTGATGGAATTTATTAGGGAGTGTATGAATGAATTATTATTATTGTTATTATTATTATTATTATTATTGCTGGCGTTTATGTTGTTTGGTGCTTGTTGGTTATGTAGATGAAGTGGATTTGGATTAGAGGCTGCTGTTGGAGCGAAAGTAAAGTTAGGGATGCTGTTTGTGGGTGGGAAGTTTGGGAATTTTGATGAAGTAAGCGAAATGAGGGTGTTGGTTGTTGGGTCTGGTTCTGGGGTTGATTGGTTGTGACACTTTTAGGTAGAGGTGCTGCATGAACACTTTGAGAAGCGCTTTTTACTGAGCGTAGGTCTTCACTATGAGTTCCTTTAGGAGGGTGGGGTTGAGTTAGCTTTTTGTAGAACGGGCAATCGTCAGATCGAACGTCTGCACGATGTGGCCCATTGCAGTGTTTACAAAAAGGGGTGAGCATTTTATTTGGACAGTTTACCGAATAGTGGTTTTGTGAGCAGTAGATACAGGCTAATGTATGATTACAATTATTTCGGGGTATGACCAAAGTCTAAACATCTTAAGCATTGCACTGGACCTTTGACTCTGCGTCTTTTTTCAGCTTTCACTTTTAAGTTGCAAATTTCCGTTATTTGTAATACAATGTCTATGCCTTTGCTGGCCGTTTTAAACTCGGCCGCTACCACTGGCATAGGAATGTTATCTTTGTGCAGTCTTGTGACACCTGATTAGCGAAGGGCACTTTTCTTTGACATCCTCGTAGATTTCCTGCAGTGATAATGAATGATGAACATTCTTAAATACTATGGAGAACTTTTATTAGCGGGGTCTTTATAAGTGTGAAAACTTCCTTTAGTATTTAGCAGATATTTAATTGTGTTTTCTGAAGTCAGGTACTGTTTTAAACATTAGTTTTATTCTGTTGTTTATTACATTAGAGGTGAATTGATTTTAAATATTGTTTTTGATTTCTCTATTAAACTCTGATAAGTTTGTTATGTTATTCACATAAATTGGAGGAATCTTGACATTTTCGTCTTGGGTTTGGGGTGATGTTTATATAATTAACCTGGGATCAGGGTCGTTTAGCTTTTCTAAGGGGGCATATCTTTTACTAATTGGCACTGCGTAAACACTGTTAGCACTGTTGACTGGTTTTTTAGGGGGATGTTCATTTTCATCAGAGTCATTGAATGATCTCTTACCGCTATTTGATGCACTGTCTGCGATTTCTTTGTTTTCATTCACTTGATTAGCTACGCCTTGGGCTGCATCGCTGGCAGTTTGTTGAGTACTGACCTTAGTAGCGCCGCTAGTCATTAGTTCCTGAGTTTCTGGAATTGCAGTTTCCTGTACTCCCTCGTGCAGAGGATGTTGGTTGAGATTAACATATTGAAGAATCATGTTGCCTTGTTGAATAGCACCGATGTGATGTTCATCGTGGGATAGTGGTGTCGAGATGAATGTGGTGTCCATGGCGCCGTCTGTGTTATACAGAGTGGCTATGGCCCCGGCTATGCTTGCCCTAGGTCCAGGGCAGATGGATGCTGGTTCACATGCAATGGTTGATGTATTTAGTGCTGCAATTAGTAGCACTAATAATTGCCACTCCAGATACTAGAAGCACGTTGTACACTTGCACTTCGGTTACTATAAACAAGCCTAACGGCAGACACTTCACAGAAAATAAAAACACAGTCGAATTGTATAAATTTGATTGCGTAAAGGACGCTTTTTTAAGCATCCTTTGCACCATTCTTTTGAATGGTGCAGGTCTCATGTTTGTGAAACTGTTTTCTAAAAACTACTGGTTTAGATATAACCTGTGTTTGGAAATGGTGTTTTGTGTTCATAGTTTTAAATGTAAAAATCTTTAAGGTTAATTTGAAATACGCTAAACTTCCCCTCTATTTTTTACATTAAGAAACAGTAAATCTACAAGCTTAAATATTAATCCTTGAGTGGTCCACTTCAATTATTAGCGTGCTTAGTAAGTTAAACTACTTTTAATTGTATCGCAATAGTCATGAGAGTGCAGTAACTCCCGAAAAGTCGTTGAAAAACTGAAGAAGCGCTTTGATATTGACTTTTACTTGATATGTAATAAATAATTTCAAACTAATACGGTCTAAATTTAAAGTGGAACTTGTTACTTCGAGAAAATTACATGAAAAATATATTCATATTTATTATATGTACAATTATTTTATTGGGAATTAGTTAGAAAGCAAGCATAACAATATACATTCTCTGAAAATTAAATTTGCTTTCCTGAAGAGCACTTTTTCGTCATTAACAACGAAACAGAACTGCTGTATTCGTTAAATTACTTTTGTGAAGTTACTTCAAGTTTTTCATCAATATTTTACATTGCTTACACTGGTAACGCGAGTTAATTATCGCAATTAAAACACAAACTTCAAGACGCATTTATGACCCAAAACACATTTTGACATCAAAATCATTTATACAGATTTTCATGTAGCTTTTTTTTTTATCGCCGTACACCCATGTAGTAGTTAAAAAGGACGACCGTATCTAGTGCAGATGGTCTCTGTCGAGCAATTTTCGCGAACAAAGTGGAAACGGTCTCCCCATTCCAATATTTCACAGGCCGAAGCAACAATATTTCACGAGTGTCGGCAATACCTTTCAATCGAATTACAGCCATGAAAATTACGGTTTTCGGAACACGGACTTACTCAGACAGCGTAAGTGCTCTATTGTTAGTTTTACAAAAATCGTGCAGAAATAACAGAATTCCGCTTGAAAAGGAATTACACAAAATTGCCTTTAATAGCCAAAAGCGGTAATAACGGTGAAAAAAGTATTGGAAGCCCAAATGTTATATTTTATAGAATTTCTACGAGTTTGCGTACAATGAAAATGCTCTCAAAATAGAGAACACAATGCGTTCGTGACTGTGGCAGCGGCGGATACAGCATCAAGTACAAAATGAAGCGAGAAAAGTGTCGCACAGAATCTCGGCCGCCGAAGCGTCGTATGCAAATATGACGGCGTGCGATCAATCGTTGCAAGGGATTCATGAGTTGATAAAGCTTCCGAGTCTCCATAGTAGCCCGGCGTCAGGCGGCCGTAATAGCGGCAATCTATATGGACAGCTCCCTTTCCCTTCTGCCTTACGCTCTGTGGCTGGGCCATTATCAAACTACTCGCATGCAGCATGCCTGGAGTGGGCCTCTTCAAAAAATTAGTTCGTTTTAAATATATGAAGCGTTGTTTTATCATTTTTATACGAAATTTTTTGTAAATGGTGTGATATCAGTCATGGATTTATATCAATCTCTTATTATGTTAGTAGTAACTAGGACAACGTATTTGTTAATTGGAATCCCAGTGGACCCAACATAAATCCGAGCTTTCTTCTTTATAGACAAGGGGTGTTTCGAGGATGACTCAGCATTTTAAAACATGAGTGTGCCATTGCAGTAGCTACTGAAGCTAGGGGAAAGACAGTAAAGTGAAGAAGTGGGATCACTGATAAATAGTATTAAAGTAACAGAGCTGAGGAAAGATAAATTGAAAAAGAAATGCCTGAGAGCAACGACACAAATATCACGAAGAACAATAGTAATTTGAATAAATGCACTCAGGGATGCAAAATGCCCTGTCAGTTGTGTCAGAGAGGGTGTGATTGCTAGGGGTGGTGAAGACAGGAATATTGCGATGCAATATAACTTAGGAGTGTAAGATTAAAAATCAATAGAGAAGAGAAAGGAAATAATGAATCGGGAGAAGGGAAAGTCAACAAAGAAACGAATTGTTAGGCCAAGCTTTAGTAGATACTCATGTGTTCAGTAGAAACAAAAAAAAGAAAGGGAAATAAGAAATAGTCGGGAGGGAGAGAGAGAAGAGTGAAGGAAGAGAGAGAAGAGTGAAGGTAGAGGGAGAAGAGAGAAGGAAGAGAGAGCAGAGAGGAGGAAGAGGGAGAAGAGAGGATTAAGAGGAGAAGAGAGGATTAAGAGGGAGAAGAAGAGAGGAGGAAGAGGGAGAAGAGAGGAGGAAGAGGGAGAAGAGAGGAGGAAGAGGGAGAAGAGAGGAGGAAGAGGGAGAAGAGAGGAGGAAGAGGGAGAAGAGAGGAGGAGAGGAGAAGAGAGGAGGAAGAGGGAGAAGAGAGGAGGAAGAGGGAGAAGAGAGGAGAAGAGGGAGAAGCGAGGAGGAAGATGGAGAAGAGAGGATGAAGAGGGAGAGAGAGGAGGAAGAGGGAGAAGAGAGGAGTAAGAGGGAGAAGAGAGGAAAGGGTAGAAGAGAGGAGCAAAGAGGAGAAGAGAGGAGCAAGAGGGAGAAGAGAGGAGCAAGTAGAGGGAGAAGAGAGGAGCAAGAGGGAGAGAGAGGAGGAAGAGGGAAGAAGAGAGGAGCAAGAGGGAGAAGAGAGGAGCACAGAGGAGAAGAGAGGAGGAAGAGGGAGAAGAGAGGAGCAAGAGGGAGAAGAGAGGAGCAAGAGGGAGAAGAGAGGAGCAAGAGGGAGAAGAGAGGAGGTAAGAGGGAGAAGAGAGGAGGACGAGGGAGAAGAGAGGAGCAAGAGGGAGAAGAGAGGAGCAAGAGGGAGAAGAGAGGAGCAAGAGGGAGAAGAGAGGAGCAAGAGGGAGAAGAGAGGAGCAAGAGGGAGAAGAGAGGAGCAAGAGGGAGAAGAGGAGGAGCAAGAGGGAGAAGAGAGGAGCAAGAGGGAGAAGAGAGGAGCAAGAGGGAGAAGAGTGGAGCAAGGAGGAGAAGAGTGGAGCAAGAGGGAGAAGAGAGAGGAGGAAGAGGGCGAAGAGAGGAGGAAGAGGGAGAAGAGAGGAGGGAAGAGGGAGAAGAGAGGAGGAAGAGGGAGAAGAGAGGAGGAAGAGGGAGAAGAGAGAGGAGGAAGAGGGAGAAGAGAGGAGGAAGAGGGAGAAGAGAGGAGGAAGAGGGAGAAGAGAGGAGGAAGAGGGAGAAAGAGAGGAGGAAGAGGGAGAAGAGAGGAGGAAGAGGGAGAAGAGAGGAGGAAGAGGGAGAAGAGAGGAGGAAGAGGGAGAAGAGAGGAGGAAAGGGGAGAAGAGAGGATGAAGAGGAGAAGAGAGGAGGAAGAGGGAGAAGAGAAGAGGGAAAGGGAGAGAAGAAGAGACAGGAACGAGAGGGAAAAGAGGGGAAAGATAGAGAAAGGAGGAAAAACAAGAACGAAGAGCGAGAAGAGACAAGTGGGTGGATTTTGCAAAAAAATGTAATAAGAGTTAATTGAACGTAAAAATACCAAACGAAAAACCCAACAAAAACAGATGCGAAGGAACCGCGAGGGAAGCGAGACAGCCGGTCGGGGGCATAGGAAAGCGCGGGCGTGGCTGCCGGGCGGGGCGGGGCGGGGCGGGGGCGGGGCGGGGCTCAGGGCAGAGGCCACGTCGCATCGCATGCAGTGGCGGGGCAGCCAGGGCCAGCGCTACGACACGATCCGGGAGGCGGGGGCGGCAGCTCCGGCGAAGGCGTGGCGCGGCGGGTGGAGCTGGGGAAGGGGCGGGGCGGGGCGGACGCTGACGAACGCCAGGGGGCGTTATGACGCCTCCATAAATAAAGGCCGAGGTTCCAGGTGCGGGCGCGCTTCGGGAAATTGGCCGCCATCGGCCCCGCCAACCCCCTCCCCTCCCCTTCCCCCCCTCCCCGCCTCGCACTCGCCCCGCGACCAAAAACCAGCGCCATCGCCCATATGTTAGTCTCGGTGTTATTGCCCGCCTTCAAAACTGTTATAGATGACGGCCCATAACTCCACGTCCAGACGAAGTTTATTGGGATTCGCATTTCCTTAATTATTTCAGATATGTTATATACCCCCAGGCGCGTCTCTGTCGCGCCTCTTTTTCATCTCGCGGAGACCAGATGTGTTGCCCCCCCCCCTCGGATCATCGCACTCGTTTCTATTCGCTTTGTAGTGTTGTAGTTTTAGGGATCGTTTTCATAGGCGACAGTTCCACACCTAGAGGTAATTTATTATGGTTAAATTACGAATTTATATCATTAAATTGTTTATTGCAGTATGTGAACCAGTTTCTGTTTATCAGTTCCTTCGTGTAGCGAGTTTGATTTTTTTAATGACTTCCCTCTTCTAGGAATTCATGTGAATCATACGCAAATTACATTTCATGAAGAATTAGGCTTCGAACAGATATGGCAGCTATCATATTAGCCACTTTTAAAAATTTGACTCTTAACACGTAAAAACAAATGAAGTTTGACTGTGAGGTACTTTTGCAAATTTTCCAATGAAAGCGAGATGAGAACAAATTGTAATTTCATATCACCAGTTCAATGTATATTGTAGGACATAAGAACACACATTTGGCTGATGATTAAGGTACGATATGCAGAGTAAAAAAATAAAATAAACGTGAGAATACGATCTTCGTATTGTACTAATATACGGAATAATTATAAAATAAACATTCATTAATTTATATTTAGCCAAAGTAGATATCTAAAAGCATATACAATTTGTATCCCCTTTTACTACTGAACTCGTTTAGTTCCTTTTTTTGAAACTGGAAAGCAACACATTTTACGCATTATATAGTTAAATGTCGTTTTAATATTTTGCATCTAAAATTTAAAACTGTATTACATAAATTGATTATGGTTTCAGCTGTCCGCAACTTTTCATAAAATCTTGAAAATGGTTTTGTAATATTTTGATTGTTTTCAAAGCATATTACGTGCAGGGTTTCCATAATACACAAAAGTTTTCAAAACAATTAGCGAACCGAAACTAAGAATTGGAATTTAGCGTTTAAACGAACCATGTTTTAAATTAAAATTATTTTTCTGTCGTATGAATACAATTAAAATAAATGAACGTATATATCATTATTCTGTCCTTTATTTTAAATTGTCTAATTAATTGTAAATCGAAAAACAGTGCATTCACGTTACTCTTTTCAATTGAAAATAAAATACGCAGATCAATGTTCATTTGAGCGTTTTTAAATGAATATTTTCCGTACGTGCACATGCATTCAGTCATGTTCAATTTCATAATGTAGGAGCCGCTTATTAAAATTTTTGGCCTAGATGAATTTCTAACATCGATGTGTTAAAAAGTTTACGTATCATTTCATTTTATTTCAAACTTCATGCTAGCTTGTGACATTAAGAAGGATTAAAGAAAAAGAGACAATGGAATCAAAAATAAAATCTGTAATTTTGGTGAAGAATATACAGTTTTGTAACATCATGTATTTTAAGTGAAGAAGGCATCGGGAACATTCGACCCAACATCATGTCTCATCATGAATACCTATCCGGTTTCTATAAAAGAACCAAAAAACTAACAATAAAACACGAGTGCCTCTTCCAAATGTGTGATAAAGAGCATTGTTTTCTTCAAAATGTTAACCCATAAAAATTTAGGTTAGGCATAAAACTTTACTAGATTGATTTCTCTTTTTAAACCGTCGACGCGAAATAGAGTAATAATTATTTATCGCAATCTTCAAAGTTATTCTGTACTCTTAAGTTGAGAATCAAACTATTGTACACCTACTTGTATACGTGATATACATGCTTTCATGTTGTTTTTGAATATTGTATATATTCTGAGTAATGTTTTCAATTTCTTATGTCTTTGTGTATTACGGAAGTGTCCTTCAATTTCTGATAGAAGTGAAGATTAAATAAACACCTCGAAGCATGTTTGTCCTTGAATTAAAACAATTGTAAATATTTACATTCTTTAGTTCCTTCTCTTACTCTTTCTACTTCTCCTCCTTCTTAATGGAATTCCACAAGTTTCTGCAGGTTAGCACCGATTGTAAGAATCACTATTGATGCATTCGGACTTCTTTCGTACTTAAACATTTCGCTTCATTTCAGTGAAAGTAGAAGATTTAGCTAGCATGTAAATGGATGTTTATAACGACATACAAGTGATAGAAATGTATAGTTATTTGGGACTTTTTTGTCCTTTTATGCAATTTTTCAACTTTTAGGTCATTTTTTGAACCTTCACATCATTTTTCTCATTTTATGCATTTTGTTTCTTTTTCGTGTTTTTTGTTAGTGAATGTTTCATTAATTTACAATGGCACACTAAAACGAAGTGTTATTGCATCATCAGTTCCTGACGAAAATCACTACTGCAGGGGACTCTGTTTATTTGTTATCTTAGGTTGCATTAACATCAAGGTCATTAGCGACTACTGTTGGGTTTAACGTTATGAAATGATATGCTGATGACATGATATGGTGATGACAGTGGGTGAAAGGACGAAGACAAGTACAACCATGCCCGAGATGGGACTCGAACCCGCGATATTTGAGTTCGAGATGATTACGACACTACTGCCTTAACGATCTCGGCCACCTTGGGTCGGCTCTGTTTTCCTAACTGTAAATTCTTCGATAACTTCCATGACCTTTCGAAACCTGACGGTTGGAAGATCGGAGCTCGGGTTAACATCTCTCCCTAAAATAATTATATATATAAATATATATAATAATTATATATATAATAAAATATTAATATATTAAATATCTTTTTATATAAATAAAATTTTATGTAAAATTGTAAAATTCATTGAATAATTTGAAGTAGTTTGAGTTTGAAACAAATTTTGATTATTTTAAAAAAGTAGGTCACTTTCCCCTTATTTTTAAGTCGTTTTCCCCCTTATTTTAAGTCATTTCCCTTTATTTTAAGTAATTTCCCTTATTTTAAGTAATTTCCCCTTACTTTTAAGTCATTTCCCTTACTTTTAAGTCATTTCCCTTACTTTTAAGTCATTTCCCTTACTTTTAAGTCATTTCCCTTACTTTTAAGTCATTTCCCTTACTTTTAAGTCATTTCCCTTACTTTTAAGTCATTTCCCTTACTTTTAAGTCATTTCCCTTACTTTTAAGTCACTTTCTCCCTACTTTTAAGTCATTTTACCCTTACTTTTAAGTCATTTTCCCGGTGTTTCTAAGTCATTTTCCCGGTATTTTTAAGTAATTTTTCCGGTATTTTTAAGTCATTTTCCCCTTATTTTTAAGTCATTTTTCCCTTATTTTTAAGTCTTTTTCCCTTATTTTTAAGTCATTTTTCCCTTATTTTTAACTCATTTTCCCCTTTACTTTTCTCTTTCATTCTAAGTCATTTTCCTCTTTATTTTTAATTCATTTTATAGGCAATGTCCAAAGAACCTTTAGATCATCGAATCCGAGCCCCGGTCTCTGTGGAGGAGCGTGAGAGAAGCGGCGCCGCGCCGGGGTGCAGGACGAAGAGAGCGCCGGCGACCTGGAGGGCACGACACGACATGACAGAAAAGAGCGAGCTAGTGCAGTTGGGCAACAGGGAGGGATAAGGACATGTTTGCGGTGGACAAGCGACGGACGAATACAGGTAGTCAAAATGGAAGAGGGTGGTTGAAGAGGAATGAGAACAAAACATTATAGACTCATTATTAACATTATTAACAATTTAGACACAAAATAAATAAATTCTATAACCTATAATCTTTTGTGTTAGCTTCATTTCTTTCACACATAATGTTGTAGGAACTAGAAATTCAGAGAGAGCTTTAGTCCTACAAATCTTCAATTCAACATAGATACTGAGATGACTTATGTGGGGATGTTAAAAAGTCAGAGACAAGGAGAAGAAAAAAGTTTGAAGTCTTAATCGTATTTAACGTGTTGAACAATGTGCGAAATAGACAAATTGAAGGAAGAGGGGAAAGTACATCATTAAATGCAAGATGGAAAGTTGTATGTAGGTTGGGGAAAGCTGTGATGGACTGATTATTTTGTTTCCGAGTGGAACTAATACACTAGGACGTACACTAGTAATTACTGCCGTTAATGTAGTGAATGTTATATTCTGGGAGGGGACGATATTCCAAACCCGCTAAACCGTGAGATCCGGCTCCAATATACACGACGCTTTGCAAGGGAATGCTGTGTGTTACGCGAGTAACGGCTACCCGGAAGTGTACATCTGTCAACATCCTCACCGTACATTTGCCCTGTGGCGTCATACGGGTGTAATCAAAACACAGACGAGAGTGTGGTTGTAATAACAGTGAGTTTATTCATAAATTAGACCGTAGTCACAAATAACAAATTTCACTGCTTACAAATAAATAACTAAATAGATCCCACTACTAGGAGAGATTTTAATCGAACGGCCACCTCACCGCTCTACATCTGAGCCCTAATGCATGTCTCGCTCCTCACGACAATGAATTGCCGGACCCTTGCCCACGTGCGCCCCTCGCACAAACTTACGCACCACCGCACGCCCACGCTGCTGAGAAGCAAGAAGAAGATGGCATTGTTTTCGTGCCGTTATATAGGCTTTTCGCCGCCCCCATTGCCTCCGCGCAGTATCCGCGCTAGGCAGAAATTCCCAATGCGTCATCCTCCGCGCGTTTTGTTCAACATCCTGCTCTGCGCAGGTAGCCACCGTTTGAGCGCGCCACGACGCTACAGCCCCAACTCTCAGTCCCCGCCATCCACCTCCCCAACTGCAGCCCCTTCACGCCACTCTGTCGTGCGTGATCGTGGTGCGCGTCACCACCTCACACACCTCACGCCATCTCCACCCGCAACTTTAGACGCCCCCACGCCATGTCTCCGCACCAGCTCGATGGTTGATTGATTAGTGATTTCGGGTGCGACACTGCTAAGGTCGTTAGTCCTGTAAGTGTAATCCTTTTTCCCTCGGCAGGTGGGGTGATCTTCTCCGCTGGATGGCGAGATCTTGGGTCGACATACCGTAGGCTAGCGGTGTTTTTCCAATCCAGGTATCTCCCTTCAGCGGGGCATCGCCCCAGCCGGAACAAGCTCTAACCTCCCGACCAGTCTCCCGGCATGTGTGGTAGTATAGTGCATGTAAGTGGAAGTGGAAATGTGTGAAAGTAAGGGGTGACGCTAGGACAATCAAGAGGAAGGAAAGATCGCATGTGGTCCGTAGTCCCGTTTGTTAGAGTACTGCTCCGGCATGCGGGTGGTGTTGGTCGCAGAAACCATGGAAAACTGCCGACCAGAGCAGCTGGCCGCTGGAATTATCCTCCAGACACCGCGGCTGAACTGTACCTAGGCGTATAGCTAGTGTCGCAAATCCTGCCGCCGTCGAGACTCTAACCTAGGACCTCCCGATCAGAGGTACTGCAGCGCCATCAGCTGACGCCCTGAGCCACGCCTACCGGCCCACACCGCCTCGCAACCCGCTTCCCCACCGGGTTTATTTCCTCCGCATCCCGTCTCTCTCTCCGCCCCGCCGCAGCACACCGCGGAAGCCGGCGCAACGGAGCATACAGAGGAAGCGCTTCAGCCAGAAAGCGGCGTGCGGCGCGGCGGAGCCGTCAGGGCCGCCGGGGGCGGGCGGGCGGGAGCGAGGCTTGGCGCTCCGGATGCGGCGGCAGCGACAGCCGAGATTGGTTGAGGAGCGGAGGTGGCCCGATGGAGCGTCTCCAGCCGAGCGCCTCAATCGATCCCTCTGCGGCCGCACCACACGTAATATAAGCATCGAGCCGCGGACGGGGGAGGGGGCGCTGGGAGGCGGTGGGGGGGGGCGGCGGAGGGGGACCGGCGCGGCGTGGGGGGCGGGGGATGTAGAAAAGCGCTCTTACCGTAATTGCTCGACACCCTGCCCCCGCCGCAGCCGCCACTTCTCTCATTCTCAATTTATCACTGCCTCCTTCCCGCAACCCCGCAATATGAATCTCTGGTCCTGGGGAGGGAAGTGGGGACAATAAATGTTAAGAACGAACACTCGACACTGGTGAAAAAATCTGGGGCTATTCTTCTCTCTGTCGCGCTAATGGAGTAGGCCTCCCCCCCCCCGCCCCGCCCCCCTCTTCCCCTTCCCGCGAATAACCCCGTCGCGGTGGAAGTCCGGGGGAAATACGTTATTGCTACACGTCCGAAATAAAAGGGAAGGAAATAGAAAACATTTACTTTTACAAATTACTCTGCGTGTACCACCTAGGGACCATTCGCATTCTTCTCCGCACAACGGTTAGTCTCGTGTGTAAACCCGAGAACGTATAGTAATTCATCGTTGCTGCGGCCTTCCGCCACGACCCGGTGGCGCTCTGCGTGCCCGTAGACGCCCCGCCCTTCCCAGCCCCACACCTCTCCGCCCCTTCGCCCTCCCTGCCCCTGCCCGCCCCTTTCCACCCCTCCCTACCTCTCCCGCCCCTCTCACCCCGCCACCCCCGCCACTTCACGCCCTCTCCCCTACCATCCCAGCCCTTTTCTTCCCCTCGCCCATTCCCCGCACCTCCCCTCCCCGCGCCTCCCCTCCCCGCGCCTCCCCTCCCCGCACCTCCCGCTCCTCTCGTCCTGCCATCCTCGCCCCTCTCCACCCTCCCCTCTCCTCCTCGCCCTGCTCCACCCTATCCCAGCCCGCCTACCCTACTCTAACCTGCCCGCCCCTTTTCATCCCATCTCACCCCTCTACTCCCCGTCTCTTCTCCCCGCCCCGGCGACCGTTCCCCTCCGCGGCAACTCCTCTCTCTCCCCTCCGCTCCCCCAACCCACTCTTCTTTCCTCCCTTCCGAAGTGCATGGCCCTACCCACCTCCCGTCACTCTCCCAAACCTACATTCCCACCTCAAGCACCTTTCTTAAGCTTCACCTCATAGCCCAAGCTCAATACCATCCCAATTCCAGGCACCGCTCCTCTCCCACATCTATTCCTGCTTCACTTTCATCCGTCCCCCCTCCTCATCCTACTCCACCTCGCCCAGCCCTCCCCTCAGCCCCGCCACCCCTCCGCCCCGCCGCGCTCCAGCCCATCGAGGTCCTCTCTTCTCCCTCCCTGAAGTGCTTGGGCCGACCTCGCCCTACCCACATTCTCCGTCATCCTCGCAGACCCACATTCCGAACCCACGCACCTTCCTATCGCTCTACTAAAACCCCCAGGGTCGATACCATCCATATTCCAGACCCCGCTTCGCTCAACTTCCTTCTTTACTACCACCCGTCCTCCCGTCCCTCGTCCGCTCCCACTCCACTCCAAACCCAAGCATCCCCTTCTTACCTCGTATTTCCCTCTCCACCCTTAGTCCCTCTCCACTCTTTCTCAACTTACTCATGCACTTTCTCACTCTCGTCTCATTTCTCCACGTTCTCGCCCCTCTCCCCGTCCCTCTCCACTCTTTCGTTCCACGCCCCACCACTCTCCACTCTCATACCGGGAGAGATGGCTCAGTGCATCAACCTGATGTCACTGCAGTCCCTCTGACCGGGAGGTCCTAGGATCGAGTCCCGACACTGGCAGGATTTTCGACACTAGTTTGTCAGCTGGGTCGAATTCAGTCGTTGTCTGGAAGCGGTTCTAGCGGCCGGCTGCTCTGATCGGTAGTTTTCCGTGGTTTCTCCGATCAACACCAGGCGAATGCCGGAGCAGTGCCCTAACAAACGGGCCACAGACCGCGCGCGATTTTTCCTTCCTCTTCCTTGTCCTATCCTCTCCCCTTACACACACATTACACTAACATACACTACACTACCACACATTCCAGGAGACCAGTCGGGAGCTTACAGCTTGTCCCGGCTGGGGCGGTGCCCGCTGGTGGGAGACACCTTGTTGAGGGGAAAACCCGCTAGTCGACGGCAGGTCGGCGTCAGATCTTGCCATACAGAGGGGAAAAGATCTTCGCCACCTCCCGAGGCAAAAACACGCATTACACTTACGGGACTAATGACCAAAGTAGTTGACGCGCCCGGAAACACGAATCAATCAATCAATCCACTCTCATATCACTTCCCGCCCGTCTCTCCCATCCCATTCTATCCCATACCAACCCACGTCTGTCTCCCTCCACTCCCATCCCAACCGCGTCCCGCCCCCTCCACTCGCAACCGAAACCCCACCTCCCCGTCGTTATCCTACATCCATCGCGTCCTCCACGCCTGCGCTCCGCAGCACTCTCTCTTCTGTGCCTCACGCAACCTGGGGATCTCTTAAGGCTGAAAACTAGCGACGAGGAAAACACACGCAGATACGCGCAAGTAGCATGTTTGGAATTCTGTGAATTATGTTTTACCTTTCTAGTTTTGTACTTTCCGGGGCAAGTAGACAGTGAAGATGCTTGATTCTCGAGCGAATGCGTCAAAGAATATTGCTCCGTATTGAAATACTGCTCTTTATCCTCACTTTATTTAATTCAATTTCAATTATAAACTCCTTCTATTAATATTATTTTCTGTTCTAATTACTTCTATACTTAGGTTTAATTTTGGCTAGCTCGGGTTTTAATATAAGGCGCAACAGTATTTACTTTCTCAGGTCTGAATACATTGTATTCTTCTTCGTGAGCCTGAAAATACCCGCTCATACGAGTTTACAATTGGCAATACTTTTTATGACTTTGGAAAAAAACAGGAGTTGGTGTTCCTTTTTACCATTCATACATACTAAAAATAATAACAATTGATTCTAACTAATGTTACAAGGAGCGTAGGTATTATCTGCTGTAACTGATTGTTTAATAACTTAAATCTCTCTTTTTAGATATTAAATCAATTCAACATTTATCTCTAGATAGTGATAAAGAAGAATAATTATCTTTAATACTTGAAAAAGATAACATTTTTTTCTCTGATTACCTCTTTCAAAAATTAAAGTTAAGTTCTCACGGCTGCTGCCACATTCCCAAATTCCATTTTTGGTCGTCCACACTTATAGTTCCATGACTTTATTATCCGAATATTCGTCGCTATCAGTATACAATCTGATTTATTTTTACATATAAATTCATTTTGCACTATTCAGTTCTTAAAATCCCCACAACGTAAATATTACTATAAGGTATCTAGTACGTCGCGAATTCGTACTATCGCACTTCTTCGAAAATAAATTTAACTTAGTAAAAATTTCCTCTATTAGATCGCGCGGCGTCGCATCCGACTCCTACCGCGACACATTACGTTCTGTTCTTTTATCTAAATATTTAAGTAATTCGTTTCATTTATGTATTTCAACATTTTTATTAATGATCCAAAATTACAGTCTTATAAGTACGATTAGAAATTCCAAACTTGTAAATAAGTAATTTTGTTCATTTTATTACATCCGCTATCTACCGAGACACAGATCGTTGTGATCAAATTTCAAGTTTGTCTTCTTGTGACTTTTAATTGTTTCTTTAGCATGTTCATTGATATTGTGATCCTTTCATTCCTGAACGATTTAAGTTCTTTTTTGTCTTGGCAATAATGTCCTCTTATAAAATAATTATTTATTCAAATTATTGTGAAAATATTTTAAATAATAAATGTAATTATTTCTATTTAGCTCTTCGTGGCGTGTATACCCCTAACGTCATGTTACGTCTCATATTTACCCGACGTTATATGATTTTATAGTCGAAATTCGTCTACATATTTTGATTTATCATTTACTTAATATGTTATAGATATTAGGAGCCACCTCAATGTTAACTTTCTTTTCACACAAATTATGATAAAAATATTTACATCTTCCGAGAATTTCCAATAAACGGTAAAGGAAATGAACAAAATAGTATTCAATTGCATTATCGTTTTTTGGACACACTTTTTGATTCAAGATTGGTTTCAGTCAATTTACTTCAATAACAATTAGAAATTAATATAAAAGTGAAAACAAGTTACCAATGTAACAAATTTTTTAGAGTTCTCTTGCATAACTAAGATAAGATACTTGCTGAAACTAAAAAAAATGAAGGTAATCTTCTTTTCGTAAATTTCGTAAAGACATGCATTCACTTACTTGTGTGTTATGCACGTGATCCAATATTCTCTCCGTGAAATGTGGAAGGTTGGAGGAAGAAAGAGGAATAAGTTTATATCAGATCGCTACTCTTCCCATCCTCGCATTCAGTGACGGCCTGCATATGGAGTAGGAAACAACGACTAAAAAACATTGTTTCTTTAGTCGTTGTTTTGAAAGCTAGCAATCCTGAATTTAGCCAAAGATTACTTTGCTATTCACAGACCACGAGATTTTCAGCTACGGAGGCACGAAATTCAAAGTCGTATTGTTAGCAAAGATGTCCGCATTTAATTACAAATACATTTTGATTAGAAAAGGTGTTATAGAAGCCAATGGTGAATGCCGCGGGAAGGATAAATATTTTCAGTCATTTTTAATTTTGCTCTGGATACAGTCGTCTTGCGTATGTATGTTTCCTGTGATACCATTGATTGCCCAGGAGTGCATGGAACTAGAAGAGTTGATCATGTTAACAAGCAGCAGAGCTCACATTCAGGATCGGGCAAGAAATAATTGAATTAGTTATTGTAGTGAGGTGTATTACTAAATTAAAATGTGTGAAAAGTTTCTTTAAAACGCTACTTTGATTTTATAATATGGCAAAAAAGTGACAATCTATGTAGGATGTATCTCTGTCATACATATATTAAATAGGGAAAATGAATTAATAAATTAATGAGACACTAGTATTATAAAATTATTTTTTTAAACTACTAATTCTTTAGATGAATGAGAATATGTTACTGTGAATACATCAAGCCCAAATTCATAAAAAATTAGGAGATTTCGATGAAAAATAAAAAATATAATAATCAAAAAATTATTAAGTTTCTAGACGCTAAATATTTACATGATTTACGGTCTTAACGGGATGGATATAGTTGGGAGCATTGAAAGTCATTATTTTTATTCCCAAAATTAATATATTTTAATAATGCAATTGTCAAACAATTTAACTGATCTTGTCACAAATTGTTCGATAACAAACATTGAAGAATGTACACTTCTAGATTATAGTAAAAGTATGATTATATAAAAAGAAACTTCATGAAACGTAAATCGCAGTTGAAAAGTTCTTGGTAACCAGATACTAGAATATTTCATTCGCCGTTCCGTTTCATCGTCGGGTGTCCTACAACTTTCCCGGCGGCGCGGCGTGTCACTGTTTTGCATTGCTTACCAATGCCGCGGCGCGCCTTCGGGACACTCCCCCGAATGCGTGTGCTTTGCGGGAGTTCGCAACGAACCTAACGAAACTCCGCCAAGTTTGGTTATTTGTGTCGGAGGACGTGCGGGCGGTCGCGGCGGCGAAAAACGGAAGGGGACGGGAACGATGGAGGGGATTGCGGCGGGAGCGGTGCAAGGGAGGGGAGCGGGGCGGCGCAAGGAAAGAGGAGTGGGGAGATGGCCGGGGCAAAGCTTGGAATGTTGGGGGGGCGATGGAGATGCACGGAAAAGGAGCAAGGAGATGTAGGGTCGGGGGCGGGTCGGGGGCGGGTCGGGGGCGGGTCGGGGGGCGGGGGGTCGGGGGCGGGTCGGGGGCGGGTCGGGGGGCGGGTCTGGGGCGGGTCGGGGGCGGGTCGGGGGCGGGTCGGGGGCGGGTCGGGGGCGGGTCGGGGGCGGGTCGGGGCTTGTGGGGCGCGGGGCGGGTCGGGGGCGGGTCGGGGCGGGTCGGGGGCGGGTCGGGGCGGGTCGGGGGCGGGTCGGGGCGGGTCGGGGGCGGTCGGGGGCGGGTCGGGCGGGTCGGGGGCGGGTCGGGGGCGGGTCGGGGGCGGTCGGGGGCGGGTCGGGGGCGGGTCGGGGCGGGTCGGGGCGGGTCGGGGGCGGGTCGGGGCGGTCGGGGGCGGGTCGGGGGCGGGTCGGGGGCGGTCGGGGGTCGGGGGCGGGTCGGGGGCGGTCGTGGCGGGTTCGGGGCGGGTCTGTAGGGGGCGGTCGGGGGCGGGTCGGGGCGCGGGTGTCGTGGGGGGCGGGTCGGGCGGGTCGGTCGGCGGGCGGCGGGTCGGGGCGGTCGGGTCTCGGGCGGTCGGGGCGGGTCGGGGTCGGGTCCGGGTCGCGGTTCGGGGGCGGGTCGGGGGCGGTCGGGGCGGGGCGGGTCGGGGCGGGTCGGGGTCTCTCGATCGGGGCGGTCGGGCCTTGTGCCGTGTGTGGCGGGGCAGATGATCGATTGATTACTAGTGATTCCAGGCGTCAACTACTAAGGTCATTATTCTCGTAAGTCTAGTACATGTATTTTCCTGAGAAGAAGGCGGTGATCTTGCACCCCCTGAATGGCAAGACCCGGCGCCGGCTTGCCGTCGGCTATCGTGTTTTCCCCAACCAGGTACCTCTCACACGGGAGACCGCCCCTGCCGGAACAGATTATCAGCTCCTGATCGGTCTCCCGACATGTGGTAGTGTAGTGCATGTAAGAGTAAGCGTGTGTAAGTAAGGGGTAGGATAGGTCAAAGAATGGGAAGGAGAGATCGTGCGAGGTTCGTGACCCGTTTGTCAGGGCACTGCTCCGGAATTCGCCCGATATTGATGGGAGAAAACAACGCAAAACTACCGATCAGAGCAGCCATCCGCTAGAATCCTTCTCGCAGACAGCGACAGAACTCCACCTGGCTGTGTAGTGTCGAAAATCCTGCCACCGTCGGGACTCGAAGCCCAAGACCTCCTGGTTAGAGGCACTGCAGTGATATAAGTTAATGCCCAGAGCTACCTCTCCTGGCCTCGCGTTAGATGGGGGCAATGGCGGACGTAGCGGATGGGCAAAGGGCCGGAAGATGACAGTGGGGGTAAGATCGGTGGCGGGTATGGAAGTCGTTGGAGGGGTAGTGTTTATGGCAAGGCGACGGCGATCTGGTAAGATGGGACCGGAGGCAAGTGTCGGCGACAATGGACGGGGGGGGAGAGTAGAGGGCGGCACGGCGCGGGACAATGGAAAGGTGGCGTCTATGGCGAGGCGGGGACGAGATGTTAAGGTGGACCCGTCGGTGAAGACATTATGGGGAACGGTGGCTGGGATGGCAGCCTGATCGGCCTGAGGGACGTTTGTTGGCAGGTATGGCGGCGGAGTGAATGGCGGCGATGGGTGCTGGTCCGATTCTGTCTAAGATCGATGGTGGAGGTAACGAACGCCGGATCACATGAGACCGACCTTGAACGGGAAGCAGGTGCGAAGCCCAGTCATGTGAGACGATCAAGCGAGAAAAGACGTCCGAAGGAAAGGCAACGAAGAAGAAAGAGAAAATGAATAAAAAGCTAAGAGCATTCAACCACGTATGTGTATAATACATTTTCTGTCTGGACAACTCAACAACTGAATCAGATCATTTGGATCATGGATTCTCTCCAATTGTTTGAACGATGTTACAAATTATATAGGTGGCAGTTTGACATTTTAACAAAATAAAAACACCAGTCACGAGTTACTGAAAGCGGTACTCAATACGTTTGTAAGGTGTTTAATTGAGAAGGAACATTTTAACAAGAACGAAGTGCTGATTGAAAATTTGAGACCAATCATGTTGGAACATTAGTGTGTGAGTTCGAATGAAAGTAAGTCTCATAACTGGAGAAGCCAGCGCTTAACGATGGACAGAGGTATCCATGATCATGCTACGATGTCTCTAAGAATTACAAAAAAAACCTGATAATTTTTGACAACAGAAAGTAGTGGTTGAGATTTATAAGAAAAAATATATCTGAAAGTATGAAGACGGGACTGAACCGACAGACAAAATGTACACAAAGATTGTTGAAAAACTACCAAGAAAATGGTACACACAGATAGCAGAAATATTAATACAAAATTTCACCAGGAACACGGATACATTAACTTGCTGATCTCGAATGAGAGGGAACCACAAACCGAGAGGAGTCGAAGGGAAGGGCCAGACACGGTGCAGAGACAGCGGTGCCCAAAGTCTGGCCCAGAGACGGCCGCGGTAGGCGGCGGAGAAATCCGCAGATCGACTCGGGCGCTGTGCGGCATTTACAATTCCGATCCCGGGCGGCGGCGATGGCGGCGGCGGCGGTGGCGGCGGCGATGGCGGCGGGCGGCGGCGGCGGCGGTGATGGCGGCGGCGGTGGCGGCGGGCGGCGGTGGCCGGCGGCGGCGGCGGTGGCGGCGGCGGTGGCGGCGGCGGTGGCGGCGGCGGCTGGCGGCGGCGGGTGGCGGCGGCTCGTGGCGGCGGCGGGTGGCGGCGGCGGTGGCGGCGGCGGTGGCGGCGGCGGTGCGGCGGCGTGGTGGCGGCGGCGGTGGCGGCGGCGGTGGCGGCGGCGGTGGCGGCGGCGGTGGGCGGCGGCGGTGGCGGCGGCGGTGGCGGCCGGCGGCGCGGCGGCTGGTGGCGGCTGCGGCGGCGGGACGGCGGCGGTGGCGGCGGCGGTGGCGGCGCGGCGGCGGTGGCGGTGGTGGCGGCGGGGGCGTGCCGGCGGGGGCGGCGGCGGGGCGGCGGCGGGGGCGGCGGCGGCGGGGGGGGGGGGGGGGCGGCGGCGGGGGCGGCGGGGGGCGGTGCGGTGGCGGCGGCGGTGGCGGTCCGGCGGCGGTGGCGGGGTGGGCGGCGGCGCGGGGCGGCGGCGGGGGCGGCGGCGGGGGCGGCGGGGCGGGCGGGCGGGGGGCGGCGGCGGGGGCGGCGGGCGGCGGGCGGACGGCGGCGGAGGCGGCGTGGTTTGTTTCACAGGTCGCGCCAGGGAACGAAATCTCGGCATGATGCAAGCGCCGCGGCGCCGCCGCTCTGCCCGCCCTTCCATATCGAGCAGGGGCGTCCCCGCGAGGCGCTGCGCGGGGAGAGGGCCGGGCACGAACGGTGCCAGGGAATAGAGAGACGTGGAGGGCGCGAGTGGGTGGGCAGGACGGATTGCAGAATGGAAAGGACGAAAGGATGAATGGGTGGAAGGGAGGAGTTGATTGGCAGTGTGGATGAACACGGTTTGATTGGCGGGGAAGATGGAGACATGGATGGATGGATGAGGTGAATTAGCGTTAGTGAATGAGCAGAGTGATGGCAAGGTGGAAGGGCGGGACGGTAGGTGAGAGAGAAGGCATAATTGACGAAGGGAGTGGACAGCGGAACGAGGCAGATAGGCAAAGCAAGCGCAGGGATGAGATGGAGGGGTCGGCGGAACGGGTTAGAGAGATCCATCAAGCTGGCCCGCCCACTATAGCAGAATCAAACCAAACTAGTTGCCCATAATTTTTTAACTATTTTATTACTAATTTTATTACCGCAAAACTAATTTTTTTTACCACTCATCTTTCACCCCAAAAAGGGGGTGGCGGGCTAGCTCCATATCAAGCTGGCCCGCCCACCATAGCAGAATCAAACCAAACTAGTGACATAATTTTTTAACCATATTATTACTAATTATTACCACAAAACTATTTTCTTACCATTCATCTGCACCCCAAAACAGGGGGTTTAACTTTTGCTTACTAATTTTTATTAGTCACTAAGCTGAAGTACCCGCGTGACCCGGCATTATTACAGAATTTATTAGACAGAAACTAATTTCCCATCTTTTTCTGTCCCCGGGCTAGGCTACCTCTATATCTTTCATTGTACTCTTCCTCCGCTCTACCCTTTCCTGCCATGATCTCCGTCTCAGTCCCGATAGCAGATGTGTTGCTAGTACATACAATAAATTGACAATGTACTGACCCACTTATAAAACAACAATATTAACTTCATAGAAGTGCTAGAGACTACTGATATTGAATTTGAATAATAAAATAGAAACCACGGACTCCAAGATATTTTATTTGCATCGGGGGGGGGACAATATTTTTGTATACAAATTTAATATTTCTTATTTTTGTACAAAAATGGATGTTGCATTAATTGTGAGAATTGATATACAAAACAACAAATTTATTAGTCTCCACAAGTAAAGACCTATCGTTGCCATTACATATCACTGCACTACTTAGTCTCTATCTCATATTAAAACAAAAGTTCAACAGGGTCAAAATAACTGCCAAAGAAGACAACTTGGCATATGACAGTAAATGAATTACAACAAACAAATGTCCAGAATCACTGTATAAAAAGAAATGTTTTTATTTAAACGACACATTTTGTAAATTAAACAAAGCTTCAGGCTCTTACACACATTGCCAGTTTCATTATTTTTTTGTAAAAGCAAAAGAATTGGTTATCTTTTGACCGAAACCGACACGGGAAGAGTGCTACATACAGCTGACCGTGAGAGAAGACGCTTTCTCTAAGATCGACACCACAAACTTGAAGGATTGTTCTTGTGCTTATTTGTAATAGCGAAGCATGGTTTAAAACGGGAAACTGCAGCCTTTTAAATTGAAAAGGTAAATCAGACGGAATCATTGGAATTCTGGGTATTAGAGCATTTTCACCAGATGCTGACCAGTAAGAATTCTGGTGTGTAAAATATTGTTGGCAAACTTAATTATTTGAAGTCGTGTTCCATTACAAAATTTTGGGCATTGAGGTTACGAAGTAATATAATAGTGTACCAATTTTCAAATTAATTATGTGGTGGAAGACCTGCTGGGTTTGAGCAGTTTAAAAATTCTGGTGATAATGAACCTCTCGTCATCATTCAGAAGTGTCAAATGATCGATATTCTTTTGTTTCTGCTTGAAAGCGCTGTAGGATTTGATGATTAATTTCATCTACCACATTATTTTTTGGAGACAGTCTTTCACAAAACCATGAGTGTGTCTTATTTAGGATTGTTTGCACATCCTCATATATCTTCCTGAATTAAATCATCTATAGTGTGAACACGTGACCATACCGATGATCTACTAATATATTTTGACTATTGATATTGGTACTGAAGCCGCTTCCAACTGCGAGAGCAATGCTGCAAATTGCGCAGAATCTGAGTCATCAGTTAACAAAGTCCTCATGTTTGTTACTGAGAGTCATATTTTAACGTTCTGCTGCATGGGGGATGTCTTTAAGCTTGCTTTGATTGTATCAGCTCTAGTGCCTTTAGCAATTACAGGCAAGTTTTGCCGGAAGTCGCCAGAAAATACAACAGTAACTCCTCCATTAATTTGGAAGATGATCGTACATCCCGTAACATTCGTCAACAGCTTCTATGTGACATCTGTTTCTCATGGTGCACTCATCCCAGATAATTAATACTGAATCACGAAAAACCTTTGCAATAGAACTATTCTACTAACATTACATGTTGCTTGTTCTATAAAAGTTGTGTTCAAAGGCATTTAAAGGTAGAATGTTCCTGTTCTCCCACCTTTTAATAATGTTTGCTGCGATTCCAGAAGACGCGACTGCAATGACATTTTTTCTCTCTGATCTACATTTATCAATAAGTAAATTGATTACAAACGTTTTACCGGTGCCTCCAGGGGCATCAATGAAGAACAGGTACCGTTGTCATTTTGAAACCCTGTCAATAACTGCGCTGAAGATTGTTCTTTGATCAGGAACTAATTTTGGCAAATTTTCTTTTAGGTATCGATGCACATCACACATACTATATGTATCTCTTGTATAGTCAGAACTTTGTCTACTTGGCTCAAGAATACCAAAATCACACGAAGTCGCTTATCACTGAAAGATGCAATAATGTCTTCTAGAATAATTAATCCTTCATTGAATACATCCACTGAGAATGGTAAATCTTGGTTGTCTTCATGCAAACGCTTTTGAAAAAGAATATCCTCACACATGACTCCTTGAATTCACACCACAAACTGCTTGATCAGATGGATGACAGAATACCAATAGTATCGCAAATAGTTCATAATATGTGATGGTGACTGTGTAAGTGCAGCATCACTCAGCGTGTGTTTCCAATGCCCATCATTTTCTATGAGGTTCCAGTTTCTTACACGCTGTCCTGGTAAGAAGGCTGTACATACTGTTCACTGTTTTTAGCATAGCAAAAGAAGTTGGACCTCGAATGTGATGTAGAAGCAGACGAAGGTAACTAATCATTGCATTCTGTGAACGTTTGGATGCACAGTGTAAACTCGTCCAAGAGCAGCATCTTTCCTTACACCCAAATGCCCTGCAACCAGTTGACCACGTTTCCTTCTCTGCCAATTTTATTTCTCCAGACATAAAAAGCTGCAGCCACTTCACAATAAAGCAAAGTTTTTGCAAAATCATCATCTTGGCACAGTTTGAAAAAGCCAGTTAATGTTGTCTGAGGAGGATTTTCTAAAACTTGCAGCATATTATGCTGGTTGAAATACACCCTTTTTAGTTACCATTTTCTAAGTGCAAAACGCCAGATGATTACAGCTGGGTATCTTTCTTGATTGGCAGCTCAAATAATTCGCCAGAAGGCTTCCGATGGGCTCAATAGCGACCATATTATGTACTTTTAATGTCATTGCAATCATTTTGTACAGTGTAAAAGTTGCTCGAGTCATTACCGTTTGTTAACATACTTAGTAATGTACTTGAATTGCTTTCACAGAGTGACAGTTTCTACAATAATATGAGCTGAAGAGCATCTGCTTGGACTGGTGAATACGGAACAACCCATCGATATCCACTTGTGTATCCAGATGTCTATACCCAAAACTGCAAGTGACCACCATCGCAGGCGAACTTCTCCTATAAAGTGGATATCCATCAATGTCCGACTGAGTATGAACAGTAAAGAGCGTGGAATCTCTTATTGCTTTACCATTGACC